>JABTTQ020000768.1:0-171413 GCA_016081115.2 Rehmannia glutinosa | reverse complement strand
GCCCAAACACTTGATCATTTTTTAATTTTGAGGGACAAGTTATCCAAGCTCGAGCTTGACTTGCCCCTGGGCTATTTGTAATCTGGCCGCCCAATTTTCCAACATTCGAGGCTACCAACATCGGCTCAGCCCAAATGCTTTTAGCCCAATTGTACATAGAACACTCTAAATGTGTAGAATTTTGTAGAATACAGAGCATTCTAGAGAATTCCTTGAATATCTTGTAGAATATCTGCTGAATATTCATGGAGAAGCTTGAAAATTTACTCCCAACCGTAGGATCAAATGCACACGCCTTGTAAGCAAGTTTTAGTGAATCAATATGTTGCTCTTTCCTACAACTATCTCATGAGATTTACTTTGCTTCTTCATTCTACACTCTTCACACACAAGCACGCCGAGATAGTCGACTTAGAACCGCGAGGGCGAAGAGCGCTTATGCCACACCTGCTTCATTGTTAAGGGAACAAGTCCGTGACATGTGGTAATGCCCTGCCGTCACAAGTGTAGCAGCGTAAGAGCGTGACGGGTGTGACGACAAAGAGATCATTGGCGGGGTGACGAACACCCGGAGCAACCCGCACTCAACCAAGGATAAAGAAGTGACCGTAGTGCTCATGGGTGAATCTTCGCCGGGAGCTTGCCGCAGCGAGACGGGCGAGAGGCTCCAAAGGTCGAGCATAACGCCGAGACATTGAGGGCCACGACTTATAAACACCGCCAAGGAGTCTGTAAGAACGCTCATGCCAATACAACGCGGGATAACGCCAGCGCGCACTGGGCTAGAGGCGAGAGTTGCAGATATTGTCCAAGTTTTTTCAAGCAAAGATCGCACGATGTACTGAACTTTACACTTTGCAAGGCGCCGCTGGGGAGCTAAGACGCTCACAACTAGTCCAAGGGTGGATCGCCTCCTAAGCCAACAGTGGTTCAATCTGGCACAAGACGCCAAGAAGGGAGAACTACCTATGGCGCACGGAGCAAGATTTTCCGAGGGGCTCAATCTCACCGACGAGCTATCGAAGGCAAAGACCACTTTCTCTACCTTGTATATGAGCATGCTAGTTGTGGTGGCGTTGAGAAGACGCCGAACATCGAGCTGTAACGTGCGGATTGATACACGGGCCCATTTCAAGAAGCGAACCTGCGCCACTTCTATCCTGAGAACGCCATCTACGGCCTGTCGTTTACTAAGTGAGCCGGGCTAGCGAGTACTATTCGAGTATGTGAAGGAGTTCACCACTCTAATGCTTCAAATCCCTAACACGGTCGAGAGACTTATCGCTTTTACTGTAGACGACTACAAGCGATGGGCGAAGAAGAACTTCATCGACGAGGCGCTCACCAAGACGCAGGCTATCATTACATCGCAATCCCTTACCGAGTTCCAATCGCACACCTTTAGGATGCTATGCTACGAAGAACAAGGAGGCGTGAACCCGCAAAGTGGGAGGAGAGAAGAGGACGCTCGAGACCAACGAAGGTCCGCTGACCGGAGGACGACAAGGGGTCATCCCATAAGACTACGAAGATGTTGAATGGGCCTTTGGCTTAAAGCGCGATGTTTTGTGGTGCGGGGCCATGCCACGAAAGAATTGTCCAAAGCTCAAAGTCATTATCCGCCATGCTCGAAAGGCAAGAGACTGAGAGCGTCGGGCCAAGATAAGGACAAACAAGACGGGGATCTCTTCAACTCCTTCAATGCCCTCAAAGCCAAAAACCAAAGGCCGACACCATCCGCCAGTAAGGGCTTATGTACACGGAGGCGCTTTGTCAACGGGAGGTCTGGCCAAGCGCGTTGGTAAACACGGAGCTACCCACAACTTTGACGAAAGAAGAGGCCAAGAGGTTAGGCCTCAAGGCTGGGAAAATGGGGACTAAGCACAAGAAGACCAACGCTAAAGCCAACCATCAACGGGCGTGAAAGACGAGGCGTAGAGCCATTTACTGTGCACTTGGAAGGCCAAGGATTTCTCAAATGGCACCAATGGATGATTTCGGTCGTCGGCAATGGTACGGACTTACGCAAGGGGTAACCGCTTATCCCTACGCCTCTTTCGCCCGCTTTGATACTGTAGAAAGTGGTCACCTTGCATGATCCCTCGATCGCTGAATCATCCAAGATACCCTCAACGGAGGCAAAGCAATTGTCGCCATGCAACTCACCAAGTGGGGTGAAAAGGAACCGACATTTTACCACCCTTAAAGAGAGTAGACTAACCACCATCAAGAGAGACGACATTCACCCGCCATCCAAAAGACTTTGACGAACAACGACAAGCTGCGCCCGCCCACCGCCAACCAACTTCCACCGCCGAGAGGCGGATCACAAGATCGAAGCAGTCCGTGCCAGCCGCCCCGCCATGGCACTCCACCTGATGGCTCCGCCTCAACTCGAGGAATTACACAAGCAACTAACGAGTTGCTTGAGACGGAAGATCGTGCCTTCCAAAGATTTATGGCGCCTCAATCTTGTTTTAAGAAGATTGATGGGGCACGAGATGTGCGACTACCGTGCGCTCTAACAAGGTAACAATTAAGAATCGCTTACCCCATCCTGCTAATCACGACTTGCTTGACAGTTTGGTGGCACCAAAGTATACACCAAGATGGACTTGCGAAGTGCTACTACCAAGTCAGATAACCGGCGGACGAGCCAAAAATGACGGGCATTACCCTGGGTGATTGATCATACGCATGGTTGGTCATGTCGTCGACCAACTAACGCCCCAAAGAACGCTTTTGTACGCACGAACAAGATTTTCCACCCTTTACCTGCACTCTGCTCGCGGTGGTCTATTGATGACATCGCTATATACAACAACTCAATGGAGAAGCATGCCGACCACCTACGCACCATCTTCCAGGTAATCGCGGAAAACCAAACAGACGTCAAGGAGAAGTGCTGCTCGCTGAACGAGGATAAGACCCTTCTCGGGGACACATTATCCGGCATGGGAAGCTCCAGATGGACAAATCCAAGATTAAGGCAATCATGGAGCCGAGGCCCCACCAAGATAACCAACTTAGATCTTTCCTCGTCTTGTTAACTATTGCCGCCGCTTTATACAGGATATTCTAGACGGCGCACTCCTGGATTTTAACTCGCTTGGCGAAGAAAAAGCATGAGAGTGGTCCGGTAAGTGTCAAGAGGCATTCACAACCTCAAGGCCGCAAGTCAAGAGTCTGGCCCCAACCATTCGACTTTAGCAAGCCCATTCGAGCCACACGCCGACACATCCGACTTTGCTATCGAGGGGCAGTTGATGCAAAGTGGACATCCAATAGCTGCCAAAGCCGCAAGCTCAACGACATCGAGCCGCCGCTTACACTCCGCAAAGCAGGCGAGATGACGGCTATCATCCACTGTCACGGGAGTGGAGACATTATCTTTTTGGGGTCACACTTTACTATCAAGACGGACAATGTCACACAAGCTATTTCTGCACTCAAAAGAAATTATCACCAAAGCAAGCCCGCTAAGACTTAGCCGAGTTCCACTACACGCCGGGAGATAAAACCCGGAAGTGCCAACGAGTAGCCGACGATTAAGCCGCAAGACCGAAGCTTTCTACCATCAACGCACGGGGGAGATCGGGACCGTATTCGACAAAGCTGGAGCATGACCCTATGGTGAGCAGGAGCTTATGAAGCTAGACAAGGAGGGAAAAGCCAAGCAATTTTCTGGGGTCGAGAGACGCTACTTACACCTGCGGGCAGCGTTTACGTTCCTGCCGGGGATAGGCCTGAGAAGGACCTCAAAAATGTCACGATACTATGTGGTCAGACATCCTCGCCAAAAGTCGAGCATTTTATGGCGCTACTATAAGCAAAGATACTTTTGCCACAAATGAGGGACGACGCTGAGCTTTATGTAGTGACATTTTGTGTGCCAAAGAAGACAAAACGGAGAACAAGCAACCTCGCGGATCGCCGAAAGCCGCTACCGCCGGGCGACTGGGCCCATGGCACTCCATCACCATAGATTTCATAGCGCATTGCCCAAATCGGGCGGTTCGGCTCATTATGCGGTGGTGGCCGATCGTTTTTCCAAAGACGTGGACATTCATACCCTATACAAAGGATTGCACAAAGAGGAAGCAACGAGGGCATTTTTTCAAGAACGCAGGTATCGGGACTACCACGCCATATCATCGCTGATCGGTACCCCCGCCTTCACCAGGATCGCCATGGCGGAGCTTTTCAAACTCCTAGAACGGAAAGTTAAACTTCAACAAGCTTTCACCCTCAAACTCGACGCGCAAACCGAGCGGTGAACGCTTTGTTGAATGTTACTTAGGCACTTCGGAGTGCCAACCGAAAGATCGGGCCAAACTCCTCGATGTGGCACAATTTTCCTACAACTTACAAATGCGAGTGAGGCCACGATCGAAGCCCGCTCAAGCTTGCACCCGGGAAGAACCTCGACTAACACACACCTTGGCCACAGCCTAGAAGATGGGCGGAGTCCGGAGCGACGAAGATGGGGCTAAGTCATGGAGAGAGGCCGACTTAGCCCGTACATGCTTGGAGAGTATGCCCAAGAAAATGAAGAAATGGGGCGACGAGAAGAGACGACGGCCGAGTACACCATCGGGCGATCAAGTTTTCACTCGCCTTCTACCGCAGCACTTAAGCGTTACGGGCATGCACAAAGGGCGGCTTGGTGAGACGCGAGGGGCCGTTTTCCAATCACAAGTAATGTATCTTATCGTCACTTTACCGATACCTTGAAAATTCATCCTGCCTTCCACATTAGTATGTTGAAGCCTTATCATGTGAACGGCAGGGAAGACTTTAAGCCGAGGTATCACAAATGAGCACCTCCCGTGGTGACCAAGTCATATGACAAGGACGCTGAAGAGGTGCTCACAAAGAGATCGTTGTCAAGGCGAGGTGTTCCACCCCGCACTCAATACTTAATCAAATGGAAGGGCTACCTAGTCCGAAGAACATGGGAATTTGAAGGCTTGTGCGCTCCGACCACAACTGAGTACGAGCGACGAGACGCCGCACGGATTAAAAGCCGGGGAGAATGTAACGGCCGCCCAATTTTTCAACATTGAGCCAGAGGCTAGCCTCAACATCAAGCTCACAAGTCGGCCTAAATGCTTGTGCCCAATTGTACATAGAACACTCTAGAATGCTGTAGGAATTTTAGAGAGAATAAGAGGAGCATTCTGAGAATTCCCAGAATATCTTGTATTATCTATTCAATATTTATGGAGAAGTCTAGAGACTTACTCCCAACCGTAGGATCAAATGCATCACCACCGTCCATTTAGAAGCGGAGATAGTATAAATAGAGCATGACTTCATTTGTAAACCAAATGTTCGTAAGCAAGTTTCAGTGGAATCAATATGTTGTTATTTCCCAACTATCTTGTGAGATTTACTTGCTTCTTCATTCTACACTTCTTCACACACAAGCACGCTCGAGATAGCCGATTTAGCAATCATGTAGGGGCGGAAGAGCTGCTGGTGCCACACTCTGCTCATCATTAAGGAACAAGTCCGTGACATATCGCCCGAGAGTGTTAGTCGAGCTTCGAGCTCCAAACACGAGGGAAACAAAAGCTTATCAACAGGATTTTTAGACAAGCAGCTATTTTTCATTGAATTCCAAAAAAGATAAATTCCATACATCGTCTAAATTTCTATGATAGTATTTTTCCAAGTTGTTAACATTCAATGCCCGAGGTAATTTCTTCCCATTCAACGCTTCTAGCTCATAAGCTCCTCCAAAAACTTTTATCACCCGGTGGGCCCTCCCAATTCCTACCATTCAATTTCCCTTGTTCGTACTACACGGCCCTCCTCGTAACCACATCTCCCACTTGAAATTTCTCTTCATCACCTTGCTATTTTAAGCTACTCGATTCACTCCCTTGTCATTTCCATCCGTAAAAAGCCATCTCCTCTTCTCATTGATCAAATCTAGAGCCCTCTTGTTAATATCTCATTCTCCTTTTCTCAAACGCCTGAATTTATGAGTTTCATCCCGATCTCTATTGGTATCACTACATCCATCCCATAAACCAAACTATACTGACTCTCCCCAAGCTTCTCCGGGGGTTTGTTCGATAAGCCCACAACACCCAAACTCAACTCTGCACCCAAACTAACGTAACAACAACGAAAATAATGTTTAAAAAAAAAAAAAGGGGCACAAAAGTAATGTCATTATGTCCTTTCAAACATTAAAATAGAGCTTAATTCCAAGCATTTCGAGAAACTAAAAATGTATAAGAAAATTTGCGATCTCCAAATAAGTACTTCCAACCGTCCTCTCGTATGGTTCTGGCTTTTCCTAAAGTATAAGAGGCAATGAGACTTCTATTTTGATTAGAAAACTACAAAATATACGAGCTATGATGTCGGGCTTTTTCTTCCGCTTTTTTCAAATCCTTGCAAAGAGCATCACATATCTCGCTTTACGTATGGAGACAATGTTATTAGTGTGCATGTTAGCAGATCCGAGAGGTGACGTTATTTTTGTCATCCTTACATGAACTCTTACTTATTACACCGACCTTTAGCGCATCCTTTACGAAAATTTCAACCTCCACAATGTCGATTCGCCCGCACCAAGATAGATATTACAAGGCAAAAATGAAAATGACAATTTTAGAACATGCAAAGATTAACTACTAGTAAAGATTACTGATAATCGTAACTACCTCAGGTTAGCCTAATTACAAAAAGACCCAATTATTTGCAAAATAACAAATGCCCCTTGACGCAATTTGTAAAATGAAAACAGCATAAGTAAACGAGGTACTTGTAATTATAAAATAACTCGGATTTTTTCGTAATTATGCTAAATCTCGTGGGGTAGTTTTTGCAATTATCAATAAAATTATAGTCGAGGCAGAGATAAGAACCTGAGCATTTAAGTCAAGGTCCACCTCTTCTAGCCGCTTGAAGTTGTGGTTATTTTGAGCAACTATCTCCAGCCTTACTAAGATCTTCAGGGCATAATTTGGAGAGAGCAACCCCTAGCTGCCTTTTTTCCTCATTAGATACGGGTCTACAAATGTGTTCATAGTTAGCATCGAAACATGAACGTAAAATAATCACATATTTTCCTCAATAATTGCTAAAGCAAAGCCAACTGGCAGACAACCAAGTGCAAAGAAAACAGAAATTGCAACACGTAAGTTTGACAAACTAAAAACATTGTTCCCTCAAAAAAAAAAAACAAGTTTTATGAAACATATTACTACTACCTTTTTCAACGCTTTAATTAAACATTTGTAACATAAAAGAAAAGACAACAACTGGATAACGACCCAAGAACCATTCATATTGATCTAAGCATGCCAATCATTTTCCCGAATAAGAAAACATGCAAATAACTACCAACGATAAGGTAAAATGTAAAGCAAATAGCTCGCATAACTGTGATTGTACCATCGCAGATGTTAAATCAAAATGATAATTATCTCATTTTATACTACTGCTTAAACAAAGCAGATGTAAAATTCATAAGAAAAGTTATCGTTTATGTATTTCAATTATTTGAAGAGTTAATTACAAAACTACCCTGCAGGTTTAGTCTAAGTACAAAAAAGCCCAATTATCTTTCAAAATAACAAATACTCCCGCCGACATTTGTTTATCTTTTACAAATTGCACCATCAAGATTTGGTATTTGTTAGGTAAATACAAACCTCAAGGGGTTATTTGTAACACAAGTTAGTGGGGTTGGTAAATTTTAACAATAACTGTAGTTTTTGTAATTAAAGCAAACCTCATGGGTAGTTTTTAATTATCCCATATTTGAATTATTAGCATTTAAGTATAACAGGACGTAGCGTAAATAAGTGCCCACCAACCCGTAGCAAAGGATGTAAGATTATATTTGTCCTCCCCACTACCCCCCAACAAACCTTTGTAAAACCTTTCTTTAGAGATCTCTTACTAAAGTGATCAAAATATGTTTTTTTTTTTTGCTAAATATGTAGTAGAAAATTTTCTTCCCTGCTCACTCTAGTCTACTTGCAGGAAGAAGAGAGTTTATTTCTTATGAAACAATACTAAGATTCAAGGCCAGCTAGACATGAATAAAATAAAATAGATACATATGTTATAAAAAATAAAAATAATAATAATTAAGTATCGAAACTATCAAGCTTGACCGGAAATTTACTTGTTTACTCTTATGGTTGCTTTCCTCTAGTATTATGATCAATGTCACATAAACCACCCAAAGTCGAATAAGAAAAGTGAAAACATTAGTAGGTTTCGTATTAAACATACTTAAGGTATATCATCAATTTTTACAATTATCTTAATTCCATATTGAAATTTTACTTTAGGATGCCATACAATTTACTTAATTTTATTAGAAGATATTTTAGAGTAATAAAATTGAACTGTAATAACATTTTGTTTCAACTTAGAGTTTCAAAATATGTGTAGTTATAAAATTTATAAGAAAGGTAAGCAATTAGAATTTACGCTGTCCCAATCATGATAAAGTAAAGCTGCTTAGAGTGTGGTCTATTCCTTCATTTCTTGTCTTCAGTCATCTCGTAGTTTTAGAAGTCCACTAAAATGTGGAAACTATAGAAGCAAAACCTAAATGCACTAAATATTTCTTCATCCATCACCTCAAGCCGTTAGCAAAATTAAATCTGTATGTGCTTTCAGAAAGTGTCAGTTACAGAGGAAGGGAATGAGATTTTAGTAAAACAGCAACATGAAATTATTAAGTCCACTGAACTAATATTTAGGGGACTTAAACTAACCTGCACTTTTGAACAACCATTTCTCTGAGTTCTTCTATATGCAAATCAATGTCATTAAGCTGAAACAATTCAGAATCAACTATCAATGCATTCACGAGTAAGAGTAATGTTACACGTTTCAGGTAAATTCTTTTCTTCATAATGTCACTACCAAAACTAGAAATTGTATCAGACCTCATTACTGATATCCCTGGCCATTTTTGCATGAGCTGCCTCCTGAGCGAGCTGCATGTTCATTTGTGCTTCAGCTTCCTCCTCTTCGTATTTTTCCTGTAAATACGAAGGTCATATGACAGGTCAACACCTAAGGTCATATGACTAATTCAGCCATAGACTTTAGGTCAAATGTTCCTAGAAGTAATAAAGCGCCTTTCACAAGAAATTAGATTGCAAAAATGGATTGGCAAACATTTGTTAGCAATTAGATATATATCTCATATGGTGTTTTCGTCCAGTGATAATGAGCCACACTACAAATAAACTCAAAATTATAGCCCATGAATTAGGAAATGCATAAAAGGTCGAGTATATGATAAGAACCAAACATACTAAACTGACATCATCTGGTTACAACTTTCTCCCCTAGAGGTCGATTGAGTAAACGGTGTTATATATCAAGTATTCAGTAGCTTAAAACAAGAGACCTGCCTGACGAAATATACTTCCAAACTGGCGCATAAGCATTCTCTTAGAAGAAGCAGCCTCTCCACACTGAAGCATCCTGTTGTAGCTTCTTCTGCTGGGAATATGCTTCTCCTTTCTTTATCCTTTTCTAATTAAAGCACTTTTAGAAGTGCTAGGTTCCTTTAGTTTTGCATTTAAGAAAAATTCTTCGACTTCATTCACTCTTTTGCTCAAGCTGCAAGTCAGAAGAGAAAGTATAGTAAGCAAATAATGACTTGATGATGCTAGCTTCACAAAAACGAAGGTTGTGGTATCAAGCCACGCATGAGCAGGTAAAGGCAATGCGTATTATTAAATCAGTAATGCCAGCATTAAATCAACCAGGTACTTATCTTGAAGTCAAATATCATCACCATTCTAGTTTGGGATGATTGAAAAAACTACCCGAGGTTTGGGTTAGTTACCCAGCAAACCAGAGAAGTTTCAAAATACAAAAGCTACCCATGAGTGATTTTGTCTTCATTTTAAGGTGTGTAACTGTAATATTCCTATAAATGTAATGGGGGCTTTTGAATTTTTCCTTTTAATGTAGACGGAATCAAACCTCGAGTTTTTTTTTTTGTAAGTTTGAAACTTCTCTAGTTTTTTTTTTTTTTGTAATTAACCCAAACCACAGGGGTAGTTTCTATAATCATCCCTTTTAGTTTACATTGATAGAAACATCAGAAAGATTCACAATGTCTAACATTATATGAAAAGTGACATTTATCAGACCATTTGGGATAATACATATGCACAGACAATGTACTGATGTTAATTTTGACCATTGGATATGAGCAAATGCTTACTTTGTCAACCTTCCCGAAAAGCTCATCAACTTTATTATTATAATCATCCACTTGAGTTGTATTACCATCCGTCGTCCTCTGTCCCATGGTTGTAATGTCCTCATAAGGTGCATTCACGAAATCCATCTGACATGGGTAAAGAATTGAAGGAATTTAATATCAATTGCCCTTAGCTGGCTATATTAATTTCAAGTAAACAAAACCATAGCGCTAGTCAACAAAGGGAGAAGTTTTAGCACTAGATAATAAAAAGGGTGATGTGTAAAGAAAGGTGCGTATTAATCATATGTGTAATGAGTTTCTCAATAATCATTCATAGATCATCTCACTATTTATTCTATTTCCACTTCAGTTCTTATTCATCTTCTTTTTTTATCTTTTTTCCTCAAAAAGTAAATAAATGATAGTCTAAAACCATGTAAATTACATCCGTAAACAAAACTCATTCATTGATGTACTAGAAAATGGTAGTTGTTGCACAAAAATTCAAAGCAGCATAAACAATAGAAAACTATACTAGTAATAAAGTAAAACTAATCCTTTGCGGCGAAAAATCCTGACATGTGACAAAGTATTGAGGCCTTTCGTCTGAAGAAACTTATGTCAATCTAGACATGCTCCAATTGTGATACAAAAGTATTGAAAATTGGTCCATTTTCCAAAATCGCATCACATTAATGAAATTACTATGTCAGCTCGATCTACATCAAAATACCCCTGCATCCGCGCTTATATGATCCTGATGAAATACGCAGCCAGGACCGTACGTGAGTGAGATCCGCCTACTCAATTGAAAATTGGAATATTATTCTAAATTACCTCGTTCACATTCCCTAACTCCAAAATCGTATCACTCGAACAAAATACTCTCACTGGGGCCTTTTTTTTGGTGATCTCATTGCGCCAAGCTTGGTGAATTCCTAACTAAATTCGAAATCATGTTCCTATAAAATTCCTAACTAAAGCATCAGTTCAAAATTTCCTTCAAGTTACATCACATTAGCCTTGATTTGAACTTCAAAAACTATAACCCAATTCACACACCTAAATAAAGCACTAATACATCAATTCCTCTCAGAATCTACCACTGCAGCAAAATTCAAAACAGCTTCCAGTGCAAATATAGAAAGGTATAAACTGAATTTAATAGAATACATATAGGCATATGGAACAAATGCAGAATCACACACCATCCTATATATATATATATATATATATATTGAGAGAGAGAGAGAGAGAGAGAGAGAGATGCGCCACCTTGGGGTCGGTCGGAATGAACGACTGAAAGAAACCAGACGCGGGGGAGGAGGGGGTAGGGCCCTTGCGGCAATTTAATTATATAACCTAAACCGAGTTTAAAACTTTAAAGAAACAATTTTACACCTCAATTACAAGTTCATCCTCGGTACTACTTTTTTCTTTTCAATGACATCCTCTTTGGGATCCTATCCATTAGAAATTAGAATGTTGTATAAATAGGCATCTAAAATATCAGTAGCGCGTATTTTATATTATTACAATTTCACCATCTATAATAATGAATAAAAAGTGGCCTTTTTAATAGATTAATACATTTTTTTAAATCGTCTCATAAGATCGTTCTTATGATCCTACCTGATCCGGATTTGAATCCACCTCGGCCCCACCACCGATATAAAAAAGGAAAAATTAATCCAAACAAGCAAGAAATGAGGGATCGATGAAACAGACTCTATGTGCAAACCTCCCACTCGCATCTCCTCCATTGTCGTCACAAACTCCGCACTTCCTGCTCCAAAACCCCGCCCGATCTCCTCGCCTGCCGCACAAATAGGCAGCCTTCATCTTCTCAAGCTCCAACAACATCTCCTCCCAAAAGTCACAAGACTATGTGACTCGACATTCACCATTAAAATCTCAAATTCCTTAATCAAAAGTTTCAAAAATTAACCATCATTGTTGAAGAAAAAGCTTCATTATCATCGTGATATTGCACTTTCAACCTCGTTGTTGTACGATTTTGGAGAATCTCCTCCAATGGAGAAACGGCGATTATACATCCTACTTCATGCATGGCTGTAACGTATTTATACATTGAAAAATGATATTTTTTTAAATACTAATACTTTTAACTTTAAATATAATACTTTTACCAAAATAATGTATACTTTTATATTATATATGATACTTTTATGATAGACCTGTCATATTTTCAATATATACTTTGCTTCAGAATACTGACACTTTTAAGAATAAAACTCGATACTTTTAATACTAACATTGACACATTAAATTTTTACATATTCAAAGGCATGACATTTTGATGTACTAACTGAATCTCATAACTATGATACTTTTGGTCAAATAGTAATATGTTTTATGCAAAGAAAATGATACTTTTTTATGATCGTTGAATCTTTGCAAGTTTTAAATTTGTAATAAAAGTGATATTTACCAAAATATTTTGATGTAATAATTTATTCCATTTATAGATATAGTGAAAACTGCTTGATAAATGGTTTTATCTTGATTTTGATGATTTTATTTTTGTACCAAAACAATATTTTTAAATGGCCCAAATACTCCTAAATGATTTAAATTATTTTTTACTAATTTTCCTATTTTCTTCAAGTTTATTTTAGATAAAATATGGACAACACTTTTAATGATTTATATCAAAACTATGTTTCTTAAATGTCATCCTAATACTCCTGACTGGCCTAAAATATTTTTACTATTTTTCTGAGTATTTTCAAGTTTATTTTCGATATAAAATTGAAACACTTTGTTTTTGAGGTCAACCGGCCGTGATAATACATCCCGACTGAAAGTTAAGGAAAATGAAAACTTCATTTGCAGTCGATGGTCAAAACCTGACGCCTGATTACCGACGCGACGCCAACGGCCGACGCCTTGGAGCATTTTTGAAACAAGAATCCTGACTCGATTTTTGGTTTGCTCAGACCGGTCGCATTGACCTTGATGGCTCGACCGCGCTCTAAATGTGTATTCTTATTTTCAAACGCCTATTTGTGCGCGACCGGCCTCCCTATGGTTTGACAGCAAAATTTCTAACTGCAGGTACAGACAACTTTTCCCTAATTTGTGGGATTGATTTCAACATAAATATATTCTTCATTTGTCTTGCAATTTTTTACAGATTTCAATCTCCTCCTAGAGAGCCTATCATGTCCAAGACATCTTTATAAATAGATGAAGAATTGAAGAACACAACAAGAGAGAAAAACTACAACACAACAAGATACACTCTAGCAAACATATTTGTTCTTCATTGTTATTATTCCTTTGCTTGTAATAACCTTTGAGCCTTTCACTTTTGTACATCTTAAGGTCTAGGCTTATTTTTGATTACACTTGCACTCATAATTTAATATTCATTATCGAGTTGTAATCTTGATTTTGGGGTTATCATTCAACACAAGATATCCTTTGTGAGTGTTCTTGTGGGTAAGAACACACTGGATGATCTAGTGATATGACAAGAAGATTGTGTGATCTTCTTATTCAAGAAAGTTGCCTTTGGAGGTGATTGAAGAATTGGTGTTCTTCAAGGTTGGAAGATTGTGGTAATCTTCACAAGGTGTCGTTGAGATTGTGGTATCTTTCATGAGATTGTGGTAATCTCAGGTGTTGGTCATAAGAGTGTGGTGCTTTCAAGGTGATGTTGTAAGGTGTTGTATTAATTTTTGGTAATTAATAAAATCTTTTTTATTTTGAAATCCATCCTAGATACCGGGTGGTAGAAGATTAGCCCTAGTTAGGAACTCTATAAATCAACGCTGTTATTTACTTCTTCCGCCACCTTCATTATCGCTCGCTTGTTTAATCGAAAAGAGAGCTAAATCGAGAAAATGAGATAACCTATTCACCCCCTCTAGATTATCGAGCCGCTGACTTTGCTAGGGTATCGAGCCAAACTTTTGGCAAGCCTGCCCACATCCCAGTAAAGATGAAAGATCATCTGCTTTAATGAAGTTTCACTTACCAAGCGCCTCCACCACCAAACCACTACTTATTTGATTCCAAAATTTTATATTTTGGAAAGAAAGAATGGAATGTTATCTACAAGGTTGCGGGTCTGACATTTGGAACACGGCACAATGGAGAATCTATTTCGATAAAAGATACACCACACACCTCCAAAGTCCTCAAGAGCCTTTAACGATGAAGAGAGAAAATCATCTCCTTAAATGGTGAAGCTTTTAATATTATTTATTGTTCACTCACCATTTTGGAATATGATCATCTTGTAGAATTAAATCGGGCACACGAAGTAAAAATGGAGAAAAATTGTGGTTAAGTAGATATGAAAATAAAAGAGCCAGTCACTCAAAAGCATCTACTTCTCAAAAATAGGTACAACATCAAACCCAACAACATGGGGACGAGCTTCCTAAATCTCCAACGATGAACAACGCTGAACAATCCTCATGGGCTTCAAGAAGAAAACGAGGTAAGTTCTAAACCTTCACTTATTATGATAATGAATTAAAAATGAGTATAAGTGGATTTGCAAAATGATTATGATGATCTCAAAATGAATTTCAAAGCTTACTTTGTTAAATACAAAATTTGAAAAAAGAATTCAATGTTTTGAAAAATGATATGATAGTTTATTTACTTCCAGAATCACTATCATGCTCACACCACCACCTTGATAAAGGTTAGAAACCTTGAAAAAGAAAAATAGTGCATTTTATTGAGATATTAATATGAAAAAAGATTTATCAAAATTTCACTGGAAACTACCAATAAAATGACCAAGATTGATATTCATAATTGTGATAATTTGAAATTAGAACTTGATCATAGGCCTAATGTTGTCAATCATATAAAAAAAGACTGTTTCCCAAGACATTGGTCAGTTATGCTCCTAAAAATTACTAGTTATTTTTATTGTGGTAAAAAAAGCGGTCACACTGTTAATACTTGTCTTAAATGCTCTAATTATTATCGGAGACCCAAAAGTCTCAAAGCTAATTCCTGGCAAGGACCTAAACATTTGAGGGTACCACAAAGCAATGCTTACATTAGGGCACCTGCAAAATCAAGGAAAAATTCATATCACCTAGAAGACATCAAATGACCATCTCATTTGATCAAATAGAAGACATCACCACAATGAATTTCCAAGAGAAATACATTATCAACAATGGGAAGGATATAATCCTTGTAAATGAACAATTGGAGAAGCCATCATCAACAAGATTTATTTTCAAAGGGGAATATATCATCAACAATGGGAACGACACAACCCATGGAAATGGCGAATTGGTAAACCGTATTCCCCATTTAAATATGCATTTTATTTTGTTATTATGCATGTTTTTAAGTGTGCCTTAATTTTTCAAAAATAAGTTTTTCAAAAATTCATTTTAAAATCAAGGTCTTCAATATATTTGTGTTCTTTAAATTGTTTTTTAAAAATGAGGACTTTGCATGTTATTTTTAAAACTCTTGTGCATTTACATGACTAAGGTGCTTTTATTATCTCTTATGGTTTTATATAGCATTACACATTTATGAGATTTCTTATTACTTAGCCTACACTTGTATCATATGGTTGTGCAAGACGTGTTGGGGAATCGTAGATGGATATATATATTTCATCAATATTATTTTCCTCAAGAGAGGACCATAAACTATATCCATATACGCTCATCATTGATATTCATCTTATAGACTATATATTTTATCATATGCCCATGTGCTTGTTTTTTTCCAAGTTATTTCAAAGTATTTCACATCGGCTTACTAAGAGGATTTTTTTATTTTTTGAAAGTGCACTATTCTATTAAGCTTGTTTTTATCCAAGTTTCAAAAAGGATTTATATTTTTGTTTTGATAAAAACATTTGATTTTCATCCTTTTTCAAAATTATGCATTTGAACGACATATTCATTATTATCAAAACTCTTTAATTCAAATGTATCTTTTAAATGAGGTCTCAACTATATGCTCTCCTGATTTTCAAATTTCAAAAAGACCTTTATATAGCTTTCTATGTTATTTGAACTTATATGTTTTATGAAACTCTTGATGATTTGTTTGAAAGCATAGTATGTGTTACTTGTTATTGCATTCTACTATTTGATATTACTATGCTTTTGTGCAAAGATATCTGTTAAGATTTTCGCAAAATTGGTTTGATATTTTGGAACAAGTTTGATGACCCGTAAGGGAGTTAATAGCTCAAAGGTAATGTCAAGAAAAAGGTAATGGATTTTGATGAAACATTTGCATCCGTAGCATTTTTTGAAGCTATTCGTGATTTTGATTGCTATTCTTGTTTTTAAGAAAATTTCAAGCTTCATGCAAATGGATGTTAAATCCAATTTTCAAATAGTTTTTATCTCAAATAGAAGTCTATGTAAAAACAACCGAGGTTTGAAAAAATTTTCTAGGCCAAAATGATTTTTATAAAAGGCCTTGTATGTTTAAAAACAAACACCCCGCAATGGCTTTGATAGTGATTTAGCTATTTTTTTTCGCAAAATGATTTTATAAGAGTGTAAAGTTGAAACTATCCTTTGTTATTGAAAAGTAGGGCAAGATTGCTTATTAGTGCAAATTGAGTTTGGTGCCACTAATGAATGTTTGTGCAAGATGTTTCTAAGTTGATGTTAGTGTATTTGAGATGAGCATGATGGGGAAGTTTAATTTCTTCCTTGGACTTCATGTTAAACAATGCCAAGAAGATGGTTATATTTCACAATCAAAGCATACATACACTTTGAAGTGGAGAAGATTGGAAGTAGAAAGAATCATCTCAACCTTATAGCTACCAAATGTAAAGATTGACAAAAGGTTGATAGGCATATCGTGGGTGACAAACAAATTCGAGGTATGTTTATCTTCGTTTATTACTCTTTTAGACTCGAGGATTCTCTATGTCTTATGTATATATGCTCACTAAAACTATCCTTAACAAATCTCATTATGTTGTCATTAAAAAGAAATTTCTCTTCAAATATTTGAAAGGCACTTCTTCTTATGGCTTGTATATCCAAAATTTCAAAACGCTCATATTTTTCGGATAACAAGTCCGTGATTAAAATATGAACGTTCATCATAATCAATAAACATACGAGATTCGATATTCTTTTTAAGGATCATGCTTTCTTAAACAAAAAATTTGAGATGTGTTTTAATCTGCCTCAAAAATAACCCGCTGACATTTGTTCATTTATCATTTAGTCTTTTACCTCATTTCAGTTTTATTATGACATAATGTATATTGAATGAGGTCTACGCTTGCCATTTTGCACGCTTAAAACTTAAGTAAAATTGGATTTTTTGGTTCAAACTTGGGATTTTTCAAAATAGATCGAACTAAATCACAGCTAGGGACGAGCCGACCTACGGGTCGCCACCGACCGGTCGAAATTGCAGGCCTTATATTGATAAAATTGCTTCGTTTTCCGTACTTAGCCATTTTGGCTTTTATTCCATTTTTCGTCCCCTTTGCAAATTTCACACATAATTCACTAAATAAGTTTTGTTGCACAAATTACATATTTTGGGGATTATATTGCCTGCTTATCATCATTGTTACTCATCCTCACCGATTAAATGGTAAGAATCCTACCTTTTTATCTCAATTGGCTCAACCCTTTGAGAAAAATACCTCTACTTGTTATATAGGTTTTAAATTTATATAATTGTGTTGTGAATGATGATTGTTGTTGGTTTATATTTGTAAAAATGATTTTGGTGATGAAAAAATTGGCTTGATTACATTTACAAGGGCTTTATATATCTCTTCAATTTTGACGCCATGTGTTCGATAAAAAGTTTCAATGAAAAATTCATCACCTACATGATTCTCTCAATTTCAAAAGTCTTATATTTTATAGAGATCATGTTTTGCAAATAAAATGAGTTTTCATAAGCTTCTATAAGTCGATGATCTACTTTTTTCCCTCCTATTTGGTTTATAAGCTTCAAATGTTCATATAGCTCGATTACATCGGTTTAGTTGCGCACTTTGATATGAATATATGATATTTTTATCGTGCTAACATTCTTTTGATGATTCCAAAGGGGAGAATAGGTTATAAGCTCATTAGCTCATAAGCTAATATAAGCTCGAGAAAGTTAAGTTATGTTGTGGCTATTAAAAGCCATGTTGTGGATTATACTTATCCATTTTGTTAGTCCAAGTGGCCACAACATAATCTGAGTGGGGTGAATAGTTTATCTCGGCTTTTTCAGATTTTGCCATCTTTTTGAAAATTCAAGCAAGATTTAAATGCTAAGTGCGGAAACTAAATAGCACACTTCGATTTAAAGAGGTTCAACCCACCTAGGATCTAATCCTCTACCACCCTGATATCCGGATAGATTTCAAAGGAAAAAAGATTTTATTAATTACCAAAATTAATAATACAACACCTTGAGGATTACCACAACCCTCTCGCAACACCTCGAGGATTACCACAACCTCTACAACACCTTTGAAGATTACCACAACCTTCAAATACCTATCACCTAGATCACCTAAGGTATTTTACCATAAGAATACTCATGATGTCTTGTGTTGAATGGGATGACCAAAAATCAAGATTACAACTCAAATGATTTAATGATACAAATTAATACAAGTAGACCAGAATTCGAAAGCCTAGACCAAATTTGTGCTAGTGAAAGTGCTTAGGCTTAATACAACAAGATATAATGAAAGTGTTTGCTTTGCTTTGCTCGCTTGCGCAGAGAGGTTGTATCTTGTTGCTTCAAATAACGCCTCTATTTATAGAGAGAGGTCTCGGCTTTGATTTCCGTACATAGGCTCCTCCTTGGGGAGTGATTTGTCGCAAAGAAACCATTTAAAATCATCAATATAGTCATAGAAATCAATCCCACAAAATAGGAAAAGTCAGTCTCAAAATGCAAAATTAGTACATTTATTAAACAGGTAAAGCAATTCTGTCAGCTTGTAGAGATAAGATTGAAATTGAATTTTATTTTTACACAGGGGACCTATTTGAGTGGGGGTGCAACTCGTCGCCTCTAGACCATGACCAGCTGGGGGTGTTTAAAATATGAAACAGAAAGACATGCTTCAAGAGGGCACTCTGTGCACTCAAGCGATCTGCAGCCTCACCTGGCCAACCACCTAGTATTCGCCTCCCTTATTTTTTTCTACGCCCTTTTCCTCGCTTCAAACTCAACTCGTAACCCTTATATGCATCGGCGAGCCTGAACAAATGTGTTGTCCAATTTTTATCGAAAATAAACTCCAAAAAATACCTAAAAATAGTAAAAACATTTTAAATCAATCTGAAGATTTAGACAACATTTAGGACATTGTTTTGGTTTAAAACTCATATGAACAAAATCATGATAAAAACATTTATCTAACAAACTCCCCTTTTTGATGATTACAAACCAAAACAATTTTTCTCGAGGACTATTTTTGAAAACAAAAAATTTTTTACAAGTGAACTATCCGTTAAAAATATTTCATACAAAGCTCCCCATATCTATGAGCACATCAACACAAGAGATTTATTGCATATCAACAAGAGAAGCACAAGCAAGCTATTATGCTTTTATAAGATGCACAAAAACATCATAAGCTAAGAAGCCCCCCGTCAAAATACTTATAGTCTATTGCAATTAAGTCCATAATACAAGCTCTGGACTGTATACTAGCTTTAGGAAGCCATAACTTATAGCTTTTATAACAAGCTTTTATTAGCTTCTTTGAGCTAACGAGTCAATATCCTATTTCTCCCCTTGGGAATCATCAAAAGAATGTTGTGGATGATAAAAACATCATACAATTAAATCAAAGTGCGCTAAAGAAACGCTTTATCAACCTTGAACAATTTAAGCTTAAAAACCAAAGAAAATGGGAGAAATGTATCATGAAGAGTTCATATGCTTCATTTTATATGCCAAGACATGATCTCAATAAGTATTTAAGACTTTTGGAAGCAAGAGAATCATGTAGAAATTGAAATTTTCATCGTGACATTTCATCGAACACTTTGTGGGCGTAAAAATTATTGTTATTGTATAGAGCCCTTGTAAATGAATCAAGCCAAAATTTCCATCACCAATTCACATCAAACATCATACAATACAATATAACAACTAAGCTCATCATGATCATAAGATAATTTCATCAAGAAATATACAAGAAGCCACAAGCTCAAGGGTTCAACCCAATTGAGCAAAGAAAAGAAAATTTACCATTCGATCGAAAGATGAGCGATGATGATGATAAACATGCTATATAAGGTCCAAGATATAAATTGAATGTGATGAAAACAAATTTTGAGTGAAATTTGTGTGAATTTGGCAAAGGGGACGAAAAATGGCAAAAACGGGTTAAAATGACTAAGCGCATGAGACAGACGCTTTTAATCCAAAATTTTGCTTACCATTGTGGCTTACTCGACGACGTGAGGGCTTACCCTGCTGCTCCCAACCTCTTTAGCCCACAATACCTTGCCAGCTTTTAATAAAATCCAAATTTTCAACCAAAAATCCGATTTTTCGCCCTAAGTTTTAAAAACATGCAAAATGCAAACGAAACCTCATTCAATATGCATTATGCTAACCGAGCTCGATGACGCAAAGTTCGGAAGATAGCGGTTTTGTAAAAATGTCCGCCAATTGATCTTGAGATGGTACAAAAGATATCTCAATTTTTCGCTTAGAAACACAATCCCTTAAAAATGATGTCGAATCTCAATATGTTTAGCACGTTTATGATGAAACCGGTTTTTGAGCAATATTTATAGCGATATATTATCACAAAAGATAGAACATTTTCAAAAGAACATTTGTAATCCGCTAAGGTTTGTTTCATCCAAAGAAGTTGAGCACAACAAAAGTCATGGAAATATATTCGCTTCGCCGGGCTGAAAGTGAAACACAATTTTGCGCTTTTGAAAACCAAGAAACCAGTAATCGCCTAAAAATTGACATGATCCTCGAAGATTTTTCGATCATCAATATTTCCCGCGTATAATCCGAATCACTATATCCTTTAAGAGAAAAATTTTTATTCTTTGATAGAATAAACTATCAATTGTGCCTTTCAAATATCTAAAAATCCTTTTAACAGCACTCATATGAGATTTTGGGATTGCTTTGAAAACGAGCACATAGGCATACGGCATGAAGAATGTCCGGTCTTACTAGCGTTAAATAAAGTAAACTACCAATCATACATCGATATTTTGATTCATCCACGACTTGCCTTTTTCATCTTTGTCAATTTTGACATTTGTTGCCATGGGAGAAAAACGATTCTTCCTTCTTCAATGCCGAACTTTTTCAAGAGTTCTTTTCAGTATATTTTGATTATGAAATGTATATGCCTTCTTGGCATTGCTTAATTTGGAGTCCAAGAAAGAAGTTGAGCTCCCCCATCATACTCATCTCAAATTCACCTTGCATCAACTTAGAGAATTTCGCACAAAAGAATCATTAGTAGCACCAAAGATAATATCATCAACATAAATTTGCACAAGTAAGAATCTTGCCCTTTTCAAAAACAAAGAGAGTTGTATCAACTTTACCCTTATAAAACCATTTTGCAAAAGAAAAGAGCTAAGTCTATCATACCATGCACGGGGTGCTTGTTTTAAACCATACAAGCATTTTTAAGTTTATAAACATCATTAGGCCTAGAAAATTTCAAACCCCGGAGGTTGTTTTACATGACTTCTTCTTGAATAATACCATTTAAGAAAGCGGATTTAACATCCATTTGGTAAAGTTTGAAATTTTTAAAACAAGAAATAGGCAAGTAAAATACGAATAGCTTCTAAACGTGCATGGTGCGGTGCAAAAGTTTCATCATAGTCAATACCTTCTTCTTGATAATACCTTGAGCTACTAACCTTGCCTTATTTTCAATAATGTTGCCTTGATCATCAAGTTTGTTCCTAATACCCATTTTGTACCAATAATAGTTTGAGATGGAGGACAAGGTAACAATTCCCATACATCATTTCTTTCAAATTGATTCAACTCCTCTTGCATCTCTAAGAACCAATCCTCATCCTCAATAGCCTCCTTAGCATTTTTAGGCCTTTTTTTGAGAAATAAGAGCTTTCTCGCAAAATTTCTCCGGTCATCACTTTGTCAAGGGGGTCACCAATAATAAGATCTTTGGGTGATCTCCTTAAATTTCAATGCAACGAAGATCCGGCATCACCTCTATCTTCTTGAGGAACCATTTGAAGCTGACGGGCTGATCATTTGATGTAGATAGTTGATCATCAATTTGAACAATTTGTTCAATAATATCTTCTTCATCACTTTCATCATCGGGGTATTCTTTCAACACCCGGCTTCATTGAATTTGACATGGATGGATTCTTCAACAACCCCACTAGTCTTATTGTAAACCCGATATGCTTTGCTTTTTGTTGAATATCCCATAAATATCCCTTCATCTCACTTTTTTAGATCAAGTTTGTCCAATTGATCCTCGTATTCAAAATGAAGCATTTACAACCAAATATCTTGAAATAACTAATATTTGGAGTTCTACCTTTCCAAAGCTCATATGGAGTTTTATTCATTTTAGGGACTAACTCGGGAAATTATTAACATAGCAATGGATTTCACGCCGCCCAAAAATATTTTCGAAGTGAAAATTCATCGAGCATGGACCGACTCATCTCTTGTAGTGTCCGATTTTTCCTTTCGCTTACTCCATTTTGTTGAGGTGTCCTTGGAGCCAAAAATTATGAGCATATCCCTTTAGTTTCACAAAAGACTCTAAATTCACCATCAAATTCTCCACATCGATCGTCTCAATAGACTTAATAGATCTTCCTTTTCATTCTCAATAAGTCTACACAACTTAACAAACTCATTAACGGCATCGCTTTATTGGTAAGAAAAAGAGCCCAAGTATATCTAGAAAAATCATCGATAATAACGAAAAATGTAATGTTTTCCACTTAGACTAGCCGCACTCCCTTAATATCCCCATACAAATCAAGGTGAAGCAATTGTAGGGGTTTGGTTGTGGAAATTTCATTTTGGGGCTTAAAACTACTTTAACTAATTTGTTCTTTTGATTGTCACATAAGCCAAGATTTTCAAAATTCAATTGGGGTCCTTTCACATGTTGGTTTTTGTAAATATTTTTCAAATTCTTATATCCAACATGTCCAAGTCGCCTATGCCATAAACTAGTTAAATCATTATTGGCTACTAAACAAGAAACATTTTGACTAACCAAATCACTTGTACAAATTTTGTAAAGATTATCTTTCTATTTGCTTCACAAATAATTTTACCATTTTTAAGTATAAGCATTTATCTTTATTGAAAGAAACATCATAATTTGAGTCACAAAGTTGGCTAACACTTATCAAATTAAACTTAAGCCCTTCTACTACTAAAAAGAACATTACTAAGAGAGAAGAAGAGTTACCAATTTCTCCATTTCCAAGAATTTTTCCCTTTGCATTGCTTAACATGACCATACCCTTCGAGCTTGATGTTGGTAAAAAGTTCTCTTCTCCTCCCGTCATATGGCGAACATCCGCTGTCCACTTTGCCATTTTGAATCTTCCATTGTCATAGCCCCTATTACCTACAAAAGAATTTTTTTAGGTACCCTATAATTTTGGGGTCCATGGGGTTAGTTTGAGACCTTTGGTCTCCAAACATGTCTAGATCTATTTCTCAATTTGCAATTATTAGCATAATGTCCAACTTTTCCACAATAAAATAAGTAGGAATATTAGAACTACTAGCACGCACAAAAGCTCTGACATTGGTTATTTTTCTTAAAAATACTTTGAAATGGCTTATAACCAAGTCCAATTTGGAATGCTTCACTCTTTGTGCATCTAAAATTTTTGTGACTTTATCCGTGCTTATGTTGAAACGATGCACATCATTTTTCAAACATTCAATATCTTTTGTGAGCAATTCCTTTTCGGTTTCAAGAGAGTGAACTCTAGTAAGAGTAAGAGCATGAGCTTTTGTAGATTCATAAGAGGTAAATAATTTTTCTTTTTCAACCTTAAGCTCTTTATGCTCCTTTTTCAAATTTTTGTATTTAACAATTAAATTTTGAAACTCAATTTGCAATTCATCAAAATCACATTGCAAATCATCAACTATGGAGGAAGTAGAAGAACTAGAGCGCACTCCTCATTGTTTTCATCGTTTATGGACATGAGACCATGTCTCGGCCCTCCTTCCTCATCGGTTGTTTCGAGTAGTTCATCCCACATTTTGACTCTCACATTTAGAGCTTTCTTTTTCGTGAAAGGCTTCTCTTTCTTTGTTTGCTCCTCTTCATCGAGCTTTGGGCAAATCTGAATGAAGTGCCCTGTTTTCCCGTGATTTAGTTAAGCAAGCATTATCTCGTTTTCTTTTCTTTATTTTTATTCACAAATTTTGCAAATTTTTGAACAAGTGTGGCCGCCTCCTCATCATCATCATTATCATAGTATGCATTATTAGGAAGGGTTAAAGTCCTTTAGGAATAATTTGTATAACTTCGATTGATTTATGGATGGTTTGGAATTTTTCCTCTCCTCGAGATAGACTTCACAGATGAGGAGGTTTCAATGAAGCCTTCATCAAACTTCGAGTGTCTCAAGATTTTGTGCCTCCGTGATTGCCGCCACTTTTTTCGGACCCATGACCGGAAACATTCAATACCTTTAGTCACAATTGGTTTCTTTGGAGATGACTTTACCAAGGGCCACAAGAGGATTGGATAATATTATCAAGCCTTTCCACCATCTTGAGATGCTTTCACCATCATCCATGCTAAAGTTTTCAAAGTCTTTAACAAGCATGGTCTTTTCTTGCTTGCTTGACCTTCTTAGTCCCTTCATAAATTGTCTCCAATTTTTCCTAAACCTCATGTGCCGACCTTATGTCTCTTATGCCATTATACTTCCTTGAGTCAAAGAGAACAATATAAAATATTTAAGGCCTTACCGCTTGAGAGAAAAAGCTTTTTGTCGCTTTTCATCAAACTCCTTGGAAAGATTTAGGAGTCGAGGTGCCATCCTCCGATTTCTCGTTGGTTGATCAACCCTTTTAATGACCACATTCCAAATGTCGAACCCGCACTTGTAAAACACTTCCATACCGGTCTTTCCAAAATGCGAGCTTGTTGGCGCGAATAGTGGTGGCTTGTCGGAGGCAGACGCTGGTGGTGAGATAAGCATCATTTGTAGCCATGGATCTTTCCTTTTACTCTGAACCCAGCCAGCCAAAGAGTTTGCTCCGATACCACTTCTTGTTAGTCCAGGAGCTGGGCACAGTTTCAATCTAGAGGCTGAATAGATTATCCCGATTTTTTCGTATTTTGCCCTCTCTTTTCAAAAAGACTTCAAGCAAAGATGAAAATGCTTGCGGAAACTAAATAGCACACTTTGATTTAAAGAGGTTCAACCCACCTGTGGCCTAACTACTACCACCCCAAGATATCCTGGATGGATTTCAAAAAGAAAAATATTTTATTAATTACCAAAAATTAATACAACACCTCGAGGATTACCACAACCTCTTAACACCAGGATTACCATAACCTCTTACAACACCTTGAAGATTACTACAACCTTCAAACACCTATCACCTAGATCACCCAAACGTATTCTTACCACAAGAATACTCATGCGACGCTCTGTGGTCAATGATGACCAAAATCAAGATTACAACTCAATAATGAATGATACAATATGAGTACAAGTGTAATCAAGAATTGAAAGCCTAGACTTCAAATTTGTGCTAGTGAAAGTGCTTAGGCAATACAAAAAGATATATGAAAGTTGTTTGCTTGTTTGCTTCTTTCGCTTGTGTTGTTGTCAGATTGTATCTGTCAACTTCCTCTATTTATAGAGGTCTTGGCTTGATTTCCAGACATTGGCTCCTCCTCGGGGAGTGATTTGCTGCAAAAAGAAACCATTTAAAAATCATCAATATAGTCATGAAATCAATCCTACAAAATAGGAAAAGTCATGTCCTAAATGCAATTGAGAAATAAATAAAATAGGTTCACTGGTCGCTAATGCAGAGATAAGATTGAAATTGAATTTCATGATTTTTACATAAAGGGGACCTGGCTGAGGGGAAGAGCGACCTCGCCGCCTTAGTCAGACCTCCCATTGGGGTGTTTAAAATAATAAACAGAGAAGACAGCTTCAAGAGGACACTCCCAGTGCACTAGGCCGCCTGTGGTCGAACGGCCGCTCTCTTATTTTTTTCTTACGCCCCTTTTCCCTCGCTTCAAAACTCAACTCGCACGGGTTGCTCCATAGTGGCGACCGGCCGAGCTCAAATGTGTAAATGTGTTGTCCAATTTTTATCGAAAATAAACTCCAAAAATACTCCGAAAATAAGAAAAACATTTTAAATCGATCGAAGTATTTAGACAACATTTTAGGACATTGTTTTGGTTTAAAAACTCATATGAACAAAACATCAAAATCATGATAAAAATATCATCTAATACATTTGTCAGAGATGACTCATATTCATGTCTAATGATGCCTTATCGATAGGGAGCTTATAAGCCTTGATACTTAAATCCCTGGTCAGAAAAGCTGAGCTTTTAGCTTTAAGCTGATTGCTTCTACATTATTCTTGTTGTGCATGTTGATAGGGGGAGCTTTGCAAAAATGTTTTGAAAATCTATACTCCCATCCTCGATTATGTTGCGTGGAATGTCATTCACTACAACGAGTAGTCATTTTTAACCTGTGAAAATTGTTTTATTTTCAAAATCGACTTTGCAATTGTTTTGGTTTTACAATCATCAAAACGGGAGATTGTTTGATAAAATGTTTTATCTGATTTTGATGATTTTGTTTTTACACTCAAAACAATGTTTTTAAATGTTGTCCAAATACTCCTAAATGATTTAAATTATTTTTACTAATTTTCCAGGAGTATTTCTTCAAATTTATTTCAGATAAAAAACAGCCTGGATAACACTTCTATGATTTACATCAAACTATGTTTCTAAATATTGTCCTAATACTCCCGACCATTTTAAAATATTTTACTATTTCCTTTATGTCTTGAAGCTTTTCTATTTTCGATATAAAATTGGACAACACTTTGTTTTGAGGCTGTCCCCATTGCCTCTATATGGCATCCCCTACCTGAAAGTTATGGAAAACAACAATGCTCTATTTATTTAAAAAGAGTTTGGGACTCGGCCGACTGTGGGTCGGCAGCTGTTGATGGCTGACCGTCGTATCAAGGCGCACCGGGATCCTGGGAGCATTTTTGAAAAGAACCTCCGACTTGCCATTTTGGTTTACGACTGTCGGACTCAAATGGTCGACCGGTCAACCTCCTGCCACTCTGTACGCCTGCCTGTAAATGTGTGCATTCTTATTTTCAAACATCTATTTTCAGGCATGCATCGTCACCCCTATGGCTTGACAACAAAATTTAACCAAGCAGTGCAAGTGTTAACTTTTCCCTAATTTGTGGGATTGATTTCACAACTATATTCCTTCATTTGTCTTAAATTTTTTATGTATTTCAATCTCCTGGAGAGCCTAGTCATGCCCAAGACATCTTCTATAAATAGATGAAGAATTTAAGCAACACAACAAGAGAGAAAACTTACAACATAACAAGATACACCACAAACATATTTGTTCTTCATTGTTATTATTCTTGTGTAATAACTCCTAAGGTCTCTTCACTTTCACATCTCGAGGTCAGCTTATTTTGGATTACATTTGCACTCATAATTGTAATATTCATTATCGAGTTGTAATCTTGATTTTAAGTTATCATTCAACACAAAGATATCATTGTGAGTGTTCTTGTGGTAAGAAACAAACTTGGATGATCTAGTTGTAGGTGCGAAGAAGATTGTGGTGATCTTCTTATTCAAGAGTGTGGTGTTTTGAGATGATTGAAGTTAATTTGGTGTTCTCTCAAGCTTGGAAGATTGTGTAACTTTCACACAGCCGCTTGAGATCGTGGGTACCTTCTCAAGTGAGATTGTAGTAATCTCAATGGTGGTGTTGAAGAAGAAAGCAGCCTTCAAGGTGATGTTGTAAGGTGTTGTATTAATTTTGGTAATTAATAAAATCTTTTTCTTTTGAAATCCATCCCTAGATACTTAGTGTGGAGGATTAGCCCTAGGTGGGTTGAACTCTATAAATCGACGCGTGTTATTTACTTCCCGCACTTTCATTATCGCCTTGGCTTGTTTAATTCCAAAAAAGAGGGCTAAATTCGAGAAATGGAGATAATCTATTCACTCCTCTTCCTGATTATCGTGAGACGCCGACTTACAAAAACTGATTGTGTACTTTCTATGTTTCTAGTGGGATGAAGATGATATGGTTATTGAAGGTGAAAAATCAGACTCAAGAGATACAAATCACCAAAACATGTATAGGGATGCGTATGTATCAGCATTTTGTTGAATAAGTATTACTATTTTCTCCAAAAGTATTTCACAACATCTTCAAATTTGTCCTTGATGTTTTTAAATGTTTCTGACTATACCAAACGACTTCTCAGGATGTATCGGTTCCTGTCAAGTTGAAAAGAAGACAATTGATGACAGGCTAAGCTGTATTTGGGACCATAAATTCACACTCCTAAGCTATTGCTCATAAAGCAAACAACAAATTCAGATCCCAAGTATGGAGTTGTGACAGAAATATTTTATATGCTCTTGTAAAGGATTTGAGATCGAAATTGGACATGAATTCCAAAAATGAAAAATTCCTATCACACATACTCATATGTAATGCTTTAATTGAGGTGAAATTAAATGACGAAGGTCTTTGCGTGAAGCCCTTGAGCTAAGTGTCATGGAAATATAATCATCCGCTTACAAAGAAAAGAGTGGAACCACCTTCATCATTCCGAGAGAAAAAAATGCTGAAAAAAGTGGCAAAGCTATAGAAGATACGGTCTCTTTCCTAATTGACCAATAGATTCTTACCGTTATACGTCATACGGGGGCTAGAGGAGATTATATAGTATTGGGTACACTGAGAAGATCATTTGAATTTTGTGAATCGTTTAAAATTGAAAAAGAAATGTAAGTGTGGATGCATAAATATTATTCAATTGTTGTACCAACAAATAATCCGCCTAGGAGGACTTCTATTTTAGAGTTAAGCTGTATAGAGATGCCAAATCGAGTAATGTATTTTGAGAGATTCCCGATGATGAGAGAAGATTATGAAATATTTGGGGATGTTGTCATTTTTTGACACAAATATATCGCACAAACAGATATAATTTGATATGTGCTCCAATAGCTGGGTATCAAACATCATTGGAAAAAATGTGATGTTTGGCTGTGCATTCTTATCGAACGAAAAGATCGAAATATTGAATGGCTTTTTGAGGTTTTTAAGAAAGCCAAAAGAAAGTGTCCTATAACTATATTCACCGATAAGACCAAACGATTTCTAACGCGATAGAAAGGTGTGTACGAGTCAATTGAAAAACATAATACTTATCACATAAATAGATACTTTTTAGTTGGAAAAAGTGGATCGATTTCCTTTTTTGTGATTAAATTACATGGTAATTTTATCGCATAAAACATATACTTTACTTCAAAAAGTAAGTTACTTAACTATGAAATTATTTACGCAGATATTCCCCGGGGATATAACATAGGCTATGTCAATGGAATTTTACTTAATGCAGAAGGTGTCTCGATAAATCGAAAAAATAATTCCTTTATTAAATGATTTAAAATGTTTG
This sequence comes from Rehmannia glutinosa, assembly GCA_016081115.2. Lineage (NCBI taxonomy): Eukaryota > Viridiplantae > Streptophyta > Magnoliopsida > Lamiales > Orobanchaceae > Rehmannia > Rehmannia glutinosa. The sequence continues at coordinate 141,487 of JABTTQ020000768.1, read as the reverse complement.
CACAAAGTTAAATGGACGAAGTTGATTTTGAGAATCATGGAGTAACATGATTTCAACGTACGGATTGGACGCTGCCGATCAAACATGTTTAAAAGATTGTATGGAGATAAAGGAGAAATGGTGTACAACCTTAAGCAAAAACTTTTTCACTGGAATACTTTCCTCACAAGAGTGAAAGTACTAACAACGTCATGGGATTCAATGCTAAGAATACGACAAGTTTGATTGATTTTTATGGTATTTTTAAGAACTAGTAAGAAGAATTGGAGAATGAAATAAAAATGATGAGTTCCAATCATCAAGATCAATATCATCAACTTCCATACCATCGACCGTGGGTAGCCAAAGCACGCTTCCTGAGGTGATACACTTTAACATTGTCAAAGACTTTGAGAGTGAGTTTATCGATCAATTCCTACTACTTGACTCTAATTCATGATGAGATATCGAATGTTTATGACGCTTCTTCTCATGGGATGGAGATATAAGCAAGCGGTTTGATCCTTTTGCGGCTAAGATAACGCACTTTGTAATAAATTTGAAAATGTGGTATTTAGTGGTTTTCATTCATTACGTCCTTCATCTCATTCTCATTGCTAAGATATCGGAAATATATATTCTTAAGAGATGGACAAAGAATGGCAAAATCCCCAAGTAAGGGACATCTTAAATAAGAGAGTTGAAAAGCCTCGATGCTTAACATTGCATTCTTCAAGGCCATGAAACGGCTCAAGATATTATGATCTTCAGGTTGAAATTCCAAGTGAAAAACGCAAAGAAGGAGACCATTGGGAAGGCGTTACGATAGGGATTTTCACATAAAGCGCCTTGACAATGCGCAAAATTCCACCCGACAAAATGAATCGCCTCATTGTTCTTGCGTACATCTAATTACATTGCAAGATCCCATGGTCCAGTTATTAGGTAGAAACAACGAAAATAAAGCGGAAACTTTGAAAAGAGTACAATAAAATAATCGACGCCTCTCCGATTATTCTCGGCCTTGCGTGAGTTTGGTCCAGCATCTAAATCCCCATATTTTAGAGATATTTTTCTTTAAATTTGTCAATGTAAATGAAAGCGCTTTATGATACATTTGTTATTTAGAGACATATTTAAATCTATTTACTTTTAATATTTTGCTATGTTAGTTTTAAATCTATCACTTAAGCATCTAATGTATACAAACACTTTTAAGAGAATTTATAATACTTTTGTGGAATTTTAATACCTTTTAAGAGATAATTACATTTTGCCCCATAAACTATAGGTATGCTGGAGTTTACCACCTAAACTTTTCAGTTATATTTTACCTCTTAACTCCACACGATTTTTCACGACGCCATTTATTGGCTAATGCTGAATATTCCTATAATATTCCGTCACATGAGGGCAAAATCATCATTGTCTTTCAAAGTTGTTACATTTTCACTCGAACTATGTTTGACTTGTACTTTACCTTCTAAACTTCTGCATTATTTTATTTTTTATTCTCACACAAAAATTCAAAAAGGTTATATATTTATACATGTATTTCTTTTTTCTTCTTAATTTTTATCCACAAAATAAATAATTACTTTAGTTAAATATATTATCAAATAAAATTGATATAAATTCTTTTCATTTTAAACTTTCCTTGTAAAATCATAGTTTATTTTACTCAATTATGAATTATTTTTGCATTATACTTATAAATATAAATTATCCTTTCTGCATTTTCTAGGTGAATAGAATTATAACATTCACTCAAAGTCAATTTGAACATTTTTAACTTTCTTTTGTAAAGTGAAATTATTAAAAGATAAAAGTATTACAAAATTTAATTTGATCATTTTACGCTTTAAGATTATATAAGATTTGTAATAAAGTAAATTTATTATCATATTATTTTATAATGTGTTATATTTAAATTAAGGTTTTACAATAAAGCTTAAAATGAAGAATTTATAGTATAATTTTATTGATAATATACTTAACTAAAGCAATTGTTTATTTTTGTATAAAAATTAGGACAAAAAAATATAAAATAAATGCATAAATATATGTTTTTTTAAAAAAAATTATATAACAAAAGTGAAATAACGCAAAGTTTAGGTTGTGCTCAAAAACAAAGTTGAGGTTGTAAAATGTAACAACTTTATAAAAACTTTGAGATAATGACGATTTTGCCCTCACGTGCAAGGCACGCGGCGCTAATATTCGAATATTCTGTTTCCCAAGTGGTCAAGATGGCGGCATCATGTCAAAATCACGAGTTTAGGGGTAAGTACGACTCGGGAAAATTTAGGTGGTAAACTCCAAAAAACGCCCTATAGTTTGGGGGCAAAATGTAATTATCTCTACTTTTAACATACAAAATTATTATGTTTCCAAAATTTAAATATCCAAGTGCAGTAATCACGATACTTTTCGTATAATTCGCGATACTTTTAACATTATTACTAATACTTTTCGTTGTTTAGCGATTCAATTATGTTTCAAAATTTAAAATATTCAAAATGCATTGATCGATACTTTTCGTAATTACTAATACTTTGAGCATAATTAATGGGACTTTTAACATATTTATGATATTTTTCAAGATTGCTTAAAACACATCGCCTACACATAATCAATAAATTTCAAGATCATGGCTTAAAACTAATATCAGACTCGCAACAAAATCAATGTACTATCACAAAATGACTAAATAAATCTACAAAATATCAAACTACAATTCTAACATCTAATCACAAAACGACTACAAACATTCAAAAATATCAACTACAATTCAGCATCTAATCACAAACGATTACCAACATTCACAAAATATCAACATATGCCATCTTAACATCTTCACAAATTTTAGATTGTTTCTTGTTTTTGTTTGTTTCTCCGCGGCTTTCTTGCCGGCTTCTTGGCAAGTTTCTTGACGGGGTTCAGGTTGGTTTTAATTTGAGCACTGTTGCCCGATCTCCACTCTCAATTCATTCCACTCGTGAGGATAAAATAATTTCTACCATATTTAGCTCAATTCTATGCCTTTCCACAAATTTTTAATAAAATAGCTATAAAAATGGAAAATATTATAAAGTATGCAAAATTCTTGTTAAAATGAAGATTATTACTTTGGATAAATCTAGAGATTAGTAAACTTTCTTCTCTAAAGTTTCCATATGGTGCATGAGGAAACACTCACAATCAATGTTGTTATTTTTGTTTTGCACATTTGAAAGGACATTTTCCGGTATATGTGATTTTACTTCTCCAACTTTTTTGGGGTGATTTTCCTCTTCTAGAAGACAAACCATTTGTTTATGCTGTGAAAACTAACAATATATCGTCATAGGCTCTAATTGTACCGATCTACAATAATAAACATAAAAAAGATAATAAAAAATATGATGCTTTACCACCAATTTCGAGAGACCAATGTAACGATCTACAACTTCTTCCATCATGCACCACATTGTCGAGGTATTGTACTTTCTTGTGAACAAAATTGATGACAATAGCAATATAATGACTTTGGTAGCAATATTACAAAGATCTACATATTTTGAAACACAAAAACTTCATCATATTTTTTTAAACACAAAAAACTCGAAACTTTTTCGGTATGGCCTTATATAGTTTTGATACAATTTGACACTCTGTAGCATCATATATATAACATGCAATTGTGATGCAAAATAAATTTTCAATGTAAACATAAACTAATACTTTTCTGGACAATTTATGATATTTTTTATTCAATTTTCGATACTTTGAGCTCAAAGATTAACACGCAGAATGATGCAACATATTTTCAAACCAAAATCATAAACTTATCAATCAAATGATATACTTTTCAAAAGAAAATACTAATAATCTTACCCACAAACAATGTTCAAATTTGGTTTGTTCAAGGTACTCATCCATGTCTCCAATACCTTAAGTTCGCCTCCGTGACTTTTCCATTAAAACAATCTTCAAGATAAATCACAAAGGAAAACCAAAAGATCAAAAAATTGAAATAAATATAAATAGATTAAATAAAAATATTACTTACTGTAATCTTTGAGTATTGAAATAAAAATATCGCATTCTTTTTTCTGACTAACCCATTTATTTAGTGAATGTTCGTCATCGCATCAATAATTTGAAAAAATCATATACGTGATCATCTAATGAATCAATTTCATCACCAAAGGCAATAAAACGAATGCCTATCGTGGGCAAAAATATTTTCAATAAACGCAAAATAATAGTAGTATAAAGTAGTAAGAAATTAATGAAATAATAAATGTTTAATCTATAATATCACCAGTTAATTACTCTCTTTGAGAACTATGACTTTAAAAAAAGTAAATCAACCGTGAAGCCCCTACATTTTTCAACTATAGACGACACGATCATGGTTTTATTATTTTTTTTTTTTCTTCTCACTTCTTTTCTTTCTCGATACAATTTTTAAATACACTCGGTAATTTATTCTTATATTTACTATTTATTTTGTGATTAAGTATTATGTTAATAGATTTAACATTGGTTATCTATTTCATCTTTGGAAACTATCTAATACTAAATTAGTATTTTTAAAAAATTATAGAGTACAAAATTTAACTCTTAAAGTTCATAGAGTGCCAAATTTTATATTTCCAAAAGAATAGTACTCTTAGATTTATTCTAAAAGATCCAATTCTTTTTATTGAAAATAACAAAGTCTCGTTTTATTTTGTGGGTATAATAACACCTATTTTCACTTATTCCACGATTGTCGATTTTTCTTCAACTTTTAACGTGTTACATTGATAGGTTGGATTTCTTTTTTAACGACTAGCTATTAATTTCTTTTTAGTAAAATATTTATATATATTTTTTTTTGTTTGTTTTGTATATATGTATATATTTTAATTTTCAAAAATTGTATTTATATATATTTTTTTATTTTCAAAAATTGTAGTTATATATAAAAAATTTATTAATCTCTAAACGCTTAAAATCACCATAAGAGGAAGAGTAAGGGATTTGTTTCAATTTTTTAGCCTACTACATTTTTAAAATTTTCCTACAAAACCCACTCATCCCACAATTATCAACTAAGAGTCAAAAAATGATTCTCCTCTAAAACATAGCATTTTGGCTAAATGTCCCTAGAAAGTAGTCTAGTTAATCTTTTATGTCCTAATTCCAAATTCTTCCCACTAACTCACCTTCAACACCAAAACAACACAAATTTCCAAATTTTTACCTCATTTTCAGTCATTATGAAGATTGAGAACAAGAACTCATTTCATCCCACTACAACTTCACTTCAACTCTCTCAAATACTCTCATCCATCAAAGAATACAAAACTTCCCTTCATCTTTTCTCATAGAATCAAAAATTCCAAGAATTAGGGTAAGAAATTATTTTTCTTCCATTTCATTTTTTTATCTTCTTAAAACTTCCGACATCTACTCCTAATTCTTAATATGATGAATCTTTCTTGTTGAGGTATTCCTAGAAGGAATTTCAAAGAATCAAGGGACCTAGACTTGACTACAAGTTTGTAGAAGAAACTCAAGAGGTGAGAAAATTGGATTTAGTATTTTCTCTTGACAACACTGAAGAATTAATTTTGACTCAAGAATATGATTTTTTGCAGCTTAGGCCGACATACACCATCTCAAATTGAAGATAGAAGCCTAAGAAAAACTCCAATCTTAGAGACGACTGCAAGACATTAAAGTAGAACTATTTGGTCCTAGCATATTTTTTTAGACTTGAGACTTTAATTTTAGTACTCAAGAATACGGTTTGGATATCGTTTAGGGGCTGACTTTCAAGAGCCTCGAGACAAGAAGTTGATATACATGCTCCCATTTTGAACAACCCTAAAACTACTACTTAGATGGGTGAAAAAATCCTTTCAACTCTAGGTGTTTTACTTAAAAATGCATGAAGATTTTTGATTTTGAGCACTTGAGATATATATTATGTATTGCATGATATTTTCAGATCAGTTGAAAAATTCTCAAGTGTTGTTCAAAATCATTTATCGAAAAAGAGGGCATACATGTACATTTTATTGTTATACTTGATGAAATTTTGTATGGAGAAGGATATGTATGTGTATGACTCTTGAAATCTATGTTTTGAATGATTTATAACCTGACAAGTCAGCATAATTGATTAAATTTCCAACTTTTGGGACTTAAATGCAAAAATGGAAAGTTGGTGGACTTAATTGCAAGAAAATAAAACTTAAGGACTCTGTAATTTTTAATTTTTGGGACTGAACTCAGGTTCAAAAATTAGGTTTGACATTGTAATAAAGTTTTAAGAGTTTTTATATAAATAAAATCAACCCTTAAAAGCCCTAGGACTAGATTGTAAAATTTTAGTTTAAGGGCTATTTTGCAATTTTCAAAACTGTACTAGACCCTAATTTTTAAAATTTGAAATTTTGTTCTTATGGACTGAAATAACATATTTTAAGTGTATTCCAAAATCCAAGTGTTTAGAGCTTGGAAAGTAATTTTATAAAATTGAGGACCAAATTGTAAAAGATTAAACTTATGGACTAAAATACAATTTCCAGGACTTATGCATTCCATGTACCTGAAATACTAATTTAACTATAACATAATTATATCTTGGACCCAAGTTCAAATTTCATAACAATTGATCCCCTAAAAGCCTTAAAGGCAATTATTTGAAATGGGACAAAAATGAGATTTTCAAAGTTAGGGACCTATACTTACTTATTTTTAAAACTAATTTTGTCCCAATATCCCACTGGCCTTAGTGACATTTTACAACTGAAACACATTAAAATCTCTTCCGGTTTGTGAGTTCCACTTATTTTGAAACTTAGAGCCCGAATGACAAATTTTTTAAATTTGGGGCCAATGTGAGAATTTTATAAAACTCCTGACCTCAAAACTTTAAAACCTGAATATCTGAACATTTTAGAGAATTTAGGAACTGACCTCATAATATTTCAAGGTAGGACATTTATTTATTCAATTTTTAACCTCAAAAGAATCAAGGTTTTCTACAAACGGGGCTAATTGTAAATTTTCTTTACAAGGACCTAACTCCAATTATTTTTTATTTTAAAGAAACAACCCTGGACCCTCTGACTTTACTTATTTATTAAAATATTTTATTTTGCCACGCCTCTGCCCTCTTTTTTGTGCCCTTATCAGTGCAGGATGTCTTGACCAAAGCCTAACAATAAGGTAGTGCACAAAGTACCCATGTCTTGTGGAAAGTCAAATGTAGAACAACAGATCAAACATGTTGTCTGATTGGGGGTCCGGAGCGGAACAAGAAGAATCTTGGTGTATGGCAATCACGCGATACGGAGGTGCCCATAGTTGTCTCATGAATGCAAATTTTGTGGATCATCACAATCTATGTAAAAAAATGATAGCAACATTCTCGCAAGAATGGTACAATGATCCTTCATTGAGATTAGGTATGTGCAACAAATTGTGAAAGATAAATACATGCAAGGAGATTTTATATCATAAAAACGTGGCATAGTCAAAATGTGCGAGAAATATTTTTGGCTTTGGGAAAGTTCGGTTTAAAGTTGCCTAAATATATTGAGCCTTGAATAATGGAATCTTAGCACCGTTATAGAGGCTACACATTAATACCGCATAAACAAACCCGAAAGAGATCGTTATGTATTTTGAAACTTTCAAACATCAATTGATGGATTTATAATTGTCGCAAAGTCCTAAGTGTCATGGAACTCATCTTTAACAAAATCTCCGACAAAGATATTAGTCGCCGGGGATGGATGCTAACCAAATGGTTTTTCCTTTGGTGTATGTTGACGAAAAATCATTTACATCTTGGAGATAGTTACTTCATATATTGTCCAAACATGTTGTTAGAGGGGTTACAGATGTGTCTAATTTGACCCGGCACTGCGGCTAATTGACGATTGAACATATTCCGCACTTCGAACTCCCTATTGGTGTGCAAATTCTACTTAAGACATGTTTACTCCAATCAAATGCATGTACCTAAGAATGTAAAACTAAAAGACATGTGGTCGTTGAATTCTTAACTAACATCTAGAAATTTACACAAACTGGTCCTTAACGAGGATGCTTGTGTGTACTTGTATAGTATTGATAAGTCAAAGTGGACCTTGTCTCATGATTTATGATGGGCGTCGTGACGTTATGGATTACCTAATATGTCCGAGTGTCCAATAATGCGCTTAAAAAGGCCGGGCGACTTGTCATCGACGCTATCGCAGGTGACGCGTGCATCGTTGAGAAAAGTATTTTTTGATCAAAAACGGTAAATCACATGTTGGAGAAAAATCAGCCATGGCCGGATAATAATATCAAGTCGATGTATGAATCTTGCCAACACCTGGGGCTGGAGCATTCAAGACAATTTGGTCGATTATACGACAATATGTTTTATTGTAACCACGACATCCGGAATCATCGGCGTCATTACACGTTATGAAATTGACCACGATGGAATGCTCGTGGTAAGTGGCGACATGATGGGATCATGTGTTACCATGTCTGCGATTTGTCAGGTTTTGGTATTGACCCGTATGATGTAGCGCTGAGATCATATTATAGCACGACAAAATTATGTAAACACATATAATGGCAAATTTCAAACTTTCTGACAAATGAAGACTATTGAAGGACACCCTACATTTGAGCTTTTCATAACCCAAATAGGTGGGAAACAAATTCATTCAATACGAATCTAGATGGATTGGCATGATAAACATATGCAAGACAATAACATCTTGCTAGTACCAAGTTGAGACCTCTTATGAACATGGATATGATGTTTAGAAGATTTGTACTTATAGTAATCACTTTATTTATTTCAAACATTAGTTATGTATGAATGTAGTTTGTTACATTAGGTGTTTATTTTTATTGTATGAATGTATTTGTTATATTTGGTGTTTGTTTTTATTGTATGCATGTAGTTTGTTACTTTGTTATGTCCATATGTAGTTTATTGCATCTATCTATTTTTCGTATGTTGTTTATTGACTTTGTGTCTATGTTGGTGTTATTTTAGTAATGAATCTGTATCACTATATGGTCTAGAGATAAGATTGTTCTATATGTACAGTCCTCATCATCGGCGGAGGATATATATAGGGTAAATCGCTTTATATGATTTTTCGTGGCGTGGGCAAGAGCCATTTTTGTCTTTAAATGATGATTATAATGTGATGGAAAGTTAAGCGTTTTCACCATCGGTAATCCATATGTTATATGATACGGGTTTTTTATGGTGTTTACCGAGGGCGGCACTTGATATTGACCGCCATCTATGACCGCTTTAGTTGAGAGATGCCGTGAGACACACACATTCCATTTCGATTAGGGAGAGACATCTATCACATTCTGACAGATGATTTAGCGATTATTTGGGGTCTTCCTGAGGTAACCCTATTATTGGTGATATGAATAGGATCATCCAAGTGTGGTAGAGAAATCTATTATTATCATATGGGCTTTCTCTGCATCTAACTTGATTTAAGGTTCTCGATTTGTTGGCTATCGCTTCGATCAGAAACACATGTTAGATAATCCCGGTGATGATAGATGACAAAGACTAATAATGACGTTGGAGCGATATTATGATGTTGTGCACTCTATATGTTAGCGATGTTATGTGTCCGGATTAACTTCAAGTAATCGACTTTATTGTACGTATGTCATATGGAACAAATATCGATTGTGGAAGACATAGTTGGGGTATTGTAGATTGGCTTTCTTTGTCACCGTGAGTTATGTAGTGCGGCGTAAGGAAACTTTGTCATAGGTGGACCATTGCATCTAATGCATGTATTTGTAATGGTAGTCACTAACCTATTTTTACATTTACATGTTATTATAAAATATAATATTTACAAGATTTGGGCTTGGTCATATTACTTCACTAGTGCCCATAGATTTAGGAAGTCGGATTAATGTTGATCGATTTTGGAGTTAATGACCATGTCTTCCACATCCACTGTTATATAGTGCACGATTTGACAAACACTAACATATAAAATTAAATGAATCTTTTATAAAAATAATTAATTGAAAAAATAACATTATATATTTGCAGTGTGGATCATTTCCGTAGCTTTACACGAACATCGGGATGTTCTTTACAGATTATTGGGACATTCAGATGCAATAGAGGACTACTAGTTTATTTGGACACCTTGGGCCGACTTTTACCTTGTCGGGCATTAAGGAGCTTGGTGGTAGGTGTCTCACGGATGTGTGGAGATCATCATGTCCATTGATTAACTATGCAATTATAGAGTTACATCATCTCGGAAGTTAGTTATAGGCGATTCGACATGATGCAGTTAATCCCCTGAGCGTGTTCCAACCCATCATGAAACATTACATGATGTAGATCGTAGAAAACATTCGGGTAAAGATCGGGGCTACTCAACGCTGATTATATATTGCTCGCCGGGACATACCGATATGAAGTTCTCATTACAACCGCAAGATTGCAATGTATCCATACGCCCATATAGGATACATCCACTAATTTGATAATATTACACGCCATTTGATATCTCCCCGCATATGTCTACGACTAAAGGATATCAAACCAACACCTCAACAATGTGATGATGTGGTACATTTAGATTATATGATACATTAATGTTAAAGTGTATTTATCTTCTTTTATGATTTTAATTTTGTTGTGTTTTATATTTGTTTTTAGAACAAGCATCAAGAAATTAAGGATTATTCAAGAAGAAGAAGACAATTATGACTCGTTTAGGAGGCCATTCGATCATATATATACATAGGTTGGAGCCATACTTCGTGAGAATCGAGTCTCGCTTCTACATGATCGGCGATCGGTCACTTACAAAGACCACCACAAAGGTTGGTACGAGAGATGAGAGAAGCGACGTGCAAGAGAAACCTGGAGAGGCTAGTACCGAGAGGCACGACGGTTTAACATGATACGACTACACCACCAATTTATGTCCGAGGCCCAACTACATAACACTTTCGACATTACATGGTATAAGCAACACTTCTACTCATTATGTGCATCAACAGACACATGTGGGCGAGGTGACTCCTTGTGGGGTATGCCATCGTACGAGCAAATGGTATTCTAAGACTTTACTGGAACTAATGTTGATATGGGGTACCCCACTTTTGTTGAGCGAAGAACTAATTTGTGACACTTATCGTCAGCAATTTAACGCGTCTCTGTTATTTCCACATCATCGTGAGATTCGAGTTCCACTCTTTCTTCATCTAGTCATCCATCATTTAATTTGAATTATCGTATTGATTTATATCGATGAAGAGACACAACAAGCAAAAGCCTCCTCCCAGAGAAGATGTACGTAAAGGCGGAGTGGACAACAACGTCGTTGGCGTGGTTGTGGCATCGAGAGTCATTGTTAGTTATTTTGGGTGTACTACATGTTTGAAAATATTTTTGTTTTGTGTGTATTATTGAGAAAAGTTTAGAAATATATATTATTAGTATAAAATAATAATATACAATATTATATAAGCATTGCAAATAACAAATAATTATAAATATAACATATAAATTTAGAAGAAAATAGTATATATATTATAATTACGTATCTACAATAATATAGTATATATAATATATGTTCATATGAACTGATGATGATGTAAAACATTTTGCGAAAAATAAGGTTAATGATTACATAATAATGAACCATATAATGATTGTATACTATCATTACTTAATGATACAATCATTGTCGGATCCTTCACAATTTTAACAGATAAAAAACTGTTAAAAACGTTAGATATAGTGCCGATTTTCATCAAAAAAAAAAAGAAAAAAACACTAATAAAAACGGTGTAGAGGAAAAGACTTTAATTTCTTTTAAAATAAAAACAAATGACATAATAAAAATGGTGAGGAACTTGGGCTTTTTAACAGAATATTACCTTTTTTGAGTTACACAAATGAAGCGAAAAAAAAAAATTGACTAATATTTTAGGCAAACGCCATGCCTCCGTTTTTAAGCAAATGCGTCACTGCAGAGCCGTTTTATTAAAAAAATTTAAATTTTTTTGAATTAAAAACGCCATAACATGACCGTTTTAGTTAAGTTTTTTTAAAAAATTCTAACTAAAAACGGCCATCACATAAGTTTTTTTTTTAAAGATTATTTCTAATTAAGAAACGTTTTTATTAAAATTTGTATTGTTAAAATGATTAATCCTTTAATTACATAATCATTTGATATATTGGCATATAATAATACTAAAAATCCTATTATACTATATTATTAGATACATAATTAATATATATACTAATTATTATATATAATAAATAATTTAATAATTTTATAAATATATTTGTTATATTTATAAATTATTTGTTATTTTCAATGTTTATATAATATTAATTATTTTAAAAATCTACGCATAACTCCTATTAGTCATCGCGCAGGCGCTAGACTCTCCGTCACGCCTGGTTTTCATCTAATTAATACTTACACAACAACTAGCGTTTGACTTTTTAGAATCTCGATAATAATATATATTATTATTTTATACTATAATATATAATAATGGTAATAAGCCAAATATGTCACTTATATTTTGTGGGAAAAAAACTTGCGAATAAGGGAGTCTAGTGCTAATGAGAACTAATCGAGGATTGGGGTGAGATTTTTAAAACAATGAATATTATATAAACATTGAAAATAACAAATAATTTATAAATATAACAAATATATTTATAAAATTATTTAATTATTTATTATATATAATAATTATTTAGTATATATATTAATTATGTATCCCAATAATATAGTGAAATAGGATTTTAGTATTATTATATGCTAATATATCAAATGATTATGTAATTAAAGGACTAATCATTTTTAGCAATACAAATTTTAATAAAAAACGTTTTAATTAGAAATAATCTTTAGAAAAAATAAAAGTAAAAACGGCCATGTGATGGCGTTATTAGTTAGAATTTTTTAAAAAACTTTACTAAAAGCGGTCATGTTATGGCGTTTTTATCGAAAAAATTTTTTAAAAACTTTAATAAAAACGGCTCTGCGGTGGCGACTTTAGTTAAAACGGTGAGGGCATGGCGTTTTTGTCTAAATATTAAGCCATTTTTTCGATTCAATTGTGTAACTCGAAAAAACGTAATATTAACATTAAAAAAAAGCCGAGGAACTTAACGACTTTAGATAAAATCGGCTATAGTTAAGGCGTTTTGACTATTTAAGCCATTGTTTTTTATTTATTTGTGTAACTTCGTAAAGATGTATTAATCTGTTAAAAAAGCCTCTTATGTAACTGAGGGATGAGAAATTGTAGGTTAACATAATTGAATTGAGGTGTATTTGGATGGGGTTTGGGAGGATTTAGGATAAGAGATTTGAAATCATAGCTAAATCCAACCCTTGTTTAGCGTATATTTAAATCAAAATGAATGAATTTCAAATCCATCTTTAAGTTTTAGTTCATTTTCAAGGATTTTAAATCCCTCCAAAAACTTATTCATTTGAAATCTATTCTTTTTTATTATTTATTTATGCACTTGCATATTCACACTTATCATATTGCACACACACACGACACACCTTTGCATACATCAGGTACACATTGCACACACTGCACACACACACACACACACACACACATATTTACACATTGCACACATTTACACCGCATTATCGCCACGACACACACATTTACATGTCACGACATTTCTTCTACACAATTACACACACTGGCACTGCACACGTTTAGACACATTTACATATATTTACACATATTTACACACACGCTAACATTACATACCAGCATATATTTACCATATTTTACACACATGCATATATTTACGGCACTTTTACACATTAAGCGTCAATTAAGAAATTAAATAGAGCTTTTAAATTATTTTATCAAAATTTTTCACGATGGAGTATTTGAGATTCCTACATAAATCCACATCGTCAAAATACATTGAATTTGAAATCCTTCCATTGTAAAATTTTTGACAAAATAATTTAAAAGCTGATCATTCTTAATTGACATTATTAATAAGTAAAGGTAAAAGATAAATCTTATTATTTTATAAATAATTATAATTTTATACACTTAATAAAAATATAAAATATATAACTTTTATTATGTGAATATAAATATGAAGAGAATATGCATGTAAATGTGTAAAATGTACATTGTGTATGTAAATACGCATATGTATGTAAATTAATGTAGATATGTCATGTATAAAATGTGTATAAATGTGTGCGGTGTGTATGAAATGTACAAATGTGTAGTGTGTTATGTAATAAAATGTGTGCGATGTGAAAGTGTGTAAATGTGTGCGTGTATGTAGTGTGTGTAAAATGCGTGCGTGTGCGTGTGAATATGCAAAAGAGTACATAAGGGAAAAAAATGAGGGGTTTCCCGAATGATAGGTTTTGGGAAGGATTTAAAATCCTTTGAAAAATGTACTAAAACTTAAAGATGGTTTAAATCCATCGACACTTGGATTTATAAGTAAAACAAGGTGTGGATTTAGCTAAGGATTTCAAATCCTTCATCCCAAATTCCCTCCCCCGTCACCCACGTCCAAATGCCTCCATTTGGATGGAAAGATATAAGTTATGGATTTCAAATTCATGATAACAAATCTATTGATGTTGTTTGGATGGAGTCATTTTATAATGGATGCGGATCATGAAGTTATTTCCGAGTCATGTTGGAGATTTCAAATATCCAACCGAGAAAAATAAAACAAAATGGTGAAACAAAAACTAGGCGTTGTTGAATATTGTTTTTTAGCGACCTCGACTCGTCAAGCTATGGGATTTTCGGACGGGAGATTTTTCCTTAATGGATGATATATAGATATTTGAGTATTGATGTTGATTTTTGTAGGAAATGAGTTTGTAGCGAAAAATAAGTGTTCTAGAAAAATCCGTTTTGTTAGGAGGATGTTGTTGCGTTTCTCGTAGTCTTGTAGGTGCGTTTTTTGTTAGTTCATCAAGAATTTAAAGTAAAATTCTGCGGAGGAGTAGTCTTTTCTTCTTGTTTCTTCTTTGTTTGGTGGTTTGTACTTTTTTTTTTTTGATAACTCGGCTTTCGAGGCTTTGGCTATGCCTGAGACAACAGCCCAACTCCTCATTCTTGCCGCCAAGTAAACTCGCGGGATGTGCACGTGATCGCGATGTTCGACGGGGTCTCGCCTGCGTACAACCAGATTCTCCCCGAGGTAAAGAGACAATTGTGTTCGACCCCCAATCTACTAATAACGATCTCTCCCAAGAATCGAACCCTTTTACGGATGCTGTTCGAAGTATGAGTTCCACCAAATCTTCACCAACCTTTATATGCCCAGGAGCAATTTGATGGAGCGAGGATATGAACCGCGACCTCATCCCACAAAACAATTTGATGGAGCATGAATTTGAACCACGACCTCCATCTCGATTGCTTGTAGTGGCAGAGTCAAATTAAGCTAGAAACCTTTGGGTTAGATGACTTTCTCAACCGATGTTGGTGGTATAATCCATTTCAAGGGAAAAAAAAAGTGGAATAAGTTTAATTTGGGATGGGGTGGTGGATTTGCTTTTACTATGCATGTGAGAATAAATCGGAAGATTAATACTTTTCTGATAAATATTAATACTTTTTTAGTAAAAAATGATACTTTCAATTAAACTTTTATACTTTTGAAAGGAATTAGTGAGTAATAATTTTGAGTAAAAATGTATTAGTTTTCAAGTTAAAAGTAATAGTTTTAAAAGAAATAGTATATGATTTTAAAAGAGCGTAATAAGTAATACTTTTATAATAAAATGTGATACTTTTAGAATAAAAATGATACTTTTCAAATAAACATTAATACTTTTATTAGTAAGTAATCATTTTTAAGTAAAAATATTAATTTTTAAATAAAAAGTAATAGTTTTAAAAGGAATAGTATATAATTTTTATTATCTGATGCAGTATATTACTTTTACAATAAAAGTAATAATTTTCGAATAAAAAATGATACTTTACAAATAAATATTAATACTTCTAAAATGAATTAGTAAGTTATAATTTTTAAGTAAAAAGTATCATTTTTAAAGGAAATAGTATATAATTTTAAAAGATATAATAAATAATACTTGTCCAGTAAAAAGTAATACTTTTTGAACACAAAATTATACATTACTTTTTCGGTAAAAATTCGTACTTCAACAAGGAAAAGTAATAATTTTATAATAAAAATTAACAAATTATAAATAATATTTTAAATTTTAAATTATGTATAGTTGTTCATGACAAATGTCTTAGTTAATATATATGATTTAATAAAAAAAAAAAGTCGGGAGCAGAAAATTATTAATTTGATACTTTTAAGTCTTGGTCTAAAAATATATATAATAAAGACAAAGTCAAATATAGAGGACTGTACATGCATATTAATGGTTATAAGAATTTCTCTCATGCATCAAGAAAAAAGCCTCTATCATTAATGCACATCGTCTAATCATCGGCGAGCCCCGCATTGCCAAACTAGTCGCGGTCCATGGACCATGCCTCGGTCGAATAGAATGGCCATAGTTATTTATTATATTAAACAAATAAAAAAATATTTTCCTATATTCAAGACTAAAAATGCCCACACTTAATAAAAAAAACCACATTCACGATCCATAAGAAAATCTATTTTAACAATTTTATGGTATGTTTTGCAGGGGACAAAAGTAATTGCACTTAATTAAATATATCAAGACTCATACATGGACTCTCTTGAAAATCCACCACCACAATCAATGAAACATCTTTTAAACCGATCAAAAAAGGGAACATCTTTTATCCCTTTCTTCTTGTCTCTCTTTCCTTTTTAGCATAGAAGAATGTTTTTAGCATCAAAGCATTTTAAAGTACCTCAAAAAAATAAAAAAATTCAAATTTGAAATTTTTATTTTTCATAACAAAAATTAATAAGTAATAATTTTAATGGCTTGGGATCAAGTTTGTAGAGTATATATATTTGTTGTAAAGTAAGACTGACTTATTTTTATTATAATATTTTTATTTTTATCTATTAAAATTTCTATCGAGAAGTAGTATCTTGGAGGATGAAATTTCCGACCATAGACAGGAAATTATTTCTCGCCTGCGTCTAATTACAAAATTATCACCACTAGTTTTCCAAAATTGGCGGTTGCCTCGTTTTGATGAAGTCAGGACCCGTTTTGTGTGATATGGGTTATATGGAGTTTATACTCACGAATTTAGACCATGAGGGCGGTCTCATATAAATTTTGTGAATTTGAAATCCTTCACAACATCGCCCCAAATCTAAACTCTCATCCAAATGCAAAAAGGTATTTACTTTTCTTTTTATTTTTTATAGATGGACATATATGCCCCCTCTTCAATCAATTAAATATAATTTCATTATATTGTAAAATAAAATATTAGTGGTAACATATTCATCACATTTACTTTTCAAAGTAACCATTTTCTTTTTCTTTATATTTTAAATTATTATCACATATTTATTATTTCTTTTAGGTATTTAAAAAATAACATAATTAATAATAATAGTAATGAAGCAAATGACCTACAAAAGTAATTTAGAAAGTATATGTTTTTAAATTCAACAACTCATAATAAGAAGGAAAAAGAAAAGTGCATTACAATTACAACGGAGTTGGGATGAGATCTCATATTCTATTTTCTGTTCCACTCTTTTATTCCATATATTGGATGAAAGGCAATATGTACAATTGTGGCGTTATCTTTGTAGATGTGCTATTCATATGATTGATGGAATATGGGTGGAATATGAAATCTCGATCCATACTTTGTATGGAGTAGTTCTCCATGAAGTGAATATGAAAGTTATTTATATGAATAAATGGGAATAGGTAAGGCTACAATTGGTTGTCAAAATTTCATGCAAAATTTCCCCTCAAAAATATTTTTGACCAAAAATGTGATTGTTTATAAAAAATAATTAGAAAATACATTATTCAATAATTCTCACTTTCCAATCATCAATCACATCAAATTATTATTTTTACTAAAAAAAAATATTACAATCAGTCACCATATTACACAATCATATCACAAATACCTTATCAATTCTCTCTTATTTTTCAAATTATGAATCACATCAAATTACTATTTTACTAAAAAATCATCACATCAACTATTTTCATCATACATGAATCACACTCCCAAATATAATTATAACTTTAAAAATCTGCTTTTAGCCACTATTCACTTAAAAATAAAAATGGATGTAATGAAAGTTCATCCCGAATCGCATCTATCGATCCCATTTGAATCTTTTGTATGGATTTGACTCATTAAGTCATTTGAGACCCACAATCCTTCATATCTAGATTCCGGTGAGTAAACCATTAAATCGATTAGATTCATTTGTAATTACAACTATTATAGTTATATTTTTTTTTTAAAAAAAAGTTAGTAAAATTTTCTTTTTTTTTTAAATAAAATTATGTAAAAGTATACGACGAAAGCGAGTTAAGCCGGTACAGGTGACTTGTCATACAAAAAAAATTGGAATGAAGAACAAATAACAAGTGTGGGCTCGGTCGAGAGCAACGGTCCACCTCCGAGCACAAGGCAGAGAAATTAGTACTTAGCACGATGAAAAGCAAACTTGCATTGATAAAGGACAAAATACAAAGATTCCCGGATCGGGAAAATTACAAAAGCTATTACAAAATAAGATCTTACGAAGCATAATCACGAGCAGTGAGATCCGGGCTCATTATAAGGAAAGCATCTCGGTTTTGCACTGCGGAGGATCGGCCTCATGAGTAGAGAACAAATCGGGATTAGGAGCGAGAGAAAGGTCACTCGGCTTGCCTTGGAAAGATAGCTCAATCTGCGGCGACCTGGTTGACTTCATTAGCAACACTTAGAAAAGATGAAGCCCTCGGGATCTTTCATTAGACCTCGAGGCCGTCCGATCTAGAGTTTAGGATATCCGCTTTCTGGCTGGGCTCGGCTTTGATCAAAGCGAATTCATATTCTTTGAATAAACTCACAGTTGGATGTCGATGAATTCTTGAATTTGAGGAAGCACTTATTAACCTTTTCTCATGCGGATAACGGAGCTCGGCGCTTTGTCGAGTTCAAGAAATCACGTCGGCCAACTTCAATCCCCTCCGCCCGAGATTGCACTAAATCATCTTTGAGCTTGGCATAAAGATTGGCATTTTCCTTGTCGATTCAAGTTTGTTCGGGTGGTGACAGATCTTTCAAGCGAGGAGCTTATCCTTATGCTCACGGATAGTATCCAGCCAATTTGACCTCGAGCTTTGAGCACTTTTGTTCTCTTTCTTGAGGGTCTCTAACTCTCACCAAGGTTGGGTCGGCAAAAGCTTTCGAACTCTCGAGCAATCGGAGCGGATAGCTTAACATGAGCTCGGGCCTGGTCTCATGAGAAAGAACTCACCAGCTCGTGCCTCGAAAGTTTGTCGAGAATAGCTCGGTCGGGTAAGGACAATGCCCTTGAATATACTAAGCCGCCAATAGACCATCGCTTGTTCTTGAGGATGGAGTTACCCGATGAAAAAATTTGGTTTGGAGTGTCTGTTGGGCTTAGGATCAACTCGCTCGAGCAAGCTAGTTTTACCTCGGGCTCTCTTGGAGGGTGGGAGCTCGCGTTTGAAGACTCTCGCCGTGGAGTGCGAGGAACGGGGACGGCTGCTAGGATCGGACGGCTCGGCCAGGATATCTTCCTTGGAGGAAGGTCCCGGTGGTGCGAGAGATCGGGAGCCTCACCGGGCTGATGAGAAGAGGAAGCTCGAGCGAAGGAGCTCACCTTTTTGCGGAGCATCGGTGAAAGCAACAACTCGGACCAACATTATATTTGTAACAATGAACAAAATTTAGTAACAAAAACACAAAGATGTACAACAAGAAGAAGGAAAGAATCATACCAATGTCTCTCTCTCAAAGGAGCGACCTCAAAACTCACTCCCGAGTAATGAAGCAAGGAATGAGTAATGATTTGGGAGAGATTGTATTTCCATGACAATGAGCTAGTTTATGAATGAGATCTTGCGGATCGGCGACTTCTTAGGGTCATGTTTTTCTTGAGGAGGTAAGGCTCATACCCACTTATGTGGAAAGGGCCAAGTTTACCAGGTTACGAAAAATACCGATCTTCGAACTTATTGGAGTCGGTATTTTTCCTAAAAAATTAGTTTCGTTCACGGGCGGTAATGTAAAATAGGCACTTTGGGGTGGAAGACTTGACTTGAAAGAGTGCGAAAAACAGATCGGTCGAGGGGAGTTATGGATAGGAATTTAGTGATTATTAAAAAACCAACAATAATCTAAAGGAATTTGGGGTAAATTGATTGAGGAAATTTTGTACATAGTAGATATATCGACAAAAAAGGAATGGATGGGAAACCTGAAGTCCCATATCTAATTGTGACAAAGAAGGTAAGACCTTGAGGAGGAGGAGGTCGGTAGGGTCTATTTGTATAGCTCGGGATGATTAACTTAAAAAGAGGAGAACCACTAGCATTCCAACGGATATTGTAAAGAGATTGGGATATTCTTGCCGAATTAGAAAACCCGTGATCCACCTCGGGGAGGGCTCGTGGGTTAGGGTTTCGACCTACGGGAGCGTCTATTCGGGAAGAGAATCCGACTCGGTGGCCTCGGGGTCAAGTAGCTCGGGATGATTTTCCCTGAGATGGGCAACATCTAATTTATCCCAGGCCAGCTTAAGTAGGTCGATCAAGTGTGGATCGGAATAGGTCGAAGAAGAGGCCATTACTTAAGGAAAGTAAATAAAAAAAAGAAAAGAAAAGGATAAGGGATGTACCTAGAGGAAAAGAAACGAGGAAATATGAGGAGATGGGAAGAGCACCGCAGTCGGAGAGCTTGGGAAATCGCTGGAGAACGTCGAGATATCGCCTTGAGAGGGGAGAGAAATATTTGCTAAAAAGTGAAATGGTCCCCACCTCTATTTGCTTTGTATAAGAAGAGATGAAATGAGGAGATGATCAAGACCATGATTTGAATCTCATCCAACGATCTAAAAAGTGACCTCGGGAAGATGAGGGGCGTCATGTTAGTTGAAAGGGCGTCATTGTGGTATTTGAAATGGGCGGGAAATGAACTAGGGTTTAGAAACCACTAATTTATATCGGCCTTAGTTAAATTTTGAAGGATTTGCGAGACCCTAACTTTAGGTCGGAGGACAATTGTTTGCGGAATGAGAGGTGACCTCGGTAAAGGGAAAAGTTGATGAGATCGATGTAGCTCGGGATTCAACGAGCAGTGAGAAGCTCATAGGTCGGTCCCAGGATCTAAGCGAGACAATTATGTTGAAGTAGACGAACTATTTAGGCACATAATTAGGGGGAATGATTGATAGGGCCCTATTTGGACCGACTGTGTATATGGGCTTAGCGAAAGATGCGGGGGTGATAATAAAGCCCAGGATGGTAAGGCCCGAGGGTTTGATCCCGACCTCTCAAGGTGGGCCGACCTCCAAACTTAAGAGCTTTGAGCTTAAGCTCAGGATGGAGGCTGAAGTCGATGATCGGGCAAAGCCCGAGTGTGAGCTAGTAGGCCGATGTAAATGGTGGGCTCGACTTAAGAACTCTGAGATCTATTAGGTTGGACCCAAATGGGCTAACTTAAGAGCCTACCGATCTATTGGGTTGGACCCCAAATGGGTCGACTTAAGGGCCCTCCGATCTGGTAGGGTTGAGGTGTGTGGCCCATGCGATGATTAACCTAGGCATGTGTGTTAATTAGGGTTTTAGTGTGGCTTGATGCGTCGCAACCCTAATGGTAAACTATAAATCGAGCACAAACGAGTGCGTCACTAGTTAGATTTTCAATACACTTTTAATATCTTGTACTCTTTCATTCTCTCTCTAGAGCGATCCTAACTTGAGCGTCGGAGTGGGTACGTCGGAAAACCGTTTCGGCCTCCCTTCTAACGGTGGTTTTGCAGGTCCTAGGTCAATCGCGCATCGAGGCTTGGTTTTATTGGGCGATTGGCATTTCTAGACCGACCAATATATAAGGAGTCGAATAAGAGCGAATAGGATCGAATTTGTCCAATTAAACTCATTTATAGTGTTAAAATTCGCCTTCTAACATCCTAAATAAGACTCCCATGGAACATTGTAGTACTAAATAAGACTCCCAAGGAATAAATTCATCTTTTGAAAGTGGTGTGAGATCTTGTTTTAGTGTCTAGTGAGGAACATTGTAGTACTAAAATGGAAAATGCCAATATAAACTCCCATGGAAAAATAATATAGATGTGAAATAGCCAAATTTGCCTATTTGAACTTAAATGACAATATAAGCTACTTTATTTTTAATTCGATATAAATATTTAATTCTTTTAGATAAATAAGATAATCATGTTTTATTAAACTAAAACTGACAATCAATCTCGACTCAAGTATCGAATTGTTTACATCCCTAATTCTAACCTGAGTCGTCAAAACGGCTTTACGGAAAGTATCAAAAAATTTCTCCTCCACCTATTCATACCAGACACGTAAAAACAACGAAAATACTCTTACAAAAAAAAAAGAAAGAAACAAAACACGAGAGCACAAAAGTAATGTCATTATGTTCCTTCAAACATTAAAATAGAGCCTAATTCCAAGCATTTAGAGAAACTAAAAACGTATAAGCAAAATTGCGATTCCAAATAAGTCCTCTGCTAACTGCTCTCTGTATGGTTCTGTCTTTCCTAAAGTATAAGACGCAATGAGACTTTTATTTTGATTAGAAAACTGCAGCCAATATATGAATTACGATGCTGGCTTTTTCTTCCGTTTTTTCGCAGTCTTTGCAAGAGCATCACATATCTCGCGTTTACGTTTGGAGACAATGTTATTATTGTGCATGTTAGCAGCATCTGGAGAGGTGACGTTATTTTTGTCATCCTTACCTGAACTCTTACACTGACCCTTTAGCGCATCCTTTATGAAAAATTTCAACCTCCACAATGTCGATTCGCTCTGCACCAAGATAGATATTACAAGGCAAAAATGGAAAATGACAATTCTTAGAACATGCAAAGATTAACTGCTAGTAAAGATTACGAATAATTAGAACTACCCTTGAGGTTCAGCCTAATTACAAAAAGACCCAATTATTTGCAAAAATAACAAATGCCCCCTTGATGCAATTTGTAAAATGAAAACATAAGTAAATGAGGTACTTGTAATTATAAAATAACTAGATTTTTCGTAATTATGCTAAATCTCAGGGGTAGTTTTGTAATGATCAATAAAATTATAGTCAGAGGTGCAGATAAGAACCTGAGCACTTATGTCAAGGTCCACCTCTTCGGCAGTCGCTTGGAAGTTGTGGTTATTTTGAGCAACTATCTCCAGTGCCTTACTAAGATCTTCAGGGCATAATTTGGAGAGAGCAACCCCTAACTGTCTTTTTTTCCTCATTAGATATAGGTCTACAAATGTGTTCATAGTTAGCATCGAAACATGAGCGTAAAATAATTGTCATATTTTTCCTCAATATTTGCTAAGCAAGCAGACCGATGGTAGACAGCCAAGTGCAAAGAAAGCAGGAAATTGCAACGCAGAAGTTTGCAAACTAAAACAAGTCTTATTGGAAACATATTACTACTACCTTTTTCAACGGCTTTCTTAATTAAACATTTGTAACATAAAAGAAAAGACAACAACGCATAACGGACCCAAGAGCCATTCATATTGATCTAAGCATGCCAATCATTTTCCCGAATAAGAAAACATGCAAATAAGTACCAACGTATAAGGTAAATGTAAAGCAAATAGCTCTGGCATAACCTGGATTGTACCATCGCAAATGTGAAATCAAAATGATAATTATCTCATTTTATACTACTGTTTAAACAGCAGAGATATAAAATTCAGAAGAGAGTTACTGCTATGTGTTTCAATTATTTGAAGAGTTAATTACAAAAACTACCCCAGAGGTTTAGTCTAAGTGCAAAAAAGCCCAATTATCTTTCAAAATAACAAATACTTCCGTGACATTTGTTTATCTTTTAAAAATTGCACCATCAAGACGGGGTATTTGTTAGGTAATACAAACCTCAAGGGGTTATTTGTAACACAGTAAGGGGGTTGGTAAATTTTAACGATAACTAGAGTTTTTTGTAATTAGACTAAACCTCATGGGTAGTTTTTGTAATTATCCCATATTTGAATTATTAGGCATTTAAGTATGACAGGGATGTAGCGTAAATAAAGCCCACCAACCCGTAGCAAAGGGATGTAAGCATTATATTTGTCCCTCCCCAATACCTCCAACAGCTTCATAAAACCTTCTTTAGGAGATTTCTTACTAAAGAGATCAGAATATGTTTTTTTACTAAATCTAGAGTAGAAATTTTTCTTCTGGCTCACTATAGTCTACTTGCAGGGAAGAAGAGAGTTCATTTCTTCTGAAACAAAACTAAGATTCAAGGCCAGCTAGACATGAATAAAATAAAATAGATACATATGTATTAAAAAGTAAAAATAATAATAATTAAGTAATTAGGAAACTAACAAGCTTGACCAGAAAATTTACTTGTTTACTCTTATGGTTGCTTTCCTCTAGTATTATGATCAATGCCACATAAACCACCCAAAGTCGAATAAGAAAAGTGAAAATATGAGTAGGTTTCGCACAGAACATACTTACAGAGGTATCATCAATTTTTACAATATCCTAATTCCATATTGAAATTTTACTTTAGGATGCCATACAATTTACTTAATTTTATTAGATGATATTTTAGGAGTAATGAAATTGAGCTGTAATAACATTTTGTTTCAACTTAAAGTTTCGAAAATATGTGTAGTTATAAAATTTATAAGAAAGGTAAGCAATTAGAATTTACGCTGTCCCAATCATGATAAAGTAAAGCTGCTTAGAGTGTGGTCTATTCCTTTATTTCTTGTCTTCAGTCATGTCGTAGTTTTAGAAGTCCACTAAATCGTGGAAACTACAAAAGCAAAAACCTAAATGCACTAAATATTTCTTCATCCATCACCTCAAGCCGTTAGCAAAATTAAATCTGTATGTGCTTTCAGAAAGTGTCAGTGCAGGCAAAGCTCCTGGAAGCCTTACAGAGGATGGGAATGAGATTTTAGTAAAACTAATATTTAGGGGACTTAAACTAACCTGCACTTTTGAACAACCATTTCTCTGAGTTCTTCTATATGCAAATCAATGTCATAAAGCTGAAACAATTCAGAATCAACTATCAATGCATTCACGAGTGAGAGTAATGTTACACGTTTCAGGTAAATTCTTTTCTTCATAATGTCACTACCAAAACTAGAAATTGTATCAGACCTCATTACTGATATCCCTGGCCAATTTTGCATGAGCGGCCTCCTGAGCGAGCTGCATGTTCATTTGTGCTTCGGCTTCCTCCTCTTCTCGTATTTTTTCCTGTAAATACGAAGGTCATATGACAGGTCAACACCTAAGTCTGATCTTTCTTCAGAAACTGAGTCCAGGCATGACCATGAGAGAGACATATATAAACACACAGTATCACCATAAATGAAATACTAATTACCTCTTAGCAATTTACCTCTTCTATAACTTTTGGCAAAAACTGCTGCCACCGCTCCTCAAATTTTTCCAATAATTTTTTTGCCATGACATGAACATCACTGTTTTCAACATTGTACTGCATTGCATTTTTAAAAACCAACCGCACATCGGAACATATCTCGCGGATGTGCTTATATCCAGTACCATCCTTGGCTTCCATTTGGTTTTTTATTGTACTGAAGTCCATAGGCCTGTCAATAATCTGATACATCATTCCCAATGAATCAATCCATGTATACGATCAAACCTTTTACCAAAAGAGGAGACAAGACAATAAGTTGACCACAAGCAATTTTACAGAACTTCATCGTGGGTTGTAGAAATATTACTAATTAAATAATTGGCAGACCACTTCTACTTAAGTAGTTAAGTGTTAATAAATAAGATGTAAGATCTTCCAAATGAGCAAAAAATTTATGCCAGATATTTGTATTTGAATGTGAAACATAAAAGTCTTAATTTAACCTCTGATTGGTCAGAATTGCAATTTTGAACAAATTCTAGCTTTTTTTTGCATTCTGATACCCAACTTGTGGTTGTTTTCTTGCATAATTTTATTAGTCTATTCAACTATTATCTATTACGAGACGATGCAAATGTTGTCACAAAATCCCCTATGGTGCAGGGTAATATAATCAGTATGCACAGTGTGCATAATCAGAAGCTTCTAGAATCCATTCTGAAGGTTTTCGTGCTTTTCAGACTTCTAAACCTACCATTAAAGCTGGAAATATCTTGACGCTATATACATATTGTCGCCAGATTGTTCTTCTGGAAGCACTGTAAAGTGGTGCTTTTTTCCAGTTACTTCTGTACTTAGATTAAGGATCAAACATTTAAGTTTCCTTTAGAATCTAAGTTTGTCATTTATGATAGCATAAATGTATGCAGGCTTCATTTTCTGAATAAAAAGATGACTGGAACCCAACTTTTGCACCATATAGTTGAGAAGACAACCAACACGAAATCAACTGGATGGAACACGGTCTTGTGACATAGCAATTCAGTGCAAGCCTTTGGTATTAAATAAGTCCAGGTGTGGGTATGCATTTAAGATTGATAATTTCCGGCAAATCAAATATGGATGGAACACGGTCTTGTGACATAGCAATTCAGTGCAAGCCTTTGGTATTAAATAAGTCCAGGTGTGGGTATGCATTTAAGATTGATAATTTCCGGCAAATCAAATATTTGATTTGCCGGGTTCTTTCATTTAAGTGGAAATCGATTTTGCGGCACTTCTTTTTGCACAATTTTGGAAACCCAAGGACTTCTATAATTTCGCACGTGAGGGTGATTTCTTGGCCGATAGAAAATATTTTGATTGGAAATTTTGAATGTCAATGAAAATCATGGCAATTCAAGATTTGATATAAACATTACCAACTTATATTACATCATCTATACCTATCCTATCTTTGTTTTTTTAACGGGGCAGCAGAGAAGGACAAGTATATCCAATCACAGCATTAATACCCACATGTAGGTGCGCGTGCACAA
This sequence comes from Rehmannia glutinosa, assembly GCA_016081115.2. Lineage (NCBI taxonomy): Eukaryota > Viridiplantae > Streptophyta > Magnoliopsida > Lamiales > Orobanchaceae > Rehmannia > Rehmannia glutinosa. The sequence goes on along the minus strand of JABTTQ020000768.1, from coordinate 114,394 downwards.
AAGAAAAGAGAAGAAATACCGGAAAAGAAGCAAGACGCTGTACCTCATAGTAATCATGCAATTTAAGTCTTTCAACATCTACTGGCTGCATAAAGGGCCATGCCCACTTGTCTTGTGTCATCTACAACATATGATAAATCGTTTAATATGAATTGATAATAAGTTTTATATGAAGAAACTTTCTCAAAATAAATAGTAGTACAAATAAGATATCATCATAAAAGAACACCACTCCTTCAAATTGCTATGCTCATCAATCAGCCAAGCATTGGGGAAACTTAGAAGCTGAACCCTTAATAAGGATAAGAGGAACAACGTCATGCTGAAGATTCCAAAAATAATCCTGAAAAGTCCTTTCCAGCCAAATATGAAATAATCTTTAAAGGTCCTAGTTCCATGGAGGATACCAGTTCATGCCCCAAGATGATCATCCCAACATCTTCTGGTATATGTTCAAGGACTCACAATTATAATCAGAATGCACAATCTTCTCTTAATTTTTGCCATTTCTTCATGTCAGGCCTATTTAGCGTTTAACACATTAACTCTAGGCTCCATCTTTCCCAACTAGATAACATTATTGGGCCATAAGAGAGTATTTAATAACTGCAAGTAGCCTCATCTTGTAAGTTGTAACAATACTACAAATTCATAAAATGAGCGAGAAAACTAAAAGAGTAAAATGAACTGCGCAATAATGTAACTTGTACAAAAAGAAAGGTAATTTCTCGGCATACTATGCTTACATTACCTACATCTAGACGAAAATTCAAAGACGAAATTTGGATGAAAGATCCCCTTGAATGGTGCTGTGGATGAAAAGAAGCAGCATGAAAAGGATAAAATGCAGATCATTTTTTTGTACTTCCGACCTCATTCAGTTTGTTCTTTAATTAGATTTTCAATAGGGAGAGAATGAATATAGTACTATACAGAGCTGAAACAGATACAGAACTCGCCTTAAAGTGTAATACCCCCTTAGTGGGATACTATACAGAGCTGAAACAGATACAGAACTCGCCTTAAAGTGTAATACCCCCTTAGTGGGATATTACTTACTTCACTACTCAAAATTATTTAAATCACTAAAGACCATGGAGTTTTCTGATAGAAACTCATCTTATGCTTAAAAAAGATGACCATTTTTCTTATAATCCCAATTTCTTTTGTTAGATAACTTAACGCCGCCTCAGTGGGATGTTCCTTAACACGTCCAGAAACTCCATCCAAGATTGCACACTAGCAAGGATGGAGTGTCCAGAATAAGGACCCCTGAACTTTCAAATTAACGAATATTTTTCTCCCTCCATGACATACATGCAGAAATATATTGGCATTGAGCTTATAAACCATTACTCCTGTGAGACTTTGGTTTTCATGATTTCTGCTTTTACCAATAAACAGTCAGCCCAAATTAAGAGATCAAAAAGTGAGCTGAAAAGAGTTACCCAAACTCTACAAGCATAGTACTGCCATAATGTCCAGTTTACAATTTGTATAGCATAGAGAAAACAATTAGTCACTACCACAAAAACAATCACTCTCTTGTAGCAACCAGCGCAATTGGAATTTCAGCTGAGATAGTCTTAACCGTCTAAGCCTCATAAATCCCACCTAACTGATGGTAGAAGACCAATTCAGCCATAGACTTTATGTCAAATGTTCCTAGAAGTAATAAAGCGCCTTTCACAAGAGATTAGATTCCAAAAAATGGATTGGCAGACATTTATTAGCAATTAGATATATATCCTATATGGTGTTTTCGTCCAGTGATAATGAGCCACACTACAAATAAACTCAAAAATATAGCCCATGAATTAGGAAATGCATAAAAGCACCATCCTGGTTGAGTATATGATAAGAACCAAACATACTAAACTGACATCATCTGGTAACAACTTTCTCCCTAGAGGTTCGATTGAATAAACGGTGTTATATATCAAGTATTCAGTAGCTTAAATCAAGAGACCTGCCTGACGAAATATACTTCCAAACTGGCGCATAAGCTCTTGCATTCTCTTAGAAGAAGCAGCCTCTCTACGTGAAGCATCCTGTTGTAGCTTCTTCTTGCTGGGAATATGCTTCTCCTTTTCTTTATCCTTTATAATTAAAGCACTTTTAGAAGTGCTAGGTTCCTTTAGTTTTGCAGTTAAGAAAAATTCTTCGACTTCATTCACTTTTTGCTCAAGCTGCAAGTCAGAAGAAAAAGTATAGTAAGCAAATAATGACTTGATGATGCTAGCTTCACAAAAACGAAGGTTGTGGTATCAAGCCACGCATGAGCAGGTAAAAGCAATGAGGTGTGAGTTTGTCTTCATTTTAAGGTGTGTAACTGTAATATTCCTATAAATGTAATGGAGGCTTTTGAATTTAAAACTACCCCTGAGGTTTGGGTTAGCTACCCAGCAAACCAGAGAAGTTTCAAAAATACAAAAGCTACCCATGAGGCGTGATTTTGTCTTCATTTTAAGGTGTGTAACTGTAATATTCCTATAAATGTAATGGGGGCTTTTGAATTTTTTCTTTTAATGTAGACGGAATCAAACCTCGAGGGTTTTTTTTGTAAGTTTGAAACTTCTCTAGTTTTTTTTGTAATTATCCCAAACCATAGGGGTAGTTTCTATAATCATCCCTTTTAGTTTACATTGATAGAAACATCAGAAAGATTCACAAGGTCTAACATTATATGAAAAGTGACATTTATCAGACCATTTTGGATAACGCATGCACAGACAATGTACTGGTGTTAATTTTGACCATTGGATATGACCAAATGCTTACTTTGTCAACCTTCCCGAAAAGCTCATCAACTTTATTCTTATAATCATCCACTTGAGCTGTACTACCATCTGTCGTCCTCCGTCCCATGATTGTAATGTCCTCATAAGGTGCATTCACGAAATCCATCTGACATGGGTAAAGAATTGAAGGAATTTAATACCAATTGCCCTTAGCTCGCTATATTAATTTCAAGTAAACAAAACCATAGCGCTAGTCAACAAAGGGAGAAATTTTAGCACTAGACAATAAAAAGGGAGATGGGGAAGAAAGGTATGTATTGTTCATATGCAATGAGGCCCTCAATAATCATTCATAGATCATCTCACTTATTTATTCTATTTCCACTTCAGTTCTTATTCATCTTCTTTTTATCTTTTTTTCTCAAAAAGTAAATAAATGATAGTCTAAAACCATGTAAATTACATCCTTGAAACAAAAACCATTCATTGATTTACTACAAAATGTAGTTGTTGCACAAATATTACAAGCATTATAAACAATAGAAAACTATACCAGTAATAAAAGTAAAAACCAATCCTTTCTGAAGTAAAAACTTGAGATTTTGACAAAGTATTGAGGCTCCCTTGAAGAAACTTATGTCAATCTAAATAATTGAGATTATAATCAATGGATCAATCTACATCATGCTCCAATTGTGATACGCAAGGGGTGAACACTCATTGAAACTTGAATATAGTTCACATTTCCTCCAAAAATCGCATCACATTGGGGTTATTAGTTAAATTCCTAACTCAAATTCGAAACCATGTATACCTAACTAAAGCATCAGTTCATAAATTCCTTCAAGTTACATCACATTAGCCTTGATTTGAACTTCAAAAACTATAACTCCAATCCATACACCTAAATAACGCACTTACACATAAATTCCTCTCAGAATTCCCAAGACTGTAGCAAATTAAACAGCTTCCAGTACAAAACATAGAAAGGTATAAACTGAATTTAATAGAATACACATAGGCATATGGAACAAATGCAGAATCACACACCAACCTATACATACATACATATATATATATATATATATATTGAGAGAGAGAGAGAGATGCGCCACCTTTGGGGTCGGTCGGAACGAACGACTGAAAGAAGCAGACCGGGCATTTGCGGCAGTTAATTATATAACCTAAACCGAGTTTAAAACTTTAAAGAACAATCTGACAGGTGAAAATTTCATATTCGTCCCTGTTTTTACACCTCAATTACAAGTTCATCCCCGTACTGCTTTTTCTTTTCAATGACATCCTCTTTTGGGATCTTATCCTGTTATCCATTAGAATGTTTGTATAAATAGGTCCATCTGAATACTGCATGTTTATCTTATTACACTTATCAATCATCTATAACAATGGAACAAAAGGTGAACCACAAAATAAAACTGGAAATCTCGTGTCTATAAAGAGTGGATATGGAATGACAAAACAAAAACACGATTTTCACCACATCTTTGTTTAGTCATTTTTATTATGTAAAGCATAGGAGCTTTGTTTTATTTTCGTTTACTTAATTGGTTTACATATGTGTTTTTCTAACCTGGAATATATTTTATTTAGAATGGTTGCAAAATAACACGGGCATTATAGTTTATCTTCAATGGATAAAGATTTATCTACAACACATTATTAACATGAGTTTTGCTCGAGAAAGATATTTGTAAAATTAAAGTTTGAACTGCTTTGTACTAGTTTATATTTGCTTTGTCTTTTAGAAAATAGTCCGAATTAAGAAACAAAAAATGTAGATTCACCATGCTACTGGACACATATGAGGCTTCATGACTTTAAGTCTGATGCTCCAGTAGCAATATAAATAATGTCAATTCAAGAAGTACTCTGAAAACAATTCATGTTTTTCGCACAAAGAAAAATACTGATGAACTGCTGTTGAAAATTCATATTTTGCAACCCTTTAGGTCCTAAACAGTGCCAAAAGGACATGCTCTAGTAAATTAACTATGAGCCGATTTAGTGATCAGAATATAATTTGCTCCATTAAAGTTGTGGGCCGATATAGAGACCAAGCAATATACACTCAGGTACAATGCCCGTATAGGCAGTGGACTCGGTGGTCCCCGTTGGAATATATACTCAAGTGCGTGTCGGCAATGGCAGTGGACAGTCCCAGTCGAAATACTCATAAAATATCTATTGCGGATGCAACTATTCCCGCCAAAGTACTTGGTCAAATAAATCTAGGCGTTTTAAGAGAACCAATAGAGTGGCAAACTACCACAAAGAGATTTGGTGATGATACATATAACAAATGTGGGAACCTAGACACTCAACTAAATTTGTCATATTGTCCAGACATATGATATTGAGGCAATAAGGCATTTATTTAGGTCAACACATCTTAGATCAAATATGATCAGAATTTTGTCTAGGATTGAAAACCAATTGAACTACCATATTTATTTATAGATACTGGTTATGAGGCACAAAATGGTGAATTGTGAAAATGTGCCCAAACTTAATGACATCATGTATCTATGATAGATACTATGCATGTAACTCATTTGATGTTATAGTTCCAAGGCTAAACTTTTGTTATCTCTCTCTCCCAAATGATATATTCTCGAGGTTGAACTGTTGTATTCCTCGATGTTATAATTATGGGGTTGGACTTTTGTTATATCTTCCCCGAATGATAAAATATCAAGGTTGAGTTTTTGTTATCAAATTGTTGATATGTATACAAAACCATTATCATGATTGTACTTATTGTTGTGATGCAATGTTATATCATGTATACATGGGAAAACACCAATAAAAGAGACTATTGTCTACCTACTCGGTAATGCAATAATGCACCCAATATTAACAGATAATATATATTCATTGAGTGTAACATTGTGCAAGACACAAATTAGAACCAAATCTGGTCCAATTGAGACTATAGATGGTTTTGGGAATGCACCAGTAGTGTTGCCTAATAATATTATTATGCATATTAAAAATTCATTATTATTCGGTGTATCATGGAGGAATCTACTGAGTTTAATGATGTGCGTTGTAATGCCTATCATTTTGCGACACTATCTGAAATAGTGATGAGTGTTCATCTATCACATTAACCAACTAAACTATAGGGTTAAACGTGGAAATCAAGTATTGATGTGTGAGGCTAAGAAAGTCGATGGGTCAGGTTTGGGATGAATCTGCCTAGACTCGTGACCCGGTCCGTTAAGAAAATACAAGACTCATACCTAGACCCAATCCATACATGTATCTAGAAAGTAAGAACCGTTAGACGCATTAGACCATCAACTCCATGATTTTGGCCAAGTTTTTATTGTTTTTACTCAAAATATTGTGTCAAATGTTATATTTATATAATTTTATAGATATTTATGAATTATAAAATAAACACCAACAAAGTATGTAAACCAAGAGTTATCGGACAACAATATACAAGATCCATATACACTAATTGTATGGATTAGGTCTAGCTCGTGTCCTATTAAACCCGTTACCCAACCTAGATCCATCTTTGTTTAAAGTTCACATATGTTACCCGCCAAGACCAGGGGCAGATTTAGGGGGAGCCACCCTAGCCCCCTCACAAATTTTCTTACCCCATTTTTTCTAAGGGAAAAAAGTAAAATAACATATATATATAGGTATTGGTTCAAATGAGACCAATATGCTGGGGTGAGACCGTAGGGATTGATCTGGTACGTCTATTCTATTTTTTGAATGGTGTAGATTAATCCATTTTTAAGGTATTTTTAATGTTAAAAAACTGCCAAAAGGTTAGGATGGTAAATACACACCCACACGCCTAGTGACTAATGATGGATAGATATTTAACCTCCCTTATTTTCGGTAGACACACACACACACGCCTAGGTGATTAATTATGGATAGATACATTAATTATGGATAGATATTAACTCCATTTATTTCGGTAGAGAGAGATTGTATGCCTTTTTGAGTGACTTTTTTTTGTGTTGCACGATTGTGTTGCAATTTTTTACTATGTTTTAGATTTTCTGTTGTTGTTTTTTTGTATATATATTTGATGTATAGATTTAATATTTTTATTGCATTGATAGCAATAGTTCGTTGCATATTATCCTGATAATATAGCCATGCATCAGTATATTAGAATCTATGCAAAAAAATTATAATTTTATACACAATCGAAAGATGCAACATATTTTACATATAAATACATCATGATATAGTTAATTATGTGTTAATATGATATTGATTTTTCCTCAGGCATTTTTACGTTGATTCCTTGATTTTTAGCAAATTCATCAAATAATTACATCGTAATATCAACAAATTTTGCTTCAAATGCACCTAAAAAATTCTATTAATACATTAAATATAACGATAAAAAATATTGCGAGTAACACATATTTTTTGATTCATACAATATTACCACAAAGCGATTGATGCAATATTTTGTCTGTATACATACATCATTATATAGTTAAATAAGCATATATTTATGTGACTTAATATAATTTTTGCTTATTCGTTAAATAATTGCACAATAATATCATCAAAATTAAGTATCAAATTCACGACAACGAGTTATAAATACATCAATTTATTTATATGGTAAAAAATGCAACATTACAATTATCATACATTATGCAACATAATTTACGTAAATATACATCCGTACATAGTTAAATTATAGCAACATAATTGATTGAGAAAGATGAAACCGATATCTGGTGGTGATTATAGGTGTAACCAATCCCTAAAATATAGCTATTAGATAAGGTATGAATATATCATTAATTATCAATGTAATGGGCGAAAAATCATGGAATATTTTAGATTAGACAATTTTGACCTTCTTCTAAATAATTGACATCAAATATTTTATATTTAATCTGTTAATCTCATCCATCTATTGAACATGTGCAACGGTCCAGATTAGTCCCTACGGTCACTCCAAGAGATGGTCTCACAAGAACCAACCCATATATATATATATATATATATATATATATATATAGGGGGAGGATCAAGTGAGACCATGTCTCTAGGTGAGACACAATGGACTAATCTCAACCATCCCCCACTATTAATCAATGGGTATGATTTAATGGATAAAAAATATATTAAAATATTAATTTAATCAATATAAGGGTAGTAGGGTAAAATAACATAACAAATTAGTTACAAAATGGAATCAAATCTCTTTCTCTCTCATACATCTCTTTTTCCCCAATCTCACGTCTCTCTCTCTCTCTTTCTCTCTCTCTCTCTCTCATTCCTCCATTAACGCAAATAAAGAAAACTGTGAAGAACTCGAAAATTACAGTTCATGAAAATTATAGAGAAAAACACGAAAAATCGGTGCAATATTACGGAGAAATAACGAATGTGAGTTCGAAAACTAAATATGCAACAAAACTCAACTAAATATGCATTATCCGAAAACTATCTACGCATCGTAAAAAACTAATATATGCAGTATAACCAACTATGTAAGATGTCATAAACTATGCAACAAAATCAACTAACTATGCATTATCTAGAAACTATCATGCGTTGTGGAATAACTAAATATGCGAAGACATTATGTAACATCTCATTTTTATAATTTCCAAAAGCAACATCCCATTTTCATAACTAAATATACATTATATTGAACTATTTATGCGGTGTAGTATAACTACATATGCGATCGTTATATTCAATTATGTCTTGTTTTTCGTAAAACAGTGCAACAAAATAACTAAATATGCATTATTTGATGTCTAATTATGCGATAGAAGAACCTAACTATCTTTGTAAAATAAAAATATTTGGAAAGAAAATAAGGTTCCTTAAATTCCGCCACAAAAATCCGCGATTGTCTTTTATTTGTACCTTAAAATCCATTGGGACCACTAATTTGAACCATAAAATCATTTAGGACCACTAATTTGAATTACAAAATTACAATCTTACCCTTAAAATCAATAAAATTAGGAAATAATTAAAAAAGCGAATTAATCACATCCCTTCATTTTTTAAGATCAATGGGTAAGATCCAGTCCTGTTGTCTCACTTTAGGGAGGGTGGTCTCATTTGAACCAAATCTATATATATATATATATATATGTGTGTGTGTGTGTGTGTGTGTGTGTGTGTGTGTGTGTTTTAAGGGGAAAATAATTGGGCGGTAGTAGAGTTGGTACCACGTCGACAAGATCCCCACCCAAATTGGGCGTGGGCCATTCGAATCCAAGTTTACACGGACCCATTGTCATTCCTATGTGAGACGTGTATAAAAAGTGTGGCATATTTCCATACATGTTCAATTAGATATTTTCTAAAAATAGCTACTCCACATATTCAATATCAAAAGAGTGTCATGAGAGGAAGGTAAAGAAAAACAAAATATAGTTTGTCGGATTTAAGATAACTTCATCTAAATCTAAATAAATAAAAAATATGATAGCAAAGTAAAAAACTTAAACACATTTAAAAATATAGTAATAATAGTGGGCAAAATTGTATTTTTAGTCCTTTAAATGGAAATCTTTGGAGATTTTGTCCTCACTTAATTTGATTTTGATATTGCATTCCTTAAGTAAGTTTTTTTTTCGGAATTTAGTCCGATTCCCGCCTATAGTAGGTAATGGTGACCGGCCAGCTGATGTGTAAATTTTAAAAAATATGAAAAAAAAAATAGTCCTCTAAATGGACTACATAGGAGATTCAATCCTCACTTTTTTCCAAATTTTAAATTTAGTCCTTTAAATAAAAAAAAATAGAGATCCAATCCATTCATACATATAATATCACTTTTTAAAAACTAAAAGTTAAATTCAGTTTCAACCATTAATATAGTAGATAGAAAAATATATTTTTAATTTAACTATAAATAACATCAAATTAAATTACAATTTTAAATGAAAATTAGAAATATAGAATATTAAATAAATTATATTAAAAATTTATAAAATTATAAAAATATAATAAGAAATAAACTTATATTTCTTACCATAGTTAGTTAAATACGAGATGGAAAAAATTCGGTATTTAATATATAGGAGTATATTATGAAGATTTATCAAAAAATTGGTGAAACAATCGGCAAAATTACGAAAATAATTAATGTACGAACTTGTATACGTACAGGTAAAATAAAAAGAAATACTCGTTCAGAAGTAAAAATATGGCTTATTTGGCATTATCATTATATGAAATTTTAAACATTCAAATTCTAAATTTAAAAAAATTAAAGAAAAAAAGTAAAGTTGTGATCCCTCTCAACCCGACCCATTGTCAGTCCCCTTCATCTCCAACTATTGAATGTTCAAAATATAGATATTGAAAAAATACAATCTTATGATAAATAACATGAATTTTGAAAAAGTAAGATATAGTTTCTAACATAGTTTTTTCTTCTAAGTATTATAAACTGTTCATTTTGATTTGATATTGTAAATTAATTCTATTTTATTCATAGTTAAGTTAAATATTTTTCTATATAATATTTAAATTTAATTGATTTTTATTTTTAAAAGTGAAATTAAATTTATAAGTGGATTGAATCTTTGAAAAAAATTATTTAAAGGACCAAGAGGGTGTTTGAATTATTTAAAACATTTTTATTTTAAATGATAAGTTGTTTTTATAAGATGTTAGATCTTATTTTAAAATAAAAATTGTTTGGATAAAATAAGATAGTTGAAATTATAAGTTATTTTTATATCTTATAAAATTATTAAGTATATTTTGTTTTTTGAATGTTTAAAATAAGGAGCTTATAAAAAAAAAAGTTTGGAGGTAATAGCTCACTTAGGGGACGATTTAAATATCAAAATCTAAATGTTTAAAATAAGGAGCTTAGCTAGCCGGGCCATTACCATTACCTACTATAGGCGGTGACCGGACTAAAAGTCCGGAAATAGCTCACTTAAGGGACGAAATATCAAAATCTAAATAAGTAAGGATGAAATATTCGAAGAGGTCCACTTAGAGCCAGATGACTAAAAAAATAATTTTGCCAATAATAGTGTGTGTTTTAAAATCTTAATATAAATCCGTGAAAAATAAACAAAAAAGAACATGAAATTTTATAGAAGGGGCATTCCGAGAATTGAACTCGGGACCTCTCGCACCCTAAGCGAGAATCATACCACTAGACCAAATGCCCTTGTTGTTGTGCCTATCCTTTATTATTTATTTGTCTGCTACTACAGTAAAACCCTTATAGGCACTTTGGGGTTTTTCTCCTGGAAATCGGAAGCAGAAATTCTCAGAGACAGAAAAATGGCGAGAACCGCTCTGCTTCATTTGCTTCGATCTCAATCCGCAAGCTACCGTTCAGGTTCTTCTTTATTGTTTTTCACTTCATCTCTGAATCTTTAATTTTTTGCATACTCTTGTATACTTGATTTTGTGTTTTCTGTTGCTTTTTTCGTTTTCCCTAATTTTTGCAATGCGAATTTTTTCATTGTCTAACGTTATCTCAAGGGTTACGATTCTAGTTTGCAAGCAAACTGAAATTGTCCAAATAAGGATAGACATTTTGAATCATATTGAGTTGTGATGTAGATTTTGGACGAAAATTGGCTTGAAAGATGCTCATTAGACTTGAAAGGCAAGTTAGGATGTCCTGGGTTTTCTTTTTTGTCCACTTTTTACAAAGTTTAAATCAGATCCTCCTTTCTTAAGTCAATGAAAGGATATGATAGTTTGTGTCGACCAAAATAGAATAAAATAGTTCGATAGAATCTTTTCTCAAGGAATTTTGTTGTTCATGATCAAATGGTAATGGAGTTAGTTTCCACCATGACAAGATAATGAAGGAATTGTTTTTTCGTAGGTATCGTCTCAACTTCAGCCTCTTTCTTATGTTTTTTCAAGATTAAGCATCTAAATGTTCAAGTGTTTGGAAGCCCTAGTGCCTAAAATTATCTCTCTTTTATATCGACCCATGTCAATCCGCCAATTATGAATTGCATATGAGTAGTCTCTGGTTAGCTGAATTTTCACTTCTCCTTTAAACTCAACGATTCTGCTTTCTTGCTCGTTTGCTCTTTGTGTTATGGGGTTGCTCAAATGTTGCCGATCATTTCTTACATTGATATCGCATTTGCAATGTTTGTTGGGTTATGAAGATTGGTGCCTCAAATGTTGAAATGGGGATTAGCCGATGATCATGTCTTAATTATCTGTCATTATATGTCATTATGAAAAGCTAATTGTGGCTGCATATTATGATTGAGAATTGAGATGTAGGGCTTTTGCCTAAGCGTGGCTTTTTATATAAAATATTCTAAATCTCAACCGAGGGAATATTTTATATGTGAACTCTAATTATTTTCCTTTCATATGGTTTAATCATACAACGAGAGCTGATATTTCCTAATCATTCATCAAACTCGGATATTAACATTGCCCAACTCGCACTCTTCACCATCGTTATTCATATCATATTCATTGCATCAGGTGCTCCCCTCGCTAGGGTTACTCCATGGCCCTATGCCTCTAATGCCACCAACTCGTCCATCCAAAAGCGATTTTTATCTCGACAAACAGCAGCAGAAGATGACAGCAAGCTTAGTATTGGACCTCGGAAAAGTGGTGAAGATGGAAATGAAGAAAACAACACCGGGATCGTTTATTACGGTCCTATATCAAATACAATCAAGAAAGTGAAGCTTCTCTCACTTTCCACATGCTGCCTCTCTGTTTCTTTAGGTCCCGTCATCACTTTCATGACATCTCCAGACATGAATGTTATCCTAAAAGGTGCAGTTGCATCTACGGTCATATTTCTTAGTGCTTCGACTACTGCGGCCCTTCATTGGTTTGTGAGCCCTTATGTCCACAAACTCAGATGGCATCCTGGCTCGGACAGCTTTGAGGTCGAGATGCTGTCTTGGTTGGCAACATATTTACCGAGGACTATCAAGTTTGCAGATATCAGACCTCCAGAAACGAATAGGCCATTTGTTTCGTTTAAGGCTAATGGTAATTTTTACTTTGTTGATGCTGAGCATTGTCATAACAAGGCTTTGTTGGCAAAGCTGACGCCTTCGAAACAAGGTCGTGAATCTGCTTTCAAGAACTTGTGATGTGTACTGTGTTTGTAGAAGCATCTGAGAGTTTTACAGTGGAAGTTTTCTTCTTCCGTATTTCCTTTTCCATCCATATGGAGGTCGATTGCTGAACTTTCTCAGGTGAAATTTTAAGCATAAAATAAAGTTATTCCAGAGTATCGTTATTACTTTTTCGTTAGGCTTACATCACTTTGAAGCGTAGATCGATCTTTATGGAAACAATGGTATCTTGTTTGCAGTTGAGCCGGTTTTCTTAGATTTATGGGATGATATTCCTCTGTAAGAAGTTTGTGTTTCATGTTAAACATGAGAAACTTTTTGTTGGCTCTTTTTGTAACATCTTTCAATTATTGATCTTTTTATTGTTTCTAGCCATGTTATACCTGTTATTGAAACTCATATTAGACAGAATTTCACAGAAAGATGGTTCAGTTCTTTTGTCCTCTACAGCGTTGACTGCCTTTTTTTCTTACTGCTTCAAGTTAGGTGTTCTTATAGATTATGAAATGCATATGACCAGTTTGGTTGCCATTTGCCCTTTGTGTCCCAAACCCTCAAAAGAAGTGATTTTATCGCAGTAGAAACAAAAGTAGTTGAGAATCAGAAGCTGGTTGTGTTTGCAAATTGAATCTAAAAACCGTAAAGATCAAAGTGTTTGAGGAAAAAAACACTTTCAAAATTTGGTTTTTGGGTAGAAAGACATAAATACTCATATGTGAATGATATAGGTACTTAGGAAGAGAAAGGATAATTTTGGATTAAGAAAAAATTGATGATAAGAATATCAAAACAAAACACTTTCAAAATTTGGTTTTTGGGTAGAACGACATAAATACTCATATGTGAATGATATAGGTACTTAGGAAGAGAGAGGATAATTTTGGATTAAGAAAAAATTGATGATAAGAATATCAAAACAAACTTGTTATTTACAAAAATACCAATTCACTTTTCCAAAATCAAAAGCATTCCACCCCAACTTTTAAATGAAAAACTGACTTGGATACACTACAAAGTGGTTTTTTTTTTCCAGCTAAAAGTTGAGAATATTTTTTTTTTAGAGTTTGCAAACAATCTCTAAGTCGGTTGATGATGTGGTCACAATCTTCTTTTTTTCTTTTTTCTTTCACTAATTATTGTTTTATTACTGTAGATATAGTTTATTTATTTTTTAAAAATCAAACCTAAAAAATTTGGTTGTTTTATGAGAAACCATGCTTCCATCATCGAGAAAAGTTCATTCAAGATTCAACCATCATTCTTCTTAACACTCCCCATGTGTGCAATTGGCATAAATTTCAAATATTTATTGGTAAACAATGAAATATGCAAGATTAAGAAACGTAATTAAACAACTAATTTTCAATGGAGTCAACTTCTTCACATATTCTTCGTTAGACTGTGGGATTTCTTTTGTCCTTTTTAATGAAATTGGTGAGTAAATGTCACATCACCAACTAATTATGTATGATATTATATTATATTAAGATGCTTATTAATAATTAATCAAGGATACTTGAGTTAAAACCCATATGTAACAAATAGTAAAATCAAAATATTATAATTACAAATCACTAACCACGACTTGAATTCAAGACTTAATTTTTTTTTATTGTCAGATAATAATTAAATACCATTGTGATGCTGCAAAAATACAGAGATCATCCAAAAGCTCCATGAAGCTCCCAAAGCCAGCTTCGAAAGCAGAAAGCAATAAATTCAAACAAATGGGATTCAACTTGAAATACAAACAAACCAATATGGGGCTCCATGGAAGCCCCTTTGATACTTAAGTCAATAAATATTTTAATGAACAATCCAAAAGACTGGAGCGTAGAGTAAATACGTAAATAATTCACATACAATAAATGACAAAAACAAATAAATTGAGATAACCTATTTATAATCAGAACTCGGGTGATTGGCCTTGTATGGTAGATTTGACCTAATGGCCAAGAATTCAAGAAATAAATATGATGCAGGGCCCGAATTAATAATTAAATAATAATTGAATAAATAAACAATTAAAAGATAATTAAAACCGAAATTACCCACACCACTTGCAATTTCATAGTGATACTCTCTTTTTTTTCATCTTTAGATGATCTACCATGTTTATCAAGACAAGAAGATAAATTTAATATCTCATAATCGTCTTTTAAAATTTAATGATCTTAATTATATTATAATCCTTGGTAATAATTTACCAACAAGAATAAGAATGGTTATAACAATATTTTTGAAAAAAATAAATGAAGAATGTTAGGGGCCGACGGCCCATTAATAGACTGCCTAATTTTAACAGTTCAAGGGCGGCAGCTGGGGCCCAATTCCATAATTAATAATGACTTGTCCTCATGACATGTATACAACTTCTTCCTTTTTCTAAGTTCATTTAATTAATTAGTTAGTTACTTACTACTTAATTAATTTCTAATAATTGCTGTGTTTATAGAAACAACCTCACTACTAATAGACATGGAAACCACTCTCCAAATGGGAGTATTTGGTAACCAACTTGTACCCATTTAGAGGGTAATAATAGTTGTACATTGGAATGGAAACATGGTAAATAAGTTTAATTAGGAAATAAATAAAAGTGGGAAAAAAGATGAAACATGCAATATCCTAATTAATATACATATAGGAAGATTTTTTTGTATCATTGTTGAATAATGGATTCGAGATATGATCTTCTATTGCAAAATAGTGTTCCATCTCATATTTCTCCATACAAGTGTTATGTGTGTGTTTAAAAATCACCGTATTAATTCTTAACATAAATCAAACTTAAATTGTGGATTTTTATAAGGTAATTTTAAAAACGTGACAATCATCTGTGTCGGTGGAATATAAGATGAAACACCATTTTGCAGTAGAAGATCCCATCCGACTGACCCAAATATAAATTGATTGTAGTAGTTAAATTACTCCTTATTTCTTGAAACTATAGTTCTATAAAATGATATGAAACTGATGCATCATGTAGTAATTTATATTATCCACATAGCCTATTCATTACATGCAAGTATTTTTGTTACATAGATAAATAGTATAACAATAAATTCTCATATCATGGGTACCATGCTAGTTGCTACCATTTAAAATAAGTGCCAAACTCCTATAACTATCAACCCATTAACAAATCTTTACTCTTTTTTTTTTTTTTAGTGAAATATCATTCCACAAAGAACACCATATATATTCTATACACCCCAAACTTCCAATATTCCCTATGTCCCAACTTAAACTTCACCAAATTATTCCATCAACAAATTATATATGTAGACTTTGCAAACAATCATAAGCCATTGACTCAAAAAAATCATGCATGAAAACACAACACATGAATCAGACATTGAAACACTCTCTTTATCTGATCTTCCAATGTATAGTGATCAAAATAGTGAAATATTGGACCAAGAATATTTATCCTTAGACCCCTCAAATGCCTCCACTTCTATTTCCTCCTCCTCCCAAAACGATGACGTTTTTGAATTTTTTATCCAAGAACTCAACCCTTCCACCACTACCGCCGGCGGCGGCGGCGGTTTCCCACCGGAAAACATCATCTTCTGTGGAAAACTCATCCCTTACAAACAAATTGACAATACCCCCCAACAGAACTCACCAACCCTAGCTGAAAACAACAAGAAAAAGCCTAGTTGGCAATTATTCAGATGGAAATTCAAAAGAAACCCCAATTCCAAGAATGAAATTAGAAGTACAACCACCCTAAAGCACAAGAAAGGCCAGGCTACAAGGAAAGTGTACAACTCCGATAAGCTACGAAAAGGGCATGGATTTCCTGTGCATAAAATGTATCTGTTCTTGTTTGGGATTACGAGATTTCCGACGGAGGTGGAAATGAGGGATATGAAGAGCAGGCGGAGGAGCCGCGGCCGTTGTCCACCATCGCCGCCGCCGTCGGTGTTGAGATATGAATTCGGGGATGATAAGGTTAGTGGAGGGAAAAAATGGAGGTTGTGGGGGTTGATCAGGGCCCTCAGCTGTGGATGAAACCACCAATCAACCACCGCGGCGGGTGCGCTCCGCCGCGTTGCTGGTGGTTTTTGCCTATATATATGACGTCGTTTTCGTTCTCACTTCCATTGATCTGGAAGGTCAACAGATTAGGGGTATTTTAGGGAATTCAATTAAATATAAGGGAATGGAATTGACTTAACTATTATATTCTCTTCACGATATGAAAAATTGAAAATCGATTATTTTGGTTAAGTTTGGAAATTATTTTTTCTGTTTTTAGCCACTTTCAAGTTTTTTTTTTCTTTTTTTTCGGTTTTTCTTACAGTTAACTTTTGGGTCCGAAATTCTATGCTTAATTATGTGATGGGATACTTTGGGGGCATGTTTTGTAATCTTCTGAATTTGCCCAATTTTATGTGTTTAATTTAGGCTTGATTGATTAATTTGAATATGAATTTGCCCAATTTTATGTGTTTAATTTAGATTTGATTGATTAATTTAAATACCTTATAGGAACTTTTTTTTATCATATTTGTACAAATTATGTTTTTCCCCCTCAAGGCTATGAACGAATTTTGTTCTAAAATTTTGTATTTTTTTATATAGTACAAATTAAAACACGAAAATTCGAGATTTTATTTCTTACCATTCATTATTACTTTTAGTAAGGGAATCATATATTAATCGAGTGGCAGGGTCGGTCCTGACTTTTAAGGTGCTCTTGGCGATAAAAAGAAAGGGGTCCCCTATAAAAAAAATACAAAAGAAAAACTTGAGCTCTCCAAAACAAACATCTTTTTTATCATCTGAATATTTAATGTCACAACACCTACAAAGACAGAAAAAAATATAAAATAGTCATTGAAAAATATTGGATCTTCTAGCATTTTTGAGAAGCAAAATCATCAACATGATCATCAAAATCAAAATTTTCCAACACCTTAATTTCAATACATAAAATTGATAACCCATTTAATATTTCTTGAGACATAACGCAAGTGTGACTTTATCCATTTTAGTTTTGGAAAACTTCTCTCTAATGACGCTACAGTAACTGGTATAGTTAATAAAACTCTATAAGCAACGGAAGTATTTGGAAAACAATCCAACGCTTTTACAATTTCAATAACTTTAATAGTTGATTTTGTTTCTTTGTTAAACACATTGCAACACTTGTAATTTATAAAATAAATCATCAAGATCAATATGAGATTTTTCATTATGTTTTAGAGCAACTTGAAAATTAACACGGCATTCATGCAATCTTCATCCATTGAAAGCAAAAGGACTAAACAAAAAACCAAAAATATTTTCTAAGACGCGTTATTATCAAATATACTATTTAAAGATGAAACAGAAAAATCAATTACAACAAGAAAATAATTAGTCGTAAGATTTCTCTGTTGATTGTGATATATACTCATTGTAATTTTCATCAAATTATTTCTTCCTATGAGTTGTATGTTTTTTTAGGAAAAACATGATCAATTTTCATCCTAGATGAAATCACTTTTCTTGATGACATAGCATATTTCAAACCTTTTTCCCTATATTTTTCAAAATAAGAAGTCAGTCTTTTAAATTATTTATTGCAACATCAATTTGCATATCTCAGAAATTGTAGTTT
This sequence comes from Rehmannia glutinosa, assembly GCA_016081115.2. Classification (NCBI taxonomy): domain Eukaryota; kingdom Viridiplantae; phylum Streptophyta; class Magnoliopsida; order Lamiales; family Orobanchaceae; genus Rehmannia; species Rehmannia glutinosa. Next base: position 95,954 of record JABTTQ020000768.1, on the reverse strand, counting down.
TTTGCTAACCAATTCAATTTTCAAAATATCATAACATATAGTCATTTCCCAAGAGAGAAATTCAAAATTCTCGAGTTCATATGATCTTTAAAGATTGATCACTCCTAGTTTTGACATCTTCACTAAATGATAATTCAAATGAAGCTTCTCTTATCTCAATAGGTTGAGTTATTATAGTTGTGATACTAAATATTAACTTGACTTTCCCATCTTGTTGTTGACAATGACTTTAATGTCAAGTGACGAACACGATCTTAAATAAAAGGGTCATTTGGTATTTTTTATTTTTTGGAGGCCCTTACATATATATTTTTAATAAAACATGTATACATATATAAAGGCCATGTAAAATTGGGGCCCCTCGAAACCGGGGGCCCTAAGCGGTCGCCGTCGGTGACTACCCTTAGACCGACCCATGTCGAGTGGTTAAAACTTTTAAATTTAATTCATTCTCATCGGCTCTCATCCACTTCCAAAATTTCTACTCATATATATATATATATATATATATATATATATGGGGAGGATCCAATGATGAGACCACATATTATAGTGAGGCAGTGTGGACTCATCTCAACCTTCCTTTATCTACATCAATGGCTAAGATAAATAGGGGTTAAAATTACATTTACATTTAATTAAGGCAAAATAAAGGGTATAATTGCCAAAACAAACAAGTGGGAGACCATCCAAATATGGAATCGATTATTAGGAGAAAGAAAATCACGTGGGGAGAGAGAAAATCGCGAGAAAATCGCTACTTGGTGAGAAAAAATCACGCATGTGCTCTGCCATGCGATGTTGTACACTTATCATATATTTGTTCTATACTTAACGCTATTTTACTTGTATGTTTAACGTAATTTTACTACATATTAAAATGGTCAAACAAAAACATGTGGGACCGTGAATCAATGAATCAATTATAAAGAGAGAATCAATCACGTTCATTAAATGTGAATCAAATGGATGAAATAAATCGATTATAGAGAGAGAAAAATCACGCTTATTATTGAATCTTGTATATTTTAACATATATTTATTGTATATTTAACACTATTATCTTTGTATATTTAACATATTTGTCTTTGCATATTACAATTGTCAAACAAAAATATAAATATACAACAAAACACATATAAGTATACAAACAAAAAACATAAAAAAATATAACATAAATACATACATAAAAGATTAACTACTTATACAAAGAAAAAACACATCTAAGTATCATCGAAAAATATATAAGTATATAGTAACCTACTAAATGTAAGTATACATCAAAAACCTAGAAAAAACCTAGTACCTAATTAACAAAAGCTTAACCACCATCACCGAAAAATACATGAAAGACACGATAACACACAATAAAAAGCAGACTCTTAGTTCAACACTGCAACACTTCAATCTTTCTCCCATGGCTTCCGCTCCACAATTTACCTTCTCTCCCTTTCTTTCTCTCTCTAGAAACCCATCTCGCAAGCCCAATATCTTCCTCCCTTTCATCATCAACACACGAAATTCAGTTAAATTCAATCAAATTCAGCACACGAAATTCCAGCTGAAATAAAGAGCAATTTTGGTGAAAAAGTTCTGGGAAATGTGAGCACAGAGCACAAAATATTGATTCCAAATGCTTTGGCTTTATCTTTGGCACAACAGAATGCACCCCATTTCTCAGTGCGAGAATGTGGGAGAGAGAGAGAGAGAGAGAGAATGTGTAACTAAACGATCTAAGTATTCCACTCGCGCGACGATCTGTAGGAGAGTTTATTAAGAAATTAATTTATGATTTTTTAGATATTCAAATGAGTAGAATTTATATAGATAAAAAATAATTAAATTAAACTAAATAATGGAATAATATAAAGAGTTAAAACTCTAATTTTTAGATAAAAGAGAAAAGAATAATACAACCATACAATATGGGAATAAAATTCTATTATAATATTTTTATGTTCTGAACGGCAGCACTGAAAGTGTTAGGATAGCTTTCATCACTTGAATATCAATAATCATTAAGACATTGCCGATATAAATGATGACATTCCCGGTGAATGATCGATAGTTATTTCATATTTGTGATCCTTAATGATAGATTACCTGCAAAATGAAAAAAATAAAAATAACATGTGATATTAGAAAACCCATTTGCAAAAATAATCAATAAATTAATAAATCAATTTAATAAAAAATTATCATATAATACATATTAAAGGAGCCCATTTAACTAAGCCCTAAAAACACACAACCTAGAATTCAACAAAAAAAAACTTCTGCAAAATCTATGAACCCCACCCGTCTGCAAAATCTAAGGAAAAAGTATGAAAAAATCGCTAGATCTATACATTGTACTGTTCGATCAAAAAATTTTACCGACTAAATTTCATAAAAAAGATATATTACAATTTTTTTGGTTATAATAAATTCGATTATTATGAAATTCAAAATAAAAATACAGATATACATATTTTTATATGCGATATGGATTTTTTAAGAAAAACTTATATTTTTTAAATTTCTTTATATTTAGGCCAAGATTTTGGATAAAATTTTGTTTTTTTTTAAAAAGAATCGACAACAGTGATGTTTATTCCAGATCTATATGGAAAATTTGGACTTCTATGTTCGGATTTGGTATAATAATAAGAAGAAAACCCCAGATCTATATGTTTTTGTAAAATAATGTATTTTATATCAATTAAATGACTAATCATGTGATAAACTACTAATATTGTTATGTAAAACTTCGGATATGATCTTACATTAAAAAAAAAGTTTAGATATATATGATTTTGTATGGGACCTGGAGTTTGTAACTCTAAAAGGACCTGTATATTTTTGTAAAATAAATTTTTTACCGATTAAATGACTAATCATGTGATAAACTACAAATATTGTTATGTAAAACTTTGGATCTAATCTTACAGTAAAAAAAGTTTAGATATGTATGATTTTGCATGAGATCTGGATTTTGAAAAAACTCTAAAAAAAGGTTTAGAGCTGCTTCGGCTGTTGGAAACAGTAAAATTGTGATTTTTGTTCAACTATAAAAAAGTTAGCATTTTGATATATGTATTATTCAGATCTTGAGTATGTTCAATTTTCCTAACATTCACGCTTCAGATTTGTTGAAAAAAAAAATTGTATCTATAATTTTTCTATTATTTTTTATTGATTTTTGGGACATAAAAGAATTTCAGTTCTTTAAAAAAAATTCAAATCTATATTAGGAGTGTCTGTTAAAAAGATAATTTGTATAAAAATAAAATGTGGAGTATTGGCTGGACAACATACCAAACCCACACACAATGAATGGTGAGGATTTCACTTCACCTAACCCATTTTTAGTAGTGCTTTACTTTTGATTTTTTAATGTAAAAATTACATGATGTTGAGCCTATAAATAGGCATGTTCTGCAGAAGTTTGTATCAAGTAAAAATCCAACAAAAATAATCCCATCAAAAATCATTCCTACTATTTCTTGTATTTCAATTGTTAGCAAAAGTCTAATAAGGCAAGCTTGAGTGTGAGAGTTGTAGTAAATTCAAGAGTGTTTTTCAAAAATTATATTCTTAAAATTACTTTTTGTAATAATTAAATACATTTAGCCTCCGTCTAATTTTTACTTCTCTCACATTTTATATTTACACCGTATACCCAACAATTGTGGTATCGTGAGCTACCACTTGGCCTGATATCCCTTCTTATTTGCAAAAATGGCGTCAACCAGTTCCAGTGAACTTGCATTCACATATTCCCAACAAGGTGTTCCTATCTTTCTTTTTAACATCAAAAGAATCATGGGAAATTTTGAAAAAGCAATTTGGAGGCTATGAAAAGGTGATCTCTATTAAACTGCAAAATTTATGGCGAGATTTTGATAATTTGTTAATGAAGGACAATGAAAATGTCCAAGAATTTTTTTCTCAAGTTTCCACTGTAGTCAATCAAATCAGAGGATACAGGGATACCATTGAAGATAAAAAGATCGTTGAAAAAGTGCTACGAAGTTCCGCCAAAAATTGAGCATATTGTTGTCGCTATTGAAGAATCGAAAGATTTATCCACACTATCTTTGGATGAACTCATGGGATCGCTTGAAGCCCATGAAAAAAAGAATGAGTAGATTCTCAAGTCAAAGCTTGAGCAAGCCTTCCAAGTAAAAACAAACATTCCAGAAAAGAAAATAAAAAAGATGGTGAGCAAGAAAAGCAAAATAACTCAGCACATCGAAGTGCAAGAGGAAGAGGTCGCGGCAAACACCAGGCACGAGGACGAGGAAGACGAGGTGGATTCAATCAGAGAAATTCAAATCAAAATTCTGATTTATCTTTAAATATGCAGAAAAAATACCACGATACCAAAGATTGCCGTTTTAAGTGCAAAAGATGCCAGAAATGCAAATCATTCTCAAAGAGACTGTTGGCATAAAGATGATGGAGATACAAATGAAGCAAATTTATCTGAAGAAAAAGAGTCTAATCAGGTATTTTTTTCATGTTTGAATTCTCAACAAATTGAGAATATTTGAGTACGTGGGCGGTGGTTGCAAAAAGAATCACATGTGTGGAAACAAGAAAATGTTCGTGAATCTCGATGAATCATATTCATCTGAAGTAAGGCTCGGAGATGGCAAATCCCGCAAGATCACCGGAAAAGGAGAAATAGCAGTCCAGACAAGAGAAGGTAAAATGAATATCATCAAAGATGTATTTTATGTACCTGACTTGACTCAAAATTTATTGAGCGTTGGCCAACTCTTGGAGAAAGATTACAAGGTGGAGTTCAATAATGACCACTGTATCATTATTGACAAACAAAAGAATCTCACAATGGCTAAAATTAAGATGAGTTCAAACAAAATATTTCCTCTTAATTTGCCATTGACTGAGAAAATTGCACTTCAAAGTACCACAGAAGCAGAACATAATTTATGGCATTTGAGGTATGGGCATTTGAGCTATAAAGGTTTAAACTTGTTGAAAAAGAAAAATATGGTGTTTGGTCTTCCTAACATTCCAGATCGAGAAAAGACATGTGAAGGATGTATTTTTGGCAAAATGCATCGTTTACCATTTCCAAAGATATCATCTGAGCCAAAGCTCCGCTCGAGATAGTGCATGCAGATATTTGTGGGCCAACACAAACACCGTCACTCAATGACAACAGTACTTCCTATTGTTCGTTGATGATTTTTCCAGAATGATGTGGGTTTACATTTTGAAGCAAAAGTCAGAAGCATTTTCAAAATTTTTGGAGTTCAAAAATTATGTGGAAAACCAAAGTGGCGAGAAAAATAAAGACTCTACGAATGGATCGAGGAGGAGAATTCATCGAAAAATCCTTCTTGACTATTGCAAAGACAAAGGGATCCACAGACAACTAACAATTATTGTACCCACAACAAAATGGCGTTGCGAGCGAAAAAATCGCACAATAGTCGAGATGGCACGAAGCATGATGACAGAAAAGGACTTCCAAAACTTTCTCGGCGTATAAAATGCGATCGTCTATATTTTTGAACCGCTCACCAACAAAGCGCGGAGTTCCAAATAAGACACGTATGAAGCGTGGCACCAAAGAAAGCCACAAAACCATCTCAAAGTTTTCGGATGCATTGCTTATTCTCATATTCCATCTCAACAAAGAGAAAAATTTGATGAAAAAGGAGAAAAAATGATCTTTGTTGGTTATAGTGATGAAATGAAAGGATATCGTTTACTAAACCCAAAAACAAATAAACTTATTATTTCTCGAGATGTCATTTTTGATGAAATGCAGTCATGGAACTGGAATGAAAATGAAAAAATGAAGAAGATTGTGCATTTGCCTGGAACATTGCCTATTTCAACAAGTCATGGAGATCAACCAAGCACCAGCTCAAGTTCCAGTCCAAGCTCGAGTTCACCAGCACCATCTGAAGAATTATATCCAGAATCTGAAAGTCCAATTAGAAGGGTAAGAAGTTTAAGAGAAATATACGAAACTTGTGATGTTGCATTTTTTGCTTGTGAACCTCAGAATTATGAAGAAGCCGCTAAAGAAGAAGTTTGGCAAATCGCAATGGATGAAGAAATTGCAAGCATTGAAAAAAACAATACTTGGGAGCTCGTAGACCTTCCTGAAGGAAAAAGTGTGATCGGGGTCAAATGGATCTACAAGACCAAGTACAAAGAAGATGGCTCAATTCACAAGCACAAAGCCCGCTTAGTTGCAAAAGGATATTCTCAGCAACCAGGAGTTGATTTCAACGAGACATTTGCACCAGTTGCTCGAATGGAGACAATACGAATTGTCTTGGCCATCGCAGCACAATTTGAACTACCAGTCTACCAAATGGATGTTAAATCAACATTTCTCAATGGTGACTTGGAAGAAGAAGTGTACGTGGAACGACCAGAAGGCTACATTGCCAATGGTGAAGAAGATAAAGTCTATCGACTCAGAAAAGCATTATATGGATTGAAGCAAGCACCAAGAGCCTGGAACAGCAAGATTGACAAGTACTTTCAACAAACTGGTTTTCAAAGAAGCCAGAGTGAACCGTTATTATACGTAAAGAAACAAGGTGCGCAATATTTTTTAATTGTTTGTCTTTACGTAGATGACTTGATCTATACAGGGACAAATCCAATATTGGTGCAAGAATTCAAAAAGGCAATGATGAAAGAGTACGAGATGACTGATTTGGGTCTCATGAAATATTTTCTTGGGATTCAAGTTCGGCAATCAAAAGGAGAAATATTTATTTCTAAAGAAAAATATCTTGAAGCATTGTTGAAGAAATTTCGGATGAGCAAATCGCAAGGCGATCTCAACTCCACTTGCAAAACGATGAAAAACTCGCAATTGAATGATGGTGCAACTAAAGCCGATCCAAAGATGTACTCGAAGCTTAGTAGATCGTTGATCTACTTGACAAATACAAGACCTCGATATTGTCTATCCAATCCGATCCGATATCACGATTCATGACGATCCAAGCAAGCTACATTATGTAGCAAAGAAAAAGAATTCTTCGATACCTTCAAGGTACGAAAAACTCGGCATCGTCGGTATGTTAGAGAAAAAGAAAATAAGCTCATTGGATATACTGAGATAGTGACTGGCAAGGGTCACTTGATGATCGCAAAAGTACATCCGGTATGTATTCCGCCTCGCTCAAAAATAATATCTTGGTCATCAAAGAAGCAAAAGACAAAGTGTCACTTTCATCGTGAGAAGCGGAATACATCGCTACGGATGCGGCTTGTGAAGCGAGATGGCTTAGAAGAATTTTAGGCGATGTTCAAAAAGTCAAGACACTCCTACAATAATTTTATGTGACAACATGTCAACTATTGCAATGACAAAAATCCAGTTTTTCATGCAAGATCAAAACACATTGAACTTCGACACCATTTCATCGAAGTCTTGTAAATGATCAAGAAATTCAATTGGAGTTTGTGAACACAAAGGAGCAATTGGCGTATGGTTTCACCAAAGCGGTGAGTCTTGAAAAATTGAGCAACTTCGAAAGAATGTGGGGATTACAAATTAAGAGGGTGTTAAAAAGATAATTTGTATAAAAATAAAATGTGGAGTATTGGCTGGACAACATACCAAACCCACACACAATGAATGGTGAGGATTTCACTTCACCTAACCCATTTTTAGTAGTGCTTTACTTTTGATTTTTTTAATGTAAAAATTACATGATGTTGAGCCTATAAATAGGCATGTTCTCACTGCGGTTTGTATCAAGCAAAAATCCAACAAAATAATCCCATCAAAAATCATTCCTACTATTTCTTGTATTTCAATTGTTAGCAAAAGCTTAATAAGGCAAGCTTGAGTGTGAGAGTTGTAGTAAATTTAAGAGTGTTTTTTCAAAAATTATATTCTTAAAATTACTGTTGTAATAATTAAATACATTTAGCTTCCGTCTAATTTTTACTTCTCTCACATTTTATATTTACACCCGTATACCCAACAGTGTCTACCTTTATTTTTTTAATCAGATTCAAAAATTTATCTCCGAATGAATACATTTCTATTTTTCAGAATTTTGTTTTTCTGCAAACTTTTAGTCCTCCATGACTTTTTTTTTTTTGAGAAAAGTCCTCCATGACTTTAGTGAATGTTTGAAATGGACAAACTCCCAAGTTCTTTTTACCATATGATTTTCATCACAAAGCTCGTTAAAGTATAAGCAACAACCAACAAACTTTTTCGTAAAGTTACAACAAATTACTTTCCAACCAAATTAAATTCCGTATTATTTATAATATGCTGTAATTTTTTGTACTATAAATAAGCATAAAAAGAATTTGTTGAAATTCTTTGTTAACAGGTGGAAGTCATTTATGCAACTGATTTATTTAAGAATTTAATACTGAGAATTTGACATATATTATATACAGAGATAATAAACAAATAAGCATATTTCAAAATTATAAGTATATATGCAATTATATATACAAAAATTTATGTTTATTATGAGTTTATATACTTTTCATTGCCGCATGCTAATATATTATATCTGATTTATATATGCATAAATAATAAGCATACCTCCATGTGGAGAAACACACTCAGTCAGAAATTTTAGAGTTGTTTCCAAATGTAAATGTGGATCAATCTCAATTTCAATGCCCTTAACGCTTTTGAAGGATTAATATCCTTAAACAACGAAAGAAAAGAGCCATTTCTCGCTTTTGCTAAATCAATTTTTTTGCGTAAATTTTGCTTGTATATTGTTTTATAGATCGCAGTCTTTGTGATATGGGAACCGGGATTGAAATGAATGTTGCTATTTATACAGGGTCATACATCGTATTCTCAATGTTTTTTTTAATTACATATCCAAGGTTTGAAATCAGAGCATATTCAATACATAATTTAAATGTCTCCGCACTGATTCAAAATTTGAAATCTTTGTTTAAATTTTTCCCAACATAAACACAAACCGAGGCGGCAAGTTTACGTAATCAAGGCAAAAGTTAATTTCGCAATATACTCAAAAGTTTAAATATGCATTTTTGTGGGGTAAGTAGATGCTACCCACTTGGTAGCTACTAATCCTGTGGGTTCTATACCATTAGATCAACACATACACACACGGGTGTGTGTTAATCCAATGGTATAGAACTCAGTTGGGTAGCTACCCAAGTGGGTAGCATCGACTAACCCATTTTTGTGTTTTCCAACACAAACTGCCGCCTAAGTTAGGAATTGGAATCGGCTATTACACAGCCAACTATCATTATGGCTGCAAATATCATTAATTATGCACACAACTTGACTTACCATTTTTGGAAAAATGGTTTTGGCGGGAACTTTCTATTTTCAGAGACTTTCTTGCTTTTATATATATATAGATATAGATTAAGTAATTACACAATTACAATGCTGCCATTTTCAGATTTAAAATAAATCAAAAATATTTATTAAATTGGGTAAATCTCAACCATCTAAAATTATAGATTTGTGGACATGATTAGTTCACACCTTGTCTCACTCTAATTATGTGGTCTCATTTGATCTAATCCCCATATATATATATATATATATATATATTGATAAGGGCAAATAATGGTATGGGCCGACCTGATAGGCCCAGGACATTGGACCGACCTGATAGGTCCAGGAGTGTTTGGCCGACCGGTGATACCGGCATTGGGCCAAATGGTGAGGCCCATAGCTTTGGATGATCCTCGTTAAGCGTTAAATAATGGGCCGATCCGTAGAGGCTTATAGCAGGAGATTGGTATAGGGCTTATCAACTTGGGCCGGCCTGTCGAGGCCCGAGTCCAAATTGTTATGTTGAGCCGATCTGTGTAGAGTCGCTGTTGAGCCAACTGTTGTGGGCGTGTTAAAGTTTAACATGACTTGAGAAGAAGAGGTCGATTCGGCCTCCGAGATATATGAGATTGATGCCTGGAAGACCTAAAAGGGTTTTGCATCAACACAAAGGGCCGACGTGTTACGAGAGATCGAGCTCGGTATTACGGTATAAAATTAGGGTTTTTAATGAGATCCGATCCTAATCTAATGATGACTCGACACCAAATCAGAACTTAATCTCTGATTTTACTAAACCCTAATCCGAGCTAAGGTATAAAAGGCCCAAGCCCAGGTTCATTCTAACCTAATCCCATTTTTACTCAAGTACATTGCTTTTTTTCTCTCTCTAAATTTTGTTTCCTTCTCAAATACCGACTTAAGCATCGGAGAGGGTGCAGGAGCCCCCTCCTACCCCTTTTGTGCAGTGTCGTGGTGGTTTGCTGCGTCCGGGAAGGTGCTCGGCGGGGAGAAGTAATATTTGGGAGTAATCAAGTGGCGCCGTCTGTGGGAATCATTGAGCGAGACGTGAGATTCGAGTTTTGGCTATGGAGGAGGTTAGGAGAACTTTGGAAGATGATTTGAACCATACGCCACGCCGGGAGATACTCCGGCGTAGTCACGCAGGGGATGTTCCACCTCCGCCCACCACCCCCTGAACGGCGGAGGGCAGCGGGTGCAGAGGGGGGAGCGGATGGACATGACGCCTATGTCCGGGGGAGTATAGATTTGAGTCCAATGTTCTTTGAACAATTGGGTGGCTTCATCACGGTACATGGAGTCAGGAAATGGACGGTGGAGAGACGCTGAGGGAGATGCTTCCACCACCACTCCACCGTGGTCCCCCCCGGTCCCTCCTCCTCCCGTGGTCCCCTCCGGAGGTAGGAGAAAGAGGTCGCGGCCGACTATGGCGGAGGAAGTACATTCATCAAGGCGGAGCATGTGTCACCGAGGACCAAGATTGGTCGGAACGGATGGATGACCTTCACCGTGAGGTGCGAGATATTCGTCGGAGGGTGGTCGAGTACCGGGGCAGCAAACGAGTTCGGGTGAGGAGGACACCCTTCTCGGAAGAGGTGATGGCGGTGAGCTTAGGCCTCATACCGAGCTTTGAGCTTGAATATGATGGTACCACGGTCCGTGGGACCATCTTTGCCGCTTTTGAGAACGCCGCTCTACTACATAGATTCACGGACGGCGTGATGTGTAGAGTTTTTCCTACCACTTTGACGAAATCGGCTCAAGAAATGGTTTAGCCACTGCTCCGGGCTCCATTCGAATTTTAATGACTTTAGCTCCTGCTTTCCTTAACCCCTTTATTCTGAGTTGCCGTAAGTATCAAAAGGCCCCGACCTGTTTAGTATCAAACATAGAGAAGGGGAAGGACTTGAGCTATATCTTCAGGTTTACAAAATGCAAAGTTGGAGGTGCCGTCGGCTAGTCCGAAATTTTGGCCAATGCCCTAGCTCGGGCCCGAGGATGGGGAGTTCTTTCGAATCATTAGTGATAGAGCCTGCTAAGACATTTGACGAGCCGTTAGCTCAAGTGAGAAATATATAAACTTGGAAGAGACGAGGAAAATGAAAAGAGATGAGGGGAGAAGAGAAGAGACAGGAGGGAAGATCGGGAAGACAAAGTACCTCGAAAGAAGCCGAGTCCGAGGCAATGGGAGGAGGGGCCGAGGTTTGAGAAGTATACGCCTGGGCTGTTCCTCGGGCGAAGTGCTTGTAGCTATTGAGAGGCATCCCGACCGAGATGGCCAAAGCGCACGCAGAGGCACCAAAAAGCGAAATGTAAGGAGTTTTGTAGATTTCACAATGAGTATGGGCACACACAGATCGGTGCACACACCGAGGATGAGATCGAACGGCTCATTCAAGCGAGTCACCTCGGGAATTTGTGTACATTGACAAAAAGGAGAAAAAAGGGGAATATAAGAGGGATAACCGGGATATCATCAACCTCGGCGGGAGCCGGAGCGTAGGGGAGGAGAGGAAGAGCTACCTCCACCTCCGCCCCCACCTCGGCGTGAGTCATCCGATGATTGTTGGAGGGCCGCGGAAGGAGATTCGAGGCGAGCTCGGAAAAATTATGTGAGAGCGGCATCACCGGATCGGGTGCAAGAACACGATTGAAGGTGGAATGTCGGTCAAGGGCGAATATCCAATTTGGACCGGAGGATTGCGGGGTATTGTGACACCTCACAACGATGCCCTTGTGATCACAAAGAACGATCTCTAATTATGATGTGCAGCGGTATTTGTGGATACTTTGGGAGTTCAGGCGGATATTCTATTCTATGATTGCTATAGGAAGATGGATCTCCGTGTCGGCTTGGAGACGGTGGACACGGCGTTGGTCGGATTCGCTGGAGGGATGATCCAACCAATAGGTATGATTACTTTGCCTGTCTCTTTGGGTAAGGAGCCTAATCGTAAAACTAGAATGATTCGATTTTTGATAGTTGAGGCACCGTCCCTCTTATAATGTCATGTTGGGTAGACCGCACTAAATGCCTTCCAAGCAACAAAGTGTCGGTATACCATCTAAAAATGAAATTTCCTGTGGGAGAGAAAGTAGGGGAAGTCGATGGTGATCAGTATATGGCTAGAAAATTGTACGTAGAAAGTATTCAGAAGGCAGAAAGGGGGAGTGTTTTTGATGATGATAGAAACAAAGACAAGTTGGTTAGGTTGGGCGAACCAGGTGGAGCATGTCCACCTAATGATGAAATGATGATGGTCGAGCTAGTTCCAGTGACCCCGATAAGGTCACTAAGGTCGGGAAAGAGTTGGTGATGAATTAAGGGATGAGCCGGTGGAGTTTTTAAGGAATAATGTGGATGTATTTGCTTGGACAAATGAAGACCTGGTGGGAATAGATCCAAGCATCGCCGAGCATAAAGCTTAATGTTAACCCATCATATAAGCCGGTAAAACAAAAGAAGAGGAACTTCGGTCCTAAGAAGGATGCTATAATTAGGGCGGAGGTGCAAAAGTTGTTGAAAGCAGGGCACATTAAAGAAATCCATTTCCGGAATGGCTATCTAATGCGATTGTTCCAAAACGGAGGACGATTGGCGCATGTGTGGACTTTAGGGATTTGAATCGTGCTTGCCTAAAGATTATTACCCATTGCCTCGAATTGATCACCGGTGGATTCGACGTCGGGATGTGAACTCGCTTAGCATGATGGATGCATCACAGGATATCATCGATCGTGCCAGCGTAAGAAGACCAAAAAGGGTATGCTTCACCACCTCTTTTGGTACCTTCCGCTATGTAGTAATGCCGTCGGATTAAAGAATGCGGGAGCCACATACCAAAGGTTGGTGGATAAGATGTTTGGGGAGCAGCTCGGCAGGAACATGGAATTGTACGTAGACGATATGTTGGTCAAAAGTATAAAAGCTATGGATCATGTGCATGACCTGGCCGAAATGTTTGACACCCTGAGGAAGTATAGGATGAAGTGAACCCCAAGAAGTGTGCCTTTGGGGTCAGGTCGGGAAAGTTTCTGGGGTACATGGTAACGGAGAAAGGAATAGAGGCCAACCCGGAAAAGGTCAGGGCCATTAGAGAGATGGCACCACCTCGGGATGCCAAAGATGTGCAGTGTTTAACAGGTCGGCTAGCCGCATTGAATCGCTTTATTTCACGCCTTGCAGAGAGAAGTTTGCCCTTTTTAAGGTCTTGAGGAAAGCTAAAAAGTTTGTTTGGGATGAAGAGTGCCAAAAAGCTTTCGAGGACTTGAAAAATTATTTGGCTGATCTATCATTGCTAACTAAGCCGTGGCCTGGGGAGCCCCTATACCTCTACCTTTCGGCAGGGGAGCAAGGGGTTAGCACGGTCTTGATCGGGAGGAGAGATCGGTTCGAGGCCGGTGTACTATGTCGAAGAAAGTTTTGAGGAATGCCGAGTCGCGATATGCGGAGATAGAGAAGGCGGGTTTGGCCTTGTGGTGATCAGAGGAGACTTCGGCCATATTTCATTTCGCATAAGGTAATCGTTCGAACTAATCTTCCGTTGAGAAATGTGATGAGTAAACCCGAGGTAAGGGGAGGTTAGTGAAGTGGGCTATCGAAATGAGTGAGTATGATATTGATTTGAGAACAGATCGCCATCAAAGCTCAAAGCTTTGCGATTTTGTTCAAGAATCAACTAGAGATGATAGCAAAGAAGGAGCTTGGGTGATTTATGTGGATGGTTCAAGAGGGAGTTCGGGATGTGGTGGGTATTGTTTTGATCACCCGCAAGGGATCGAAAATGACTTTCTTTGTGAGGTTGGAGTTCAAGCTATCTAATAATGAGGCGAGTATGAAGCATTCATCGGGGGAATGCAAATGGCCATTGAGATGGGGGTCATTAGGATGGTAATTTACATGGACTCTCGGCTCGTCCATAAACAAATTATGGGAGAGTTCGAGGTAAGGGAAGAAAGGATGAAGAGGTATGTTGAAGCATATCGAGCTTTAGAAAGAAGAGTGAAAGAAATCAAGATATGTCGGGTCCTGAGGGAGGAAAATGGTCGCGCGGATTTTCCGGCAAAATTGCCGATTCGGCCTGGGGAGAATCAAGCTAAACAGATCACACTTTTGGTAGCAAAAGAAAACGGCCTGGGTTGGAAGTCGGAGAGATTGAGGAGAAAGAGGATTGGAGGTCGGCTATCATAGCTTATTTAAAAGAGGGGTCTTACCAATAGGTAGGCGTGAAGCGGCTCGACCGAAAATTCGGCGACACGTTTTTGCATTATCGGGGATAAGTTATATAAGAGAGGCTTCTATGCCTTTGAGGTGTTTGAGTGGAGAAGAGGGTACATATGTGCTCGAGAGATACATGAAGGTTGTTGTGGGAACCACATGGGAGCAAGAATTTTGATGAAAAAGTCCTTAGGGCAGGTATTTTTGGCCTTACCTGAAAGAGGAAGCAAGAAAAGTTGGTGAGAGCATGCGAAAAATGTCAGATCCATGCACCTTTGGTACATCGACCGGCGGAGGAACTCATGACAATGAGCTCGGCATGTCCATTTGCAAAATGGGGAATTGACATCGTGGGTCCCTTTCCTCCGGCTTCAGGTCAGAGGAAATTCTTGATTGTGGCAATCGACTATTTTAGCAAGTGGGTGGAGGCAGAACCTCTTGCTAAGATAAATGAGGATGCAGTGATGAAATTTATTTGGCAAAACATAGTATGTCGGTATGGAGTGCCTCGGGCCTTGATATCAGATAATGGGACGCAGTTCGCGGGGGCAGAAATCCGAGCTTGGTGTGAGGAAATGAAGATCAAGCAAAACTTCACTTCGGTGGCTCACCCGCAAGCTAATGGGCAAGTGGAGGTAACTAATAGGATTCTTGTCCAAGGATTGAAAGCTCGGCTTGAAAAGCGCAGGAGGAGCATGGGTTCGGGAGCTCGATTCGGTCTTTGTGGCTTATCGAACTAATCCGAAGGAGGCCACTGTGAGGCTCGTTCGATTTGGTGTATGGCATGGATGCAGTCATACCGGCGGAGATCGGGATGGAAACACATCGAGTCCAGAATTTTGATGAAAATATTAATGAGCTGTTGATCCGAGAGGCATTGGATACGATAAATGAGAAGAGGGAGATGGCATTTTTGCAGATGGAAAAGACACGAGGAAGGATCAAAGCGACTTATGATAAGAAAGTAAAGAAAAGGGCCTTTCGTCGGTGATTTGGTTTTAAGAAGGTGGATGCTAGCAAAAACAAAGGGAAATTGGATGCGACCGGGAAGGGCCACTTCGGGTAGTGAAGGTGTTGGCGGAGGTGCGTATGAGTGGAAGAGATCGGAGGTCGAAAGCTCAGGGCTTGGAACATTTGCAATTTGAAGAAATATCATTCCTAGAATAGAGAAATATTTGATGTAATCAATCTACTCGTTTTGAATGAAATGATACGCCCTACATTATGAGTTCGGAAAGTGGAAATGATTAAAATCGACAAGTATTTAGAGCTCACCTCAAGCTAGTCTCCAAATACTTGGGGCCACGAGGCCATGCGAGGAGCTCGGCTCGAGCCGCCTTCCTTGAAGACTCGACAAGTATTTGGAGCTCGGCTCGAGCTAGTCTCCAAATACTTGGGGCCACGAGGCCATGCGAGAGCTCGGCTCGAGCCGCCTTCCTTTGAAGATCAAGTATTTGGAGCTCGGCTCGAGCTAGTCTCCAAATACTTGGGGCCACGAGGCCATGCGAGGAGCTCGGCTCGAGCCAGCTTCCTTTGAAGACTGAAGTATTTGGAACTCAGCTCGAGCTAGTCTCCAAATACTTGGGGCCACGAGGCCATGCGAGGAGCTCGGCTCGAGCCGCTTCCTTTGATGAAATTGGCAAGTATTTAGAGCTCAACTCGAGCTAGTCTCCAAATACTTGGGGCCACGAGAGCACGATATGCTAATCTTTTTGCAAAAAAAAAAAAAAAAATTTACAAGAATAATAGACAAGAGATCGGAAATGAAAGTGCGAAGAAACTTTATTGATCATTCAAAATAAATACAAGTACATGATAGAAAATTACAAAAGCGAACTAAACTCCTAAGTAGTAGGGGGAACATTCTCGGTATTCGGTCATCCATGGAGATGGTCACATCGTCATGAGAGCGAGTTCGTGGATCGTCATCCCGATATCCTCGAACTTGACCTGCGGAAAGCCGAGAGGATGACCGAGCTCGGGAGCTTGCGAAGGACCGGCCGAGCCGGGAGGCGGTGGAGGATAAAAAGAGCGAGATAAGGACTCTATGAACTCCTCCACGAGCGAGGTGAGACGCTCCGCCTCGTCGAAAAACACGAAGCCTTTGGGGTCGGGGCGAATCCTTCGGGACCTCGGCGATCGAAGGGCTCGGTAGTGATACCGTGTTCCCGAGTTGGAGCTCGGCACGGTCAAAAGCAAAGCCATAGTACTCCATGGCGGACCACGGAGAGAACTCGATAAATTCCTTGGAGCTTAGAAAGGCTCGCTTCACCCTCTCCCGAATGTCCCGAACTATGGAAGAGCCCTCGGGAGGTGAGGAAACTTTGCCGACCAGGCTTTCACGCCCTCGGCTCGGGCTTGGTCGACATTGACATTACATCGAGATCCGGAGATCGCTAAGCTCTCGTCTTGAGGTCGCATTATCGCCTCCGTAGCCTTTATTTTGGCCTCTAGAGAAGCCACCGTAGCTTTGTTGACCTCTTCCGCCTCCTTGTACCGGTGGTTCTCCTCTAGGAGTTTAGTCTCCCGAGCTTTTAGCCGGATGACCTCCTTATTGGAATTGTTGAGCTCGGCACTTTGGGAAGGATCAAGAAAAAGCCAACCCGAGCTCGGGAGATCGGTCACCAACGTGCCTCGGCCTGAGTGGTTGAGGCGAATGAAGTCACCACCAAAGATCACCGAGTTTCTCCATGGCGGTTCGGTCGGGGTTCGGGCGATTGCCACGAACATATTGGATGGCAAAGGTTCCATCATGTTCTTTGAGATGGAATTGCCGCTGAAGAAGGTTTGATTGGGCGTATGAATGGGAGTGCGAGAGAGCAGCAGGAGGTGGGGTGTTCTTCGCCCTCTTGGCAGCCCCTGTGCTAGTGCCGACGGCTGACCTTTTGGGAGGAGGAGGTCGAAAGAAGGTTGAGCCCCTGGGCCAGTGAGATCGGCCATCACTGCGGCAACTGTGTCTGGTCGCCGAAGTGGAGGAGGCTGACCTCCAGGGCGTGGGGCGGCAGCACTGGATGAAGGAGGTTGTGAGCCAGGAGCAATGGCTTGCTCCTCATCATCCAGCTCGGCAACCATCTGTGCCATGAACATATCTGCACAAAGAGGAAAGATTAGCTAGTGAGTAAATAAAATAAACTAACTACAAAAATGACAATTACCAATATCACAAGGCAAGGGAGCCACGATGGGGCTCAGCTCAAAATAGTACAGAAGAGAGGGGGTGATAAGGCGAGAGAGGTCATACTTGACCAAGGTGAGTTTATTTATCTGAGCCTGGAGATCGGGAGACCGATCTCTGGGGTTGTGTTTGCGTTGAAGTGGAAGAGTCCAGGTCCAAGCAATAGGAAACCCCCAAGCTCGGGGGGAGGAAATAAAAAAATATTTGTCCTTCCAGAATTTGTTAGAGGAAGGATACTTGCTTAAAAACTGAGCATCACCTCGGGAGGTGATGTAGAAGAGGCCCTTGGTGGACGAGCTCTTTATTTGAAAAAGGGCGAAGAATAGGTCCAGAGTGGGTTCTATATCTAGGTATTTAGTCAAAATTATGAAGCCGGCTAAGATGCGGAATGAGTTCGGAGCTAGCTGATTCAAAGGCACCCGGGAGAACTCAGATACCCCAACCATGAATGGATGGATGGGGAATCAAAGACCTTTTCTATCCGACCCGCAAAGAAGGCCAGAGCATTGGGTGGAGGCGGTTAGGTCGGCCGATCTGCTGGGTAGATAGAATTTGAAAGAGGAAGGAATTTGGGCTCCTCTTAATGGTCTGAAGGTTGGGGGCTGATAAGGTAGTCTCTTTGAAATCGTGAGGATATACAGGCAAGGGACCTGAGCATGGAGTTCGGATCTCTATTGTGTCGAATCACGATCCGAATCGGAGCTAGATTGATCGCGTCGGGTCTCGATGGGCGGACACCGGTGAGGGAAAGTGGCGGAGAACGAGTCTCATCATCGCCCACCGTTCTAAGTCGGCGACAACCGCGTCCGACGGTGTTGAATGAGAGGAAGAGGATGCCATATTAAAAGTAAAACTGGAAAGGAAAAGGTTACTTACTGGATATAAATATGAGGTTGAAGGAAGAAAGTAGTCTGGGATGTGGAACTTTTGAAGCCTATCGGAGCCTGGAGAATTTCGCCGGAGAAGAAGGGTGTTTGCTGGGAAGAACGCTCTGAAATTTGAAATGTGGGAAAGTGAAAAATGGAGGAGGAAGATGACTTTTATAAGGGGAGAAAGAAGACAAAGGGGTGCCTCGATTTTCGAGGAGATGATTGGACGGTCTACGAGGCGTCAGGAAGCCGAAATGATGTCTCATCAATCAAATCCGCGTGTCAGGTACTTGAAAGGCCAAAGGGCGGCAGGAATTTGAAAAGCCAAGAGTCGGCGGGAAAGTGAAAAGCACAAACCCTAAATGTTAGATCAGTTCGGCCTATGAGCAACTATGGTTGAGGTGCAAACCAACCCATAGTTGGGGGGAGGAATTGATAAGGGCAAATAATGGTATGGGCCGACCTGATAGGCCCAGGACATTGGACCGACCTGATAGGTCCAGGAGTGTTTGGCCGACCTGGTGATACCGGGCATTGGACCGAAATGGTGAGGCCCATAGCTTTTGGATGATCTGTTAAGCGTTAAATAATGGGCCGATCCGTAGAGGCTTATAGCAGGAGATTGGTATAGGGCTTATCAACTTGGGCCGGCCTGTCGAGGCCCGAGTCCAAATTGTTATGTTGAGCCGATCTGTGTAGAGTCAGCAGTGTTGAGCCGACCTGTTGTGGACGTGTTAAAGTTTAACATGACTTCAGAAGAAGAGGTCAGTTCGGCCTCTGAGATATATGAGATTGATGCCTTGGAAGACCTAAAAGGGTTTTGCATCAACACAAAGGGCCGACGTGTTCTGAGAGATCGGAGCTCTGGTATTACGGGCATAAAATTAGGGTTTTTAATGAGATCCGATCCTAATCTAATGATGACTCTGACACCAAATCGTAACGGAATCCCGGATTTTACGGAAACCCTAATCCGAGCTAAGGTATAAAAGGCCCAAGCCCAGGTTCATTCTAACCTAATCCCATTTTTACTGTTACATTGCTTTTTTCTCTCTCTAGCCTTTGTTTCCTTCTCAAATACTGACTTAAGCATCGGAGAGGGTACGCCGGAGCCCCCCTCCGGCCCCCCTTTTTGTGCAGGTGTCGTGGTGGTTTGCGTCTGGGAAGGTGCTCGGCGGGGAGAAGTAATATTTGGGAGTAATCATATATATATATATATTACGTTTAATAAAGCAGTATAAACTCATTAAATATGAGGATTAAAACAGTTTGAATTTTTCTTCCAAAAAAAAAAAAGTTTGAATTTCCACTTAATTCTCGTGTTGTATTTTGTATTTTATACTACACATGCAAATCAAATGTACAAAATATTCTTTTTGTGTTAATATTTTGTACTAGCTGTATGCATATAATATTATAATGTTGTATACAGTATAATAAGGTACAAAATGCAATGAAAAAAAAAATGAGCTGATTAGATTCAGGTTGTTTGGGCCTTGTTTTTCGACATTTAATGAAGCTCTCTTGAAACCCCTCAGATTGGATTGTCTGAATCACGACTATTTGGGCCTAGAATGTGGTCGTGTGACTTGGGCAGGCTGTTACGGTTGAGTTGATTTGTCCTTGGGCCTATGGTGGGCCGAGATTTTTTTTGGGAGTATGGGGATAATAGGTGATGGAACATACATATAGAATCGAGGCCGTGTTAATCGTCCTGATAGCACAAATTTCTACCACTGAAAATGAGCAATAATGAAAACTTATTAGTACCCTTAGTTATATGAGTTGCCCTCACATACAGAGACAACAATGGGTAGGATACCTAACTCTAAGGCGTATCCATACCCGAACTCTATAATATTAATATTACCCGTACTCATCCTAAACACGATTAAAATTACACCCAATACATGTCCCCATCCTGAATCCATTTGCTAATATCCACATGCCACCCAGTGACAAAGTCAGGAATTTCGGATAGCGGGCCCAACTAATATTAATATAAAAAGAGTCCGTCGAATTTTTGGCCACTTTTACATAATAAAAATAGTTTTAACCATTTTTTTAGCTATTTTTTAGTTCAAATTTTCGATTTGCTTTTATTTTCTTTTTTTTATTTTTTATTTTATTTTAGGGACCGGTCCACAACTCGGTACCGAAAAATGTACCGCATCAGTTTTTTTGAAATATAATTAAGTACCTCATTTGATAACACAAGAAGAGTATGACCGTGTCAAAATAACTAAAAAAACATGTTTTCGAAAAATATGACTATTTTTCATTTTTATAAAACATAAGTGGACAATTGTCCACTACCACGTATAAAAATGAAAAACAATACATCAAATTTAAAATAAGTAGAATTTTGATTAAATCACTGTATTAATTCAATCACATCTTAATATTAAACAATAAATAACAAAATACAATTACATCAATATACCAAAAAGAATAAATAAATGCACAAAGAGAATAATACAAAAATTCAAGTTAATGTTTATGGCGAAACTTAAATAATGTACAAAAGTTTAAGAAAAGGGAAAAATGATCAAGACTCATATTTTTCAAGATTCAAAAATTAAAGTAGGAAAGAGGAATGCAATATAACTGAAGACTTTTTTTTTCTAATTTTTTTAAAATTAAAATACAAAATGACCAAAATACCCCTACCTTTTTTCAAAATTTGAGGGGGGCCAATGCCCCCTGGCCCCCACATGGTTTCGTCCATGATGCCACCCGTACCCGCTTATAACCGATTTGAGTTGTATAAAAACTTATAATCATATAAATATTTAAATAGCTATTTAAATAGGTACCCTTCCAAAAACTAGTTATTATATAAGAAATTGTCTAACATGTTAAATTATTAATAACAATAACAATTAACCATGTGCAATTCTTCAAGTCGATAAAAACTATCATCATACATCAACTAAAGTAAAAGTAACACATAAATACAAATGTACCAAATAAATTTCTTAAAACTACATGTTAAATAAACGTGTTCGGGTAGTGCGTATCCTATGATTAAAATCGTACCCTACCCATATACTAATGAGTATTAATTTTTGTATCTCATACCTATCCTAAACCCAAATAAAACTACCCATACTCATCTCATTAGGTCTGTGGACTGTGTGGATGGGTCCCACATTTATCCGTCCCGCTGCCATCCCTATATTAAGTATTAACAGTAGAAATAAATAGATTTAGTGTAAGATTATCTCATCATCGATTCATCTTCATTAAATTCTTCATTAATCATCCATTACCTTTTTTCCATGCACTCTCCCTCACCAATCACCATAACCATCCACCAACGGCTACAATTTGTCCTCACCATATCTAACCGTGGGACTAAATGTATGCTAAGATTCCCACCACTTCCACTCACACTCTCTTACGTTAGTTTTCAGGCCATACCATTAACTCACTCAGCAAAATTGCAAAAGTCCTCTCACTTTCTCTCTCTCTAAATCCTTTATCTCCCTGAAAATAACTCAGAAATAAACTCCATAAAATGTGAGCAAAAACCCTAACCAACAAACCCAGAAAAAGGAAAAAGAAAAAATCTTTCACCGATCTCAATTTGAGTCTATTTTGATTCTTTTTTTTTTTTGCAGAAAAAATGAAATTTATATAGATATCAAGTTTCAAAGGAAATGTGTGAAAATTTAGTGGTGTAGATAATTTTATCTATCTATTTTTTATTATTATTAATTTTTGGTGGGAGTTGAGATGTACAAGAACCAGTTGCAGGAGCTGGCTCAGCGGAGCTGCTTTAATCTGCCGTCGTACACTTGCATCAGAGAAGGTCCCGATCACGCGCCGCGGTTCAAAGCCGCCGTTAATTTTAATGGCGACACTTTTGAGAGCCCTAGTTACTGCTCCACGCTTCGCCAGGCCGAGCACTCCGCCGCTGAGGTGGCGCTTAACGCCCTTTCTAGCCGCGGCCCTTCTAGCTCCCTCGCCGCCAGAATTCTGGTAAATTTTGTTTTTTCTTTGAACTATGTATGTATTTATTTTGTTCTTCGATGAAAAATTTACTCATATATTGCATGTCTTGTTTTTGTGTTAGTTCGCCATCCCTGGACTGCATTTTCAAGTGTAACTTCCTTTACTGGGCTTGAATAATTGTTATACGAGTGAAGTTGCTCTTGAAATTTAGAGAAGTTAGGATAGTAGTTATAAATAATGTTTGTCTATTCTTGTTGTTTGCTTCTGATGAATGCTGAGATAAATTGACCTTCTATTTGTGAACGCCATGAGTGTTCACTTTACTATTTCAGAGAGCATTTCGTCTTAGTGGGTAGTCATGAGGTGTTAACTTGATGTCAGTTATATAAATTTTAGTTGATGAGATTCTTGTATTGTAATTCATTTCCCGCATTTTGTTCATTGAACTTTACAATCATTTCAATTTTATCACCTCCCAGATGATATAGGTGCTTTCTTTGCCATCTCAAATAAATATATTGGGCGTAAATATCTTGGCAAACTTGTTAGCTATAATGAAATCTTTCAGTGCCTAGGGCATCTGTTGAATTGTATGTGCATTTGACGCGTAGCTTTAACATATACCAATCTTCTATGTGTGACTTGGTTTGCTTTGAGAATTAAATGGTTAAGTGAATTCATCTCAGGATGATTTTATTAGCCTTTTCTAATTAACGTTTTTCATGACCTTTAGCCCTGTTAGAATTTTGGTTTTTCTTGCATGTATGCAACAATTGCCAGCTTAGAATTGGTTTCAAAGTTTCCGTGCCTTCAAAATTGAAGGAACCTATTCGCAGTTTGAAATAGTTTAAATAATTTTATTGTTACATCTTTTTTCAGTTGGAAGCCAGCACAAGATTGTCGTGTTCTATGTGCTGATTTGCATGGCAAACTTGATATTAATTCGTTTTGTGCTGCACCATGCGGTAGGCCGTAGGCCCACATGACAACACATTAGTTACAATACAGATAGGATCATGCTTAGCTGTAATACGAGTTGAGCTGTCATAATTAACTCCACCATTCGCTTCACACATATTCTGAACTGGTTTTGGATTTTTTGGCTTGAACCGAACCAATCGTGATTATTAAATGAGTTGAGCTCAATTAAAGCCAATGATTCATAAGTTACTTCAAAACAATAAATGGAATGGCAAATGTGTAACTTTCGGTTTTTATTTTCAATTTTTTTTGTGCCCATATAATTCTTCTTTCATGGAAAGTTTAAAAGTAAAACTTCTTTTCAAATTCTTTTGCCATGATGTGGCTTATGGGAGAACATTCCAGCCTGGCTTGACTTTTACTTACTGAATTTACCGTTTAAGTATTTGAAACTTAATTTGATAGGTGGGCTGCTGTATCTTGTTGTTATGCATGGAATATCCATGCCAGGATTGTGTAGAAGAAATACTAACCAGTGGCCCGGCAAGTTCATCTTAAACCAAACCCAAGCTTGAGCACATCCCTAGCTGTGGTTAAATGACCAATTACTCCTTAGCAGTGTTCTAAAAAGCGCTAGGCGCTAGTCGGGCGGCGGGCAGGGGCCTAGCGCCTAGGAGGCCTAGGCGGAGCCTTAAATATATATGCAATTTTATGTATAATTCCTATAATACATAACCGTAAAGTCTATAAATGATATTTAAACTGTTTTTGAACAAATTTGATATTTAAACTTTAAAGTAATTCAACAACAATAATCCAATAAAATTTATAAATCATCTAAAATACAATGCTTTAACAAATATTGCATTGATTCATATAATATCAAATTATCAATGCAAAGATTTTCAGACCCTAAAATTTTGTTTCATTTTTTTATTATGAAAATTATATATATTTAGTTTCACTTAAACTGAACTCGGGAGTCGTCCGTGCTACTTTCACTAGTTGGAATCGTGTTGTTAGGTTTTAGAAAAAAAATAAAAAAACATATAGACCCCGCCTAGCCTGCCTAGGCCCCGCCTAATCCTAGGACCGCCTAGGCTGGCCGATTAGGCAAAAATCCGAGCGACTGGTGTCCGCCTAGCGCCTAGGCGGCCGCCTAGGGGGATTTTAAGAACACTGCTCCTTAGAGATCCTTGGCTAACTTTGAAATGTTACTCAGTCCTTTTGAATCTCTAGCAAGCTTTGAATTGCAACTTGGCCAACCAACTTGCGAGCAAGAGAGTCGGAAGAATTGAGACCATGTGATGAGCAATAGCCCTGGGAGCTCATTTCATAGAAAAGAAACAGCGTTTAGTACATATATGTAGACACTAATTGGCAAGATTTCTTGTTGCAAAATAATGCCTTTTAAAATTAGCTATGTTGACTAACAATTCTGCTGTATCTAACAACAAATAATCCACTAAGAAACCATACTGATTCAGTAAGACTTATCTGTAACACATCCTAACTTACCATTGATTGAAGCAGCAATTTTAATCCCAAGGTGGATTTACATTGCTGATCTACAATGGCAGCCATTGATCGTTAAGACCTCTTTTATTGTGGAAAAAATTGCAATAATCCTTTATAATAATATTACTATTATTATTTTTATCTTTTTGGCGAAGGCCTAAAAGATTTGAAGTTGCTTTGACAAGAAATTGGAGAAAGATGCAAAGAAAAGTAGGTTTAAGAAATGATGGATGACAAATATTTAGTGGTAGTATGGAAAGTGCATGGTGTGCATGCCAATATGTCCGATAAGGACACCTCCCAAAATCAACGCCCAGTACATATTTCTGAACTACAGGCTGAACTTTGCAAATCAGAGCTTTCATGTTTATTTGCCTAATGCATATTCTTAGTTATTTTATAGTGATGCTTTTAGGCCTTCTCGTTTCTCCTTAATTGCTTACTAATGTCATTCTTATGCTGCACTCCAAAATACAGGATGAGACAGGTGTGTATAAGAATCTCTTGCAGGAGGTCTCCCAAAGAGTGGGGGCATCTTTGCCTGCTTATACAACTTTCAGAACAGGTCTAGGCCACCTTCCTGTTTTTACCTGTACTGTACAGTTGGCTGGCGTTATATTTACTGGTGAGCCAGCTAAGAACAAGAAGCAAGCAGAAAAGAATGCGGCTATGGCAGCTTGGTTATCTCTCAAAACATGTAAGTAACAATCTAGATATGGTTTGTGGCGGCATACAAGTTTATCACAATAAATAAAGTGGTGGATCTGTAGGTGTTGATTTTATTTAATCATAAATTTTATCTCTTCGGACAAGAATAGTGTATTTACCCGATAACTATGCACAGAAAGTGGACTGGAGAAAAGACTATATGGAGAAAAATAATACTATTTCTTGGATCAACTCAAGGTTTGGTTTACTAATTGCTACAAGAACATTTTTTATGAGTTGTGAATTACAAGAACAGTTTGTTGCATCTTATATTCTAAATACTAGAAGCCCTGAACCAACCTTTTTGTAAGTTTAGCATGCAGTAATGTTCTGCCTGTTTCTACCTACCGTGTGAGATATAGTTGTAGGCGCAACAAAATTTCCTTGTCAAATGTTGAGGAAAGGGTTGAATTGAACACAAATACTGGCTCTGGGTGGAGCTGTTATTTAAACATAATATTGTTTCCACTACAAAAGCTATTAATTGACTTGTCAATCTCTATTGATTGCAAGATACTTCATGGTGAATGGATGTCAATATTGTTTCTTTTTGCATCTGGCTGATTAATTGGTATCCTTATACTTTGATGTATGCGGAAAATAATACATATGGTTGGTTTGCATGCAAATTAATGCCACTACCTCCCTCCCTCTCTCTCTCTCTCTCTCTCTCTCCCCTCTCCCTCATGATTTTAATAACTCCGAGTCACTCTGAGAATCCATAAGTGGTTTACTTGCATACCAAAACATCTAATACTTGATATTATCTGTTATTTTCTTGTCTTTGCAGTGGTGCAACAATTTGAGAGTTCAACATCACAAAAACTCCATAAGGATGAGCAAGAGCATGTGACTGTAGCTCGTGCTCTGCAGAAGTATCTAATAAAAGCAAGATTGGCGAGAATATCTTTTCCAATAAAATTTCCTACTATAAATCCAAGGCCATCAAATAGTCAGCAGTCTCCGTCTACAACATCAAAAATTCTTCCTTTCATATGCCCCAAAACAGCTCTTCGTAACAGGCCTGTCACAGCCGTGGCGACAGCTATTTCCAAAATATTATCAAAACAACTCAAAGCCAGCCGATAATTACTATTGGAAATGAGAGCCAATCATCATTCGTGGACAACCTTAAAATCCGATCACAGAAATTCCCTGCAGCAGGTGCACCGCCCTACATCCCGGTCCGACACTGTAACCCACACCATCGAACGGCCCCACCAGTGACAATACGAAATTCCATTCCTGTTTTCTCTGCGCCTCCAATTCCTTCAACACAGTCTACGCTACTGACAAGGCCTCCAGCTTTTGGCACGGCCCCACCTGTGTGTGTGAGACAAGCTGTTCCCGTACACGCAGCTGTCAAAGTAGAAAAGGCACGATTTTCCGGACCTCCATCATCACGAGCCGAGGAGGTACAAGTTTCTAGAGCTGCGCCAGGTCGACTAGACGAGTCGCCATTTTCCAAGCCTCCCCTGATTGGAGTTGAGGAATCTCTTAGTTCTATGTCACCGCCTATTACAATAGCACCAAACGCTGAAGCACCATCAGTTCAACTTGAGATACCGTCATCAACTGAAGTTGGCCCCACAGTTGAAGTCAAGCTACCAGTTTCTAAGGCAATAATTAGTCCACCAGGCAGTTCAAAACCATCTGCAGAAGAGGAGTTGGCAGGAATTGAAGACTTAAAAGAGCTAAAGATATGATAGGGTATGTTCAAATTTCGCAAACAGTCGGCTTCCTTCAATATGTATTATATAGGCTTAAATTTTCTGTTATCTTTTATTTTTGGTTTAATTTATTTGTGTTGCTTGTGTTTGGAGAATTAACCTGTCTTAATAGCGTTAAACTGAGAGTTCCAGAGATGTTCGGCTTCTAGAACCCGCAATATCGCTCGTCTTTTGGTACCGATTGCTCTCAATAGGATGTGAAAATAATTGAACTGCAGTGTGTGATTTGTAGAGTGAGATGGCAAGACATTGTAGGATTAAATCTCTCTCCATCAGTAGATTTTTTTTTTTCTTTTTCCGAATTTAAAGTAAGCTGGATATATTCTAAATTTTATTCATGATTTCATGCCAATACAAGTCTATAAATGACAAAGTAAAATCTGGGTACTGAATTGCATTTTCTATTTGCAGTGAATTGCATTTGATGCGTCAATACAAGTTGATTTATGCAATAACTTAATCAATCAATTGCTAACATCATCTTCAGCCCATCTCATTTCCATGTTTTTTGAATTATTCGTGGAGGGCAACATTATGGTTCAACACTTACGGTTCTCTTCCAACGCCAATATCATGCGTTGAATGACAATATAGTGATATGGCCAATATTTTGACAGACATCCTCATCAAGTAGTTGATGTTCTTTATGCAGCAATAACTGCTAGAGATAGGAATGTTATCATTTTGTAAAGGGATAATTACAAAAAGTACCCCTGATGTTTGACCTAATTACAAAAAAACCCAGCTAACTTTAATACTTACAAAAAGTACCCCTAAGGTTTGAAATATATTTCAAAATCCCCCTTCATGTTTGTAAAATTATTGTAGATTACCCCTTAATTTTAACACTAAATCAAACCTCAGGGGTATTTTTTGTAAGTTTTAAAGTTAGTTAGGTTTTTTTGTAATTAGGTCAAACCTCAGGGGTAGTTTTTGTAATTATCCCTTTTGTAAATGTGTGAAATATATGGTCCAGAATTGATGTCATTACTTTATTAGTTGGTCCTACAAATTTTGACAAAAATGTACCATATTAATCATTAATGGGATTCCCAAAAAAAAATCGCTAATGGGATAACCGTGTAAGTCCAAGCGGCTACGATAATCTAGAGGGGGGTGAATAGATTATCTCCATCTTTTCGATTTCGCCCTTTTTCAAAACCAAATGCTCAAACACAATAATAAAGGTGCGTAATGTAAACAACACACGTCGATTTAAAGTTAGGTTCAACCCACCTGGGCCTAATCCTCTACCACCCCAAAGATATCCTGGATGGATTTCAAAAAAAAAAAAAAAAAAAGGTTTTATTAATTTACCACAAATTAATACAACACCAACTTACAACAACACCTCAAGAAAGACCACACTCTTCTTCAACACCACCTTTGAGATTACCACAATCTCACTGAAGATTACCACAATCTCCAACGGCACCTTGTGAAGATTACCACAATCTTCAACCTTGAAGAATACCAAATTCTTCAACACCTCAACAAGAAGATTACCACAATCTTCTTACACCTAACACCTAGATCACCCAGTGTGTTCTTACCACAAGAACACTCACAAGGATATCTTGTGTTGAATGATAACCCAAAATTCAAGATTACAACTCGATAATGAATAATACAATTGAGTGCAAGTGTAATCAAGAATAGCCTAGACCTCAAGAATGTGAAAGTGAATAGCTAGGCAAATTACAACAAGAAATAAAACAATGTAAGAACAAGTGTATTCTTGAGTGTATCTTGTTGTGTTGTAGTTTTCTCTCATGTAGTGTTGTTTCAATTCTTCCTCTATTTATAGAAGATGTCTTGTACATGATAGGCTCCTCTTGGGGACATGAATTCTGTAAAAATTGCAAGACAATTGAAGAAAAGAGTCTTTAGAAATCAATCCCACAATTTAG
This sequence comes from Rehmannia glutinosa, assembly GCA_016081115.2. Taxonomy (NCBI): domain Eukaryota; kingdom Viridiplantae; phylum Streptophyta; class Magnoliopsida; order Lamiales; family Orobanchaceae; genus Rehmannia; species Rehmannia glutinosa. The sequence continues at coordinate 66,641 of JABTTQ020000768.1, read as the reverse complement.
GAAAAGTCATGTCACGCACAACGGTTAAATTTTGTCATTGTCAAACTTGAGCGACTGTCGCGCACAAATAGACGCTTGAAAATGAGAAAACACATTTACACAGGCGGCCGTCGACGGGGGTTCGACCGGTCGACCCATGCGCAGCCATTGAGCAAGACCAAAAAAACGAGTCGAAGCTCTGTTTGAAATTGCTCCCGCACCGGCCGACCCCGGCCGACCGGTCGACCACCACCGGCCGACGCCTTGGCCGACCGGCCGACCACACCGTCTACCACCCTGTGACCGGCCAACTAGGCTGCACCGACAAAAATAGCTTATTCACTGTTTTTCACAACTTTCAGTGCAGGATGCCCTATGTGCGCGACGGTTAACCTCAAAACAAAAATGTTGTCCAATTTTATATCAAAAATAAACTTCAAGAAATACTCCGAAAAATAGTAAAAACATTTTAGACCGATCGGGAGTATTAGGACAACATTTAGAAATATTGTTTTGGTGTAAAAATACATTAACAAAAAATCATATAAATGCGTTGTCTAATTTTTGTCGAAAATAAAACTTGAAGAAATACTCCGGAAAATATTAAAACCATTTTAAATCATTTAGGAGTATTTGGACAACCTTTAAAACCATTGTTTTGATATAAAAACAAAATCATCAAGATCATTAAAAGTGTTGTCCAATTTTATCTAAAATAAAACTTGAAGAAATACTCCGAAAAATATTAAAACCATTTTAAATCATTTAGGAGTATTTAGACAACCTTTAAAAACATTGTTTTGGTATAAAAACAAAATCATCAAAATCATGATAAAACCATTTATCAAACAATCTCCCCCTTTTTGATGATTACAAACCAAAACAATTTTAACGAGGTCAATTTTGAAAACAAAATAATTTTACCGGTTAAAAAGAGCTATCCGTTGTGAGTGACAACATTCCGTGCAAAATAAACACAAGGATGAGAGTAGAGATATTCAAACACATATAGCAAATGCTCCCCCTATCAACATGCACAACAAGAGTAATATAGAAGCAATTTCAACATAAGCTAAAATCTTAGCTTTTCGATATTGAGCTTAAGTATCAAAAACTTAAAAGCTCCCCCTGTCAAAGAAACATCATTAGAACCGTATATAAGTCCATACTACAACCAATGGACCATGATTCATACATAACCATAATGCACCAAGTGGACTAAATATGGTCCACAACTTATGGCTTTATGAAGCCATAACTTATAGCTTCTTTTTGTTAAGCTTATCTTAGCTTCTTTGAGCTAAAGAGCTTATAACTGTTTCTCCCTCTTTGGAATCATCAAAAAGAATGTTAGCACGATAAATACATCATATATTCATATCAAAGTGCGCAACTAAACCGATGTATCGAGCTATTTGGACATTGAAGCTTTTAAACCAAATAGAAGGGAAAAGTCGAATCATACGACTTGTAGAAGCTTATGAAAACTCATTTGATAAGCAAAACATGATCTCTATAAATATATAGGACTTTTGAAATCGAGAGAATCATGTAGGTGATGAATTTTTCATTAAAACGTTTTATCGAACACTTGGCGGGCGTCACAAATTGAAGAAGATATATATAGCCCTTGTAAATTTAATCAAGCCAAGTTTTTCATCACCAATTGCAATTTAATAAATATCATTCATCAACAATCAATAAGCTCATCACAAATATATATGAATTGCATCAAGAAAAATACATATAAGCCACAAACTCAAGGGTTCAACCCAATTGAGCTAAATAGAGTGAAATTCTTACCATTCGATCGGTAAAGACGAGCATCAATGATGATAACCGAGCTAGGTAGTCCCCAAAATATATAATTCATGCATCAAAACTCATTTGAAGTGAATCTTGTGTGAAAATTGCAAAGGGGACGAAATAGAGAAGAAAAACGCCAAAATGGCTAAGTCTGGAAACAGAACTCATTTTAACTGAAATATCACCAAGGGCGACCGGTCCAGGGCATGGGCGACCGGTCGAGCTGGTGGGCGACCGGTCGGCCCCTGCCCTGGCAGCCCACTGTTTTGGTTCTGTTTGAAAAATCCGAAGTTTGATCCAAAAATCCAATTTTTCGCCCCTAAGTTTTAAAAGCGTGCAAAATGCAAACGTAGACCTCATTCAATATACATTATGTTATAATCAAGCTCGAAATGAGGTAAAATACTCGGCGGTTAATTTTAAAAAAAAATCCGCGAGTTATCCTTGAGACGGAATTAAACACATCTCAAGTTTTTGTTAAAAACTCAATCCCTTAGAAAGTTTTTCGAATCTCAATATGTTTAGTTCGATGATGACGAACTATATTTTGAATAATTTTCACCGGACTTGTTATCCCAAAAAAATAAGAACGTTTTAAAAGCTTTGGATGAACAAGTCATAAGAAGAAGTGCCTTATAAATATTTGAAATTTCTTTTAACGGCACTTTAATGAGATTCGTTGGGATAATTTTTGAAGTCGAGCATATAGACATAAGGCATATGGAATGACGAGTCTATAGAAATAATACAAGAAAACATACCTCGAATTTGTTTGTCAACCAACATGCCTTTCTCAACCTTTGTCAATCTCTTCATTGGTAGCCATAGAGGTTGAGATGATTCTTCCTTCTTCAATGCTTAACTCCTTCAAGAGTTCTTTTGAAATGTAACCATCTACTTGATATTGAATGATTTGAAGTCCAAGCAAGAAATTGAGCTCCCCCATCATGCTCATTTCAAGTACACCTTGCATCAACTTGAAAAAATATCTTGCACAAATATTCATTAGTAGTACCAAAAATATTCTCATAAATATGCACAAGTAAACAATCTTGCCCTTTTTTTTTAAAAAAAATAGAGTAGTATCAACTTTACAAAAAAATAGCTAAGTCTATCATACCATACATGGAGTACTTGTTTTAAACCATACAAGGCCTTTTATAAAAATCATTTGGCCTAAAATTTTTAATCTCCAATAGACTTCTATTTGAATAAAACCATTTTGAAAATTGGACTTAACATCCATTTGGTAAAGCTTGAAATTTTCTCAAATCAAGAATGGACAAGTAAAGTGCAAATAACTTCTAAATGTGCTATGAGTGCAAATATAACATCAAAATCATTACCTTCTTCTTGACAATATCATTGAGCTACTAACCTTATCTTGTTCATCAAACTTGTTGCGAAATATCACAAATTTCTGCAAAATCTTAACAAGATATTTTGCACACGAACATAGTAATATCGAATAGTAGATACATTATTTTAAACACCACATACTATGTATCTAGAAGATCATCAAGAGTCTAATAAATCATGCAAGTTCAAATAAGCTTAAGAAGGCTACAAATGTCTCTTTTGAAATTTGAAAATCCGATAGCATATAGTTAAGACCTCATTTAAAAGAATTATTTGAACAAGAGTTGACAAAGCAAATATGTGCAATCAAATATCGAATAGTGCCTTTTTTAAAAAAAATCTAAAAATCCTCTTAATGGCACTTGTATGAAATACTATGACAAACAAGCACATAGGCACATGGCAAAACATATATCGAGTCTATAAGAGTAAGACTAACACAAGTAAACGTACCTCGATAGTTTATGCCTTTCTTGACAAATAATGACATAAATGGCCATTTGAAAATATGTAAATCCTACACAATTCTTAAAACAAATCTAGCACAAATCATAATGATAAAAGTGTAGGCTAAGAGATATCACAAATAAGCTCATGCCATAAAAATCCATAAGAGATGATAATACACTTTAGTCTACAAAAATGCACAAGAGTTTTTAACAACATCATATAAGGTCTTCTTTTTTTTTTAAAAAAAAAAATATTTTAAAAGTATAAATATATTGAAGACCTTAATTAAAAAAAAATAAATACTTGAAAACTCATTTTGCAATTAAGACACAAATAGAGGCATGCATAATAACAAAATAAAATGCATATTTAACTAGGGAGATGCGAGTTACCAATTACGCCATTTCCATGGGTTGTGCCGTTTCCATTGTTGATGGTATCTTTCCCTTGAGAAGTCACTTTGTTGATGATGATTTCTTTGATCACTCCATTTCCAAGGTTTGTTACCTTCCCATTGTTGATGGTCTCTTTTTCCTTGAAAATCATCTTGTTGATGATGTCTTTGCCATTTCCAAGGATTATGTTCTTCCCATTTTTGATTATATCCTCTTCTTGGAAATTTTCTTTGTTGAGAATAGTTTCTCCTTCTTTGATCAAATGAAATGGTCATTTGATGTCTTCTTGGCGGTATAAATTTTCTTCGATCATTATTTCGCCGGGTACCTAATATGACATTGTTTTGTGGTACCCTCATGTGTTTGGGTCCTTTGGGATTAGTCTTGAGACCTTTAGGTCTCCAACAATAATTAGAACTATTTCTAGCCCGACAAGTATTTACCGTATGACCCTTTATACCGCAATAAAAGCATGTAATAATTCTACGAGCATAATGACCAACATGCTTAGATACTTGATCCTTTTTCATATGATTGACAACATTAAACTTATGATCAAGTTCTAGTTTCGAATTATCACAATAATCAACAATTTCGGTCATATCATTGGTACTCAAGTTGGATTTAGCTAAATCCTTTTTCATGCCTTCAATATTCTCAACAAGAGTACTATTTTCTTTTTCAAGGTTTCTAACCTTGTCAAGTGTGGTGGTGTGAGCACATGATAGTGATTCATAGGAAGTAAATAAACTATCCTTATCATTTTTCAAAACATTGAATTCCTTTTTCAAATTTTTGTATTTAACAAGTAAGTTTTGGAATTCATCTTGTAGTTCATCAAAATCATTTTGCAAATCACTATAATCATTATCGTAGGAAGTAGAGGGTTTAGAACTTACCTCGTTTTCTTCTTCGATGCCTATGAGGCATTGTTCAACTTCTTTATCATGGGAGGTTGTAGAAGGCTCATCCCATATTGTTGGATTTGATGTTGTATCCATTTGTGAAGTAGATGCTTTTGAGTTGCTCCTTTCATTTGCATACACTTCATAGATGGCTTCTAATTTTTGCCATACTTCATGTGCCGATCGAATACCTACAATATGATCAAATTCCAAAGTAGTAAGTGAACAATACAAAATACTAAGAGCTTTACCATTTAAGGAGATGATTTTCTTCTCTTCATCATTGAACTCTTTGAAGCCTTTAGAGGTGTGTGGTGTATTCTTCGTCGGAATGGATTCTCCATTAATGACGGTGTTCCAAATGTCGAACCCGCAACCTTGTAAATAGCATTCCATTCTTTCTTTCCAAAAATAAAATTTTTGGAATCAAACCGAGGTGGCTTGGTGGTGGAGGTGCCGAAAAGATGAGCTTCGTTAAGTAGCGACGATCGTTTCTCTTCACTCGCAATGTGAAAACGAGCTTGCCAAAGAGTTTGGCTCGATACCACTTGTAAGTCCAAGCGGCTACGATAATCTAGAGGGAGGGTGAATAGATTATCTCCATCTTTTCGATTTCGCCCTCTTTTTCAAACCAAATGCTCAAACACAATAATAAAGGTGCGTAATGTAAACAACACACGTCGATTTAAAGAGGTTCAACCCACCTAGGGCCTAATCCTCTACCACCCCAAAGATATCCGGATGGATTTCAAAAAAAAAAAAAAGGTTTTATTAATTTACCACAAATTAATACAACACCAACTTACAACAACACCTTGAAGAGCACCACACTCTTCTTCAACACCACTTTGAGATTACCACAATCTCACTTGAAGATTACCACAATCTCCAACGGCACCTTGTGAAGATTACCACAATCTTCAACCTTGAAGAATACCAAATTCTTCAACACCTCAACAAGAAGATTACCACAATCTTCTTACACCTAACACCTAGATCACCCAAGTGTGTTCTTACCACAAGAACACTCACAAGGATATCTTGTGTTGAATGATAACCCAAAAATTCAAGATTACAACTCGATAATGAATAATACAATTGAGTGCAAGTGTAATCAAGAATAGCCTAGACCTCAAGAATGTGAAAGTGAATAGCTAGGCAAATTACAACAAGAAATAAGACAATGTAAGAACAAGTGTATTCTTGAGTGTATCTTGTTGTGTTGTAGTTTTCTCTCATGTAGTGTTGCTTCAATTCTTCCTCTATTTATAGAAGATGTCTTGTACATGATAGGCTCCTCTTGGGGACATGAATTACGTAAAAATTGCAAGACAATTGAAGAAAAGAGTCATTAGAAATCAATCCCACAATTTAGGGAAAAGTCATCACGCTAACGGTTAGAATTTTTTGTCAAACTTGGCGACACTGTCGCGCACAAATAGACGTTTGAAAATGAGAAAACACATTTACACAGGCGGCCAGGTCGACGGGGGTTCGGCCGGTCCCCATGCGCAATGGCCGAGCAAGACCAAAAAACGAGTCGGGAAGCTCTGTTTGAAATTGCTCCCGTGCACCGGCGACCACCACCACCGGTCGGCCTTGATCGGCCGTCGACCACACCGATCTACCACCCTGTTGACCGGTCAACCAACCTTTTTTTAGCAAATAGCTTATTCACTGTTTTTCACATCTTTCAGGTACGGGATGCCCTATAGGGCGACCGGTTGGCCTCAAAACAAAAATGTTGTCCAATTTTATATCGAAAATAAACTTCAAGAAATACTCCGAAAAATAGTAAAAACATTTTAGACCGATCGGGAGTATTAGGACAACATTTAGAAATATTGTTTTGGTGTAAAAATACATTAACAAAAAATCATATAAATGCGTTGTCCAATTTTTGTCGAAAATAAAACTTGAAGAAATACTCCGGAAAATATTAAAACCATTTTAAATCATTTAGGAGTATTTGGACAACCTTTAAAACCATTGTTTTGATATAAAAACAAAATCATCAAGATCATTAAAAGTGTTGTCCAATTTTATCTAAAATAAAACTTGAAGAAATACTCCGGAAAATATTAAAACCATTTTAAATCATTTAGGAGTATTTGGACAACCTTTAAAAACATTGTTTTGGTATAAAAACAAAATCGTCAAAATCATGATAAAACCATTTATCAAACAAACCGCATCTATAATTGGCTCAATTCATTGTTGGTGATTTGACATGGGTTCTAGGGATGGCAACATGACGAGTTTTAGGAAACCCAAGACCCACACCGTCAAGCATCAGGGTTTAGAGGACCCATGTACGGGCCATGATTAGACCCGTTGGACCTGTTATATGATTTTAGAAATGACTTTTTTAAAAAAAAAAAACAAGACCAATAAAGTATTTTTTCAAAACAAAGCATTACATATATATTAGGGAAAATTACATGGAATACGCTGTTTTTTGTACACTTACTGTAAGATATATGTGGCCCACGTGCCATATATTTTTATTAGATATTAAATTAAGTGATATTTTAATATCTAATCAATTGGTTTAAATAATATATTCAACAGATAAGTTGTATCAGTTTTAGGGTCAGTTACATAGTTGGTTTCTAAACCGTCTACACGTTGATAGAACGTGTAATCTGTCAGTTTCTACCAGTGCAGTTTTTTGGCAGAATAACCGCTCAAGAAACTGATCCTCTCTCTGCCAATAAAAGAACCCATCAGATTCTTTGTCTATCATCAAGAATTTTTACGTCTGTGGGATTAACGAAGGTCAAGAGAGAGAAAGTGGTTTCTTCCATCTTCAACAAAAGAAAGACATGGCTTCTAAAGGTTAGTACCCTGATTACGAATTAATTGTGAAAATCACGAAGTTTAAGATCTAGGATTCGATTTTTGTTTCTTCGATTTTATGTACAATTATGCTTACATGTGGTACCGTGAGCCCCTGTTTGAGAACTCATGTTTTTCCAATTATGATTATGGGTTTTTCTAATTTACGAATCCATATGAATTACCGTTTCTGCTACAATCGATGTTGGTATATGAATATAGATATCAATTGAGGTTTCGCTAAATCTCCGTTGGAATTGTTCTCAGTTGATGAATTCGTATTTTTTCCTTTTTGATGCCTGGTGGAGGCGTATGCATATCTATTCTTATGAGATGGTTAATTGATGTTATCATTATGCCATAAATGTGAAATTGTTTCTGTTAATGGCTGATAAGTCTCTTCTTTGGACATTAATGGCTACTTTGACCACCATGAAGTTTGATGGTTCTCGTAGCATGTATGAGCACGCGTCATTGAAATGACAAACATTGCGAAGAAGACTAAAAGTCCTTCGGGATAAACGTGGATGATAACTTTCTCGTGCAGTTTATCTTAAATTCACTGCCCTCTGAGTATGGTCCGTTCCGAATGAACTATAACACCATGAAGGACAAGTGGACTGTGAATGAACTTCATGGTGTGCTAGTTCAGGAGGAAACACGAATTAAGAATCAGGGAACTCATTATGTTCATCTCGTAGCCAATCAAGAAGCTGGTAAGAAAGTCGGAACAAAGAAAAGAAAGGGCAAGAAATGACTATTTAAAGTGAATGAGTCAAATGCCCAAGTCCAGAAAAAGGAACACATCAACCATAAGTGTCGTTTCTGTGGAAAGCCAGGACACTTCTAGAAAAATTGCCTGAAAAGTAAGGCATGGTTCCAAAAGAAATGTATGATTAATGCTTTCGTATGTTTCGAATCAAATTTAGTTGAAATTCCTCATAACACTTGGTGGCTTGATTCCGGCTGCACCACTCACGTTTTGAATACGATGCAGGGATTCCTTACGACCCAAACCATAAATCCAAATGAAAAGTACGTCTTTATGGGAAATCGAGTCAAAGCTCCAGTTGAAGCCATTGGAACTTATCGCTTTGATTTTAGATCTTCGGACACCATTTAGATTTGCTTCAAACTCTTTATGTACCTTCTGTTTCTCGCAATTTAGTTTCTCTTTCCAGGCTTGATTCTGTTGGATACTCCTTTAATTTCAGTAATGGATGTTTTAGTTTGTTCAAACAAAGCGTTCTTAATGATGGCCTATATAAATTTAGGCTTGATAATCTTTTTGCTGAGACTCTTTTAACCCTACATCGTAGTGTTGGAACTAAACGGGTTTAGTGAATGAAAATTCTGCTTACTTGTGGCATAAACGTTTGGGGCATGTTTCCAAAGATTGGTAAAGAATGAAATCCTCCTGGATTTTGATTTTACTGATCATGGTATTTGTGTGGATTGTACTAAAGAAAAACAAACAAAACACACAAAGAAAGGAGCCACTCGAAGCACACAACTTCTTCAAATAATACACACTGATATTTGTGGGCCTTTTGATGTTTCCTCTTTTGGAAAAGAAAGATATTTTATCACTTTTATCGATGACTTTTTACGTTATGGATATGTCTATCTATTACAAGAAAAATCTCATTCAGTAAATGCCCTTGAGGTATTTGTTAATGAGGTTGAAAGACAACTAGATAGAAAAATGAAAATTATCAGATCTGATAGAGGTGGTGTATATTATGGAAAATATAATGAATCCGGCTAATGCCCAGGCCCATTTGCCAAATTCCTTGAAAAACGTGGCATATGTGCTCAATACACTTTGGCAGGTACACCACAACAAAATGGTGTAGCAGAAAGTCGTAATCGTACTCTATTGGACATGGTTAGGAGTATGTTAAGTAATTCTTCATTACCCACATCATTGTGGATGCATGCACTTAAAACTGCCATGTATCTGTTAAACAGGGTTCCTAGTAAGTCAGTTCCTAAAACTCCTTTCGAGCTTTGGACTGGTAGGAAACCTAGTTTGAGGCACCTGCATGCTTGGGGTTTCCCGGCAGAAATAAGAGCGTATAATCCACAAGAAAAGAAATTGGATTATAGGACAATCAGTGGTTACTTCATTGATTATCCTGAAAATTCCAAAGGGCATAAGTTTTATTGTCCTAACCATAGTACAAGAATTGTTGAAACTGGAAATGCTAGGTTCATTGAGAATGGTAAAGTTAGTGGGAGTCAAGAACCACGAAAAGTGGACATTCAAGAAGTTAGAGTGCAAATTCCTTTGCCTACAACTTCTTGTAAAGTTGTTTTTCCTCCAATTATTGAACAGCCTAATGTTGGACAAGAACAACCAATTAATGATGAAGTCACCAACAATGAAGATAACATTGATGAACCAACAATAGTAAATAAACCACAACAGATAGCATTAAGAATGTCTGATAGACAAAGACGATCTGCTATCTCTGATGATTATGTGGTTTATTTACAAGAGTCATCATTTGATTTAGGAATTGATGATGACCCAGTTTCATTTTCACATGCCATTGAAAATATTAATTCTAATAAATGGTTTGATGCCATGAAAGATGAGCTGAAATCTATGGAACATAATGAAGTCTGGGACCTTGTTGATATGCCTGAAGGTTGTAAAAGAGTCGAGTGTAAATGGGTCTTTAAGACCAAACGTAACTCAAGTGGCAATATCGAACGATACAAGACCAGACTTGTTGCCAAAGGTTTTACTCAGAAAAATGGTATTGACTATAAGGAGACATTTTCACTAGTCTATAAGAAAGATTCGTTTAGAATTATTATGGCTTTGGTGGCTCATTATGACTTAGAGTTACACCAAATGGATGTGAAAACTGTCTTTCTGAATGGAAATTTGGAAGAAAAAGTTTATATGGATCAACCTGAAGGTTTTTCCATAGAAGGAAAAGAACATATGGTGTGTAAACTTAAGAAATCAATATACGGACTTAAACAAACTTCCCGTCAATGGTATCTTAAGTTCAATGATACCATCACATCTTTTGGATTTAAGGAAAACACTGTTGATCGGTGTATATATCTAAAAGTCAATGGGAGCAAGTTTATCTTTATGATTCTGTATGTTGATGATATCTTGCTTGCAACTAATGATCTTGGTTTATTGTATGAGACCAAGAAATTTCTCTCTAAGAACTTTGAAATGAAGGATACGAGAGAGGCAACTTATGTAATCGGAATAGAAATATTTCGGGATAGATCTGAAGGATCATTAAGGTTGTCTTAGAAAGCATACATTAATAAAGTTCTAGAGAGATTTAGAATGGAAAAATGCTCATCAAGTGTCGTTCCAATTCGAAGGAGATAAGGTCGATCTTGTGCAATGTCCAAAGAATGAATTGGAATGCAAGCAGATGAATGATATTCCTTATGCATCAATTGTTGGGAGCTTGATGTATGCACGACTTGTGCGAGGCCACACATCGGTTTCTTTGTTGGAATGCTTGGCGATATCGAGTAATCCAGGAATGGATCACCGAAAGCTGCAAAGAAAGTCTTGAGGTACTTGCAAGGAACAAAAGACCATATGCTTACTTATCGAAGGTCCGATCATCTAGAGGTGATTGGTTATACTGATTCGGATTATGCCGGGATGTGTTGATACTAGAAAATCCACATTTAGTTATTTGTTCCTATTAGGCCGGGGAGCAATATCTTGGAAAAGTGCGAATCGATCTGTCATTGATGCTCATCCACTATGGAAGCGACTCGTGGCATGCTTTGAGGCCACAATTCAAGGAAATTAGGCTGAACTTTATTTCGGACTTGGAATAGTCGGCCAGGTATTGTCAAGCCGAAAAATTTCTTGTGATAATTCCGCAGCAGTAGTGTTCTAAAAAGCGCTAGTCTTGTCGGACGGACGCGGATCGGGGCCTAGCGCTGGCGAGCCTGGGGCGAGGTTAGGCGGGACCTTAAGGGGGCTAGGCGGGGCCTAATCGGAAAAACAACTTAGGCGGACAAAGAGGGTCTAGCGCCTAGGCGAGGACTAATCGGAGCTAGGCGGGGATTTTTAGAACAATGCGCAACCGTCTTCTTCTCTAAAAACGACAAGTATTCCAGAGGTGCTAAACATATGGAACTAAAGTACCTTCCCGTTAAAGAAGAAGTTTAGAAACAAAAAGTGTTAATTGAGCATATTAGCACCGATCTCATGATTGCGGATTCGTTGACTAAAGGGTTGCCTCCAAAGACATTTATTGGACATGTCGAACGAATGGGCATTGTTAATGTAACTTAAGTTTTTATGCTTTATGTATTTGACACTTGAGCTCTTTTATGTAATGTTTCTGAAACTAATCGTTATCCTGTTTGTCATTGAGGTATACATAAATGTTGACATAACTTTAACAGGATATTGTCTGAAATAGACATTAATGTGGACCATTATTGACATTATCGTTTATGAATTATCTTAAGTAGGAAAATTAATAATGTGGTACATAGAAGGAACTATATCGAGTAAATGATATAGAACCGCTATGACTCATATTAGTTTATACTTAATAATGACATTATGATATGACCAATAAAGTTGCGACTTATCTTTATGTTGTGCACATTATGTTTATTATTTAAACCATTAAGTATATTCTGTCACTCGGCCAAGTGGGAGAATGCAAGATATATGTGGCCCATGTGCCATATATTTTTATTAGATATTAAATTAAGTGATATTTTAATATCTAATCAATTGGTTTAAATAATATATTCACCAGATAAGTTTTATCAGTATTAGGGTCAATTACAGAGTTGGTTTCTAAACCACCTCTACACGTTGATAGAACGTGTAATCTGTCAGTTTCTGTCAGTACAGTTTTTTGGCAGAATAACCGCTCAAGAAACTGGTCCTCTCTCTGCTAATAAAAGAACCCATCAGATTCTCTGTCTATCATCTGAAGAATTTTTACGTCTGTGGGATTAACGAAGACTAAGAGAGAGAAAGTGGTTTATTCCATCTTCAACAAAAGAAAGACATGGCTTCTCAAGGTTAGTACCCTGATTACGAATTAATTGTGAAAATCATGAAGTTTAAGATCCGGGATTCGATTTTTGTTTCTTCGATTTTATGTACAATTATGCTTACACTTACCACACAATACGCTCTTATTACTTTTGTACCTATTTTGTTTTTCCTTTTGTACCTATTTTTTTTTTTTACGTTCCTGCAAATTTTTTGATTTTTTTTTTATTTTTTTTCGTTTTTTTTTTGTTTCTGCATTGTTTTATATGTTATATAAGTTGTTTCGATATTGTTTAAATTTGTTTCTTTGTTGTTTCTATGTTGTTTCTTTGTTGTTCTATATTGATTCTTTCATTCTTTGTTGTTTCTATTGCCTCCTGGTTATTTGCATGTTTTTTTATATTTTCATGCATTGGAACAAAAATTGAATTGTGTTTTTTTATTCATGTTGTTTCTATAATATTTTTAATTTATTTGGTTTTAATATGTGTTGTTTTATGTGTATATTCTTGATTTTTTATAAGACTCGAGTATAAAATGGATTATTTAACTTGACAAAATTTATTTTTTCATTGAAATTTTATTGGAAACATGTTCGAAACAACATTGAAACAACAGCGTAGAAAAATCCGAAAATTTTGGCATCTGGAAAATGATGTGCAATAATCTAAAAAATATTTTTTCAGAATAAAATAAGCATTGTGTTTTCAGATCGAGTTGCTTGTGACCTTGTTTTTCTCCTGCTTTCTTCTTTTATTGGTTGTTTTTTTTGTCCCTTATTCTTCTTCTTCTTCCTAATCTGCAGTTTGATTTTTCTTCCGTTATGGTCGAACATATGTCTTCTCCTTGTTCTTCTCATTCGCACAGTGTTTGCGCACTGATTTTGCCTGCTGCGTTTTGGATCTGTAGGTGGTGCTCTGTTTTTTAGGGTTTGTTTTATCTGCAGCGTATTGTGTGGAAGGAGAGAGTTTGTGAACGTATTTTATGGAATGTAAGACCGGTCAACATATTATAATGTAATGTTTATTAAAAGTCAGTGTTTTGCAGGGTTTGATACTAAATAGGTGGGTATTTTTGTCAATTTCCCTATATATTAAAATAAAATAAAACAAAGTATGACCCATGTACAATTCATTGTTAGACCCGTTGGACTTGTTATAATTTTCTTTTTTTAAAAACAAGACCAATAAAATATTTTTTCAAAACAAAGTATTACATATATATTAAAATAAAATAAAATAAAAAACCAAACGAGGGCAAATCAGGGTTTGGACCCATCCCATTGCCAGTCCTAACAGGATCTTCCATCTGGGGAACAAGGTGAATGCTATGTATATAAGATGATATCATTATCGTATAGATGACATATTATAGGAAAAGAAAATCCGCAAGGGGGTGTGATTTTATGTTAGTAAGGTTGTTAACAACCAAAAGTATTTTGCAGTGTTGCCCCAACATTTGTAACTGCAATGTCAAAATATATAGAATGCAATAACTCCATACACATAAGCACTTTAGTGATAGCAATTGCCTCGAAAAGAACCGACATACACAAACAACATATTTTCTTTCTCAAAACAGATATAGAACTAAACTCGATCCAATCAAATATGACATACAATATATAACAACGTTTTAAAGAGTGAAACAGTCAATACCAATTACCAGAGATTAGAGAAGCCGATAAGCAATTCTGACCCTATTCCCCCAAAGGTCGTCTATGTACAAAATGTACACGCAGCCTAAACATCGATCTGACACAAAATATACAGCAACTAACGGTACCAATGTGCAGTAATGTGTTAGCACTAAGGGGCCATAACCCCTAAATTGCAATATGTTCATGAAATTGCAATATATGGAGCAATTTTATTCATAATTTAAGTAGAGAACGCAGCATCCACTGCTTGCAATATCGGACCAGTATCAAACCGGAAGTTTAAGAAGCTTCTAACTGGGCAAGCTTCAGAAGGACGCACATCAGCCACTGCTTTGCTTGGCTGGCTCTCGACTGCTGTTGAGCAGCCCCCAGTAGAACCGTGTTTTGCCTTCCACACGCTAAGTCCTTCAGGTTTAAGACAAACTTGTCAGCCAAAACTGAATCAAGTAAAAGCAGTGTTGATTAAGTTAAGACATAATAACTCCAGAGAACATTCATGTAACGAATCAATCTTAGTTTAATGCATCGAAAGTACCAAGTCAAGTTTAATGCATTTGTCTTTTCTACAGTCAAATCAATCAAACAAACCCCAAAACTTTTATTTCTATAATTACTTTAATGATGAACTTGGAAATTCATGGAAACATAAATACATTTTCAGTGCAGTACTTACGGATCCAAATCTCGAGTATCAGCTTGTGACAGATAGTGACGGTTATGAAAAGCTGTTAAACTTTCACCTACTTTAAAAGGATAATCACAAAAACTTCCCCTGGAGTTTAGCCGAATTACAAAAAACTCCAATTATCTTTCAAAATTATACATACCCCCTTAAGGTGTTACAAACACCCCCTTGTGGTTTGTCTTTACCTAACAAATACCACCCCCCCACCCCAAGGGTGCAATTTGTAAAATGTCAAGGGAGTATTTGTAATTTTGAAACATAACTTTTTTTTTTTTAATTTTTTTTCGTCATTAGGCTACACCTCAAGGGTAGTTTCTGTAATTATCCCTGCTCTAAATGAGAAAAGCATAAGGGCAAAGGCACAGGACTGGATATATATCAAGCATTCAATACTCAAGCTGTTTCACTGAACATAATTAAGAATATAAAATAATGAATTATCAAGGTTATTTTGGGTAACAAGAAACTGAACTTTGCTACCCCTTATCCAGGATTTCTACTCCATTTTGAAAGCAACTAATGAACCATGAATCTTTAGAAACTGGTTACTACCATGTGCTGCACTTCGGTTTAGGCCACAGAAATAGTGAAGTGATCATTGAGATAACATGCAGCAGAATTAGAGATTGAGCAAGCAAAAGAGCAGTAATGATCACAGAAGGAAAAAGGACCTTTGCAAGGTTTATCAGATCTGGGCGCGACAGGAGGTGGATGCACTGAGATCCATGACTTCAAAGATCTGCATAAAAGTGCTCAACTTTTATAAATCTGAGAAATTTGGGAGATTTCATAACATTGATGCCAATATACACTTACACCAAAAATGGAGAAACCATATAAAGCTTGAGGCCAGTGATCCCACGAGATATGACATCGTTGTTTGCTGGAAGTTCATCAAGCCGATGCCATCCAATTTCCTGCCAAACAACCATAGCCCAAGCATTATATAGAATCAGCTTTTGATTGTGCAACCATGAGCACGAAAATACATGAATTTATATGGGCATAACGAATCTGTGGATAAAAAAAGCAGCGGATCTTACACTTTTCAGAACCATATAATCCTAAAATAAAAGATTACATGAAAAAAGGACGAAACCAGAGGAGAAAAAAATGGTTTAACAACTACAGGGACAGAATGCATTTTTAGGACTTTCAAAGTTTCAGATTTCCCAGTACGGATATGACATACACTTATCTCTTTTTTAGTCTGTGGAGCAAAGGATGTGTCATCTTTCACCCCAGCAATTATGTACAGTCGCACTCTCTGCTGTCCAAAAATCATTTCAATGTGGTTGTCTTTGTTAAGAAGATATGAAACATCAAAGCCTGTTTCCTCTAGGACCTGCATCTCTCAAAGAATGAAGCATTTCATACGTCAGAAAATGGTGCACGCAAATAAAGAGAATCAGGGATTGAAGATCATAAATAAAAAGAATAGATGAATCTGAAAGTTGTAAGAAATAAATTTACATAGCAAGGCATAAAAATTAAATTGGCCAAGAATGTTCCTTTATGGTGGTTGTAAGTTCAATTGACATGTTATATTGGTTGGTAGATTCTCAGAAACTGTTCCTCTACTACAAATTCAAAATCCCATGCGTGATCATGGAAAACAGAAGATGAGGAGAAAGAGGAAACAAAATTCCAACTGTATTAATGTGCTTCTATGCAAAATCACAGACAATTGAGCAGTAAAACAATAAATAGGGATAATTACAAAAACTACCCCTGAGGCTTATTCTTATTACTACCAGTTATCTTTCAAAATTACAAATATCCCTTGAGGTTTGTATTTACCTAACAAATATCCCCCTCTTGAAGCCTCTTGAGGGTGCAATTTCTTAAGCTAAACACAAATGATAGGAGGGGATAATTGGGTTTTTTTATAATTAGGCTAAACCTCAGGGGTAGTTTTTGTAACTAACCCCAATAAAGAAGCAAAACGCAAGAACTGTTCTCTCAACATCATTTCCATTTCATGTGTGCAATACTATTCTAGTTCCAGGGCTTATAATTTTCAACTATATGACTACAAAAGAAAGAACCCTGGTTGCAATTATCACCAAATGTTGTTAGTTAATCAATGAACTAGTGCTCCAAAATATTACTCCAACCAATCATTTAAGGCAACTGCATATGAATAAGAAAAACGTGCATACTTCTCTAATGGCACACTTATGGTCTTCCTCATCTTTGCTCTTTTTTCCACGGGAAAGCTCCAACTAGTTCCTTTCCATCCCTTCACTAGTAAGCACTGCAGACGAGAAAAATAATTAAAAAGCTTAAAACAGGTGAAACAGAAAGCATATATATGAACGTGGAGTAAATTTTCGTTTCAATCACCTTCTTTCATAGTACAAAAATAAAATAAAATTAAAGCTTACTCATAAATAGTTGTTCTTTTGTCAAATACAATTACAAAACTCTAGAAACTCGAGTTCACCTCTTTACGCAGACACTGAAATACCATCTTCAGAAATTTTAGTGCCTAAAAAAACACTTATTTCTTCAGAAGCTTTCATGTCATATTACTTGGTTAGTGGTTACATAGTGTTTTCATAAAAAATTCAAATCAGGTGTTACATCACTAAGTTGCAGCAGCAACTTTCTGATGTAGGTTACATCCACAGCAGCATTCAATGATTAAATCTGGCTGAGCAGTCTCAAGGCTATTAGATATACAACAGAAAACCAATCCAAAATCTGGCAGCAGAAACATCCATAGGAAAGAGTGAAAGTATACAGATATGAATACAAAACATATTTCTGAAATTCCCAAGGTATTCAGAGTTTTAGGCTTCTTTATTTCTGTCAGAAACTTTAGCATATCATACCTAAAGAGATGTAACATATGATTGTCAAAATTTCCAAATAGAGATAACAATCAACTTATCAGAACAAACACATTCAAAAATAGAGACTTCCAACTAAGTAAGGGAAAAACTGAGCATGAGAAATAATCGATAATGCTGGACCCACCTAATTACCGCCTTAAGCACCAAAAATGTAAGTTCTAGCAATAATTATGAGAAAAACACCTCACCCGTTCATAAGTTTCATCCAGTATAATTGCCCTGTCACTGGAACTCGAACTTTATATGAAGTGAAGTCCTTAAATATGTCATCTATATGGGCAACATATGGTTTTAGAACATCACAGTTGTTAAACACTGTAACAAGTTAAGGAGAACTAAAACCACATTTAAACCCAGAGCCAAAGAAACAGCTGGTTAATTCATGTTCATAGGAAAGTAAACTCAAATTGAGCATCTATGTTAGCCTTATCAAATAAGTCTAACACGGATATTAAAGTTTAAACTCTTCAGCATCTATCCTTTAAACAGAAAAAGAATAAACAAAAACAATGACTACTGGTGAGTACATGAGCAAGAATGACAACTCAACTTCCTTAGGAAAATGATGCTTAATAAGGTTAAATGACTAGGGAGTAAAAGTATGTAAAACTCCCAACAATACAACAACTTCACTTCAACCCTCTTTTATACTTGAATGAAGACATGAGGATGCGAAAATAAGTAAATCAGACTCTGGTGTAGGTCCTAAAGGATACATAAAGTAGTAAATTCCTTCAAAGTTAATGACTTCAAAGATGGGTTCTTTTCAACTGAATTATCTTCATAAAACCAATGTGCATACTCCACAAGAAACAAAATCCTCTCAAAGGACTGTTGGTCTTCCTTAGGCACATTCAGAACAAAACGGCTGCAAAACAATCGGAAAATAGTTTAGAAGAATTGAAACCACAATGCAAATACAATATTCAAAAGTCTTGACTGCTTGTCACTATGGTAACGTGAATCTATGCCAAGATTGGCCACATGCCAATAATATCTTTCTAAGTGCCACCATGTCTTAAGTTTCACATCATATTGCTCAACTCTTCATTCTTAAGCATTCATGACTACATCTTTTCAAAATGCTACCAATACAGATAGATAGATGAAACTTTTCAAAGAAAGAAAAAAAGAACCAACATTGGCCATTTCTTCAAGAACAAAAACCAGGGGTATGGTATGTTGGGTTGAAAACCACCGTATGCCAAAGTCATTCCCCACCCCACCCCACAAAAAAAACATTCTTCGCCAAAACAAAACAGGGCCCAGTAAATATTAAAATAATTATGTCACTACAAATGTACTTTATCATTTTTTGCATTAAAAAATACAACATATTAAATTAATAGCATGGCGATACATTTATACAAAACTTCTACTCCGAGCACACGCGAACATTTAAACATACAGATGTGACACCATTTAGCCAACACAACCCTACATGATTTGACTGCTGTAATAAAAAATATATCCAAATAACACAAACATTACTTTCATCATCTCTTCATTCTCTAAAAACAAATTCCCCAAAATAACCAAAATATAACCAAACATAGTTGTGGCTATTTCATCTAGCCATCAATTCTCAATAGTTTCTTCATAAATTTAGGTTTCCACGCAACCAAAACAACATCTAAATAACCTGAAATCGTTGAAATCAAACATAACTTCTTAACCAATACTCCAGTAAACTCAGTATACCCTTTAAATCCCAATAACATACAATTCACGAATTCAATTTCCCCTAAAATTACAACCAAAAGACCTTTCTTCAACTCTTACACATTAATCCTACTAAACCAGACCCATATTAACAACATATAGACTTCGTTTATGTCTATCTATTTTTCATTTTTAGGTGACTAATATTCCACGCCCAACTACAGTCAAACGCAAAAAGAGAACCCAAAAAGGGGACGGGGAAAAACCAAAGAAAGTCGAACAAAAATGTAACGTAGAATTCCAATAATTCATAAACTGAAACAACTATGCAAATATGCACCGTATATATATACTCTTAAACATATATATACAGACACACCTGCAGAGATCGTCGAGGAGTTCTTGAGGAGGAAGGACATTTTTGGAAGGAGCGCTCGAAGATCGATTAAGCGCACCTGACATTTTTTTCAGTTCGACGACTTAAACCTTCAATTTCTACCGTATCTATATATACACACACACGAAAGTGTGAGCATATAGAGAAGAAAGAAGAATTATAAGAAATTAGTGAGAAAAACAGATTTAATGACCAGTCCAATTTCATTGTATTAATATTTTAACGCTTTTTTTTTTTTTAATAAACACACCCAACTTCCAAATACACACCCACTTTCTAAAACATAATCAATTTACTAAATATACCCTTGTAATTTCCTATTTTATCCTTACATTATTTTTCACCTAAATACACCACAAAATCAGACACCCACAAGGGAGGGCGGTTGCGAAAGAAGAGATAAATATTTTCTCTTTAATTTCAAGTGTAATATTTTACTTTAATTTTGCTCTCATAGGTGTATTAGTTCGCGTAATTGTTCGATAATATTAGATATAAGTGTTGGAATTTTTGGTATGGTTTAAACTACGGAGTTACGAATTTTCTTTTTCTGGTTCTATCTGTGCTTGGGAAAAAAGACGATGGATGACATGATGACATAATGGTTTACTCGATCGTGTCACATGGCACGATCGAGTTACTTTGATCTTGCCACAAGACACGATGGAGTTATCATGATCGTGCCATTGTGTCATGACCAAAGTTGCAATGTGATCGTGTCAAGTGTCGCATTTAGAGGTGTCAAACGGACCGGGTCGGGCCAAATAGTGTTCGAGCTGCTATTTCTTGAGTCTAGCCCGACCCAACCCACAAAAATAGATTGAAAAAACCAGGCCAATCGGGTCGGGCTGGTTTTTCGGGCCTAACGGGCCGGTGCCTTTACCAGGCCGGTCGGGCCAGCCCACTGGGTTGGGCCGAAATTAACAGCTCTAGTCGCATTGATGTACTTCATTGGCAATTTTAAACTGTAAAAAAAAGAGTAAAAATGGAGAAATAAAACATTTTAAGTTGTAAATTAAGAGGTTATTTTTTTTTAATAAGTTGAGAGTAGTGGTTGGAGGAGAGGGGATAAATTTCAAAGGAATTGAAAGATACATGGTTCGAACCCTGTGCAACACCCCTACAAAGGGTGATCAATACCACTAGCTACAAGTTGGTGCTGATTAAGAGGTTACTTATATTATTCTTCAAAATGATTTTTTTGTTGTCCATATTTGCAACAATGTGAGTGTTGAAAAATCTATAGTTATAGAAAAAAAAACTCCAGATTTGCTCAAGAATATGAAGAATGTGGGTGGGTGTAAGGAGAAAGATAGGAAAATGGTATTGTAGTCTTTTAAATTAATGTTATTTTTTAATTTATATGGAGATGGATGTGTTTATCAATTTTTAGAATGTGAATAGCAACACCCTAATATTAAATTGTTCTATACACAGTATTTTGGGATAATTACAAAAACTACTATGAGGTTTTGACTAATTACAGAAGAAAAAAGTCAATTATTTTTCAAACTTACAAATATATCCCCTCAAAGTTTATATTTACCTAACAAATACCTCCTCTTGAGTTTTGAGGCCTCATGAGGATATAATTTTGTGAGTGAAAAATATGTATTAGAGCGTATTTTTAATTTTAAAAGATAATTGGATCTTTTTTTAATTAGGCTGAACATCAGTAGGAGTAGTTTTTTTTTCCTTTTTTCTTTTTTCTGAAACCTGGAGAAACAATTTTTATAATAAACCATTTACTTTTATATCAGCTCCCTATCAAACAAATTATTATTATATTGTCTGATCAATATATATTATTAGACATTTTCTTTTTTGAGTATAAATTTTGGGAGGGGAGGTGTTGATGGGAATCGAACTCCAAACTTCTGGTATTGCCTTAAAAGTCTATTAACCATTGGACCACTATCCAATTCCCTTAATTATCGTAAATTCAGATTAATAATAGGTGGAATCAGTGACGAAGCCACTATGGGGCCAAAAGGGTCACTTGGTCCCCCCCTAATTTTTGAAAAAAATTAGGGGTATTTTGGTAATTTCACTTTATAGGATTTAAAAATACAGAAAATAAAAAAAATGGAACAAATCTTTAATTCCTTAATTCTTCTTTTCCCCTGCCCATTTGTGAATCTTGAAAAATCTTTTAGTCTTGTTCATTTTTTCCTCTTTCAAAATTTTGTATATTTTCTTTTAGCTCCACCAAAATTTTGTACATTTTTCCCTAATATTTTTTTTTTTTGAAATATTAGCAATGAAGCAATTATGCAATGATTTCAAAATATGAAAAATAAACGAGAAATGTTATGATATATTGATGTAATTGTATTATTTAATTTTGAATATTAAGATGTAATCGTATTAATAGATTGACTTCATCAAAATTGGAACTTATTTATAATTTTTTTTTGAGTTGACATATTATATATTTTTTATTAATGTTAGTTGATCCCCCTACACGAAGTTTAAAACAAAATCCTCACTAGGTGGAACCCACTTTTTTTATTTCTTTTGTTTTCTTTCTTTTGGTTGTTGTCTCCAGCATCGCAATATTTTAAAATTCTTATATGTTCCAAAATACTTGGTTGTGGTTTGGGATTTTTTTTATCTTAATTTATTATTGTTATGAAAATATGCTCGGATAAAATCTGACTCAAATTGATATATACTCTTTTCGATATGTATATTAGTTCATAGAACCTCAGGGATTTGTATAAGTCCAAGCGGCTACGATAATCTAGAGGGGGGGGTGAATAGATTATCTCCATTTTTTCGATTTTACCCTCCTTTTCGAACAATATAAGCCAAAACAATAATAAAGGTACGGAATGTAAACAACACACGTCGATTTATAGAGGTTCAACCCACCTAGGGCCTAATCCTCTACCACCCCAGTATATTCGGGATGGATTTCAAAAAGAAAAAGAATTTTATTAATCACCAAAATTAATACAAACTCAACTTACAACACCTTGAAGAGCACCACACTCTTCTTCAACACCACCTTTGGAGATTACCACAATCTCCCTTTGAAGATTATCACAATCTTCTTTCAACGACACCTTTGAAGATCACCACAATCTTCAATCTTGAAGAATACCAAATTCTCCAACACCTCAAGAGCGCCACAGTCTTGAAACACCTATCACCTAGATCACCCAAGTGTATTCTTACCACAAGAATACTCACAAGGATGTCTTGTGTTGAATGATGACCAAAAATCAAGATTATAACTCAATAATGAATATACAATATGAGTGCAAAGTGTAATCAAGAATAGCCTAGACCTCAAGGATGTGAAAGTGATAAGCTAGACAAAATTACAACAAGAGTAATAACTATGAAGAACAAATATTTGCTTGAAGTGTATCTTGTTGTATTGTATCTCAATTGTTATCTTGGTTGCTCCAAAACTTCCTCTATTTATAGGAGATGATTGATCAAACATAGGCTCCTCTTGGGAATTGAAAATCTACAGAAAAATACAATTAAAATCAAGAATATACCTGTTAGAAATCAATCCCACATTTTAAGGAAAAGATGTCTGCTGTCAAACGGTCAGAAATTTCTTCATCAAAACATAGAGCGGCCGTCAAGCGCAGAATAGAAGTTCAAAAAATGGCACAACATTTTTACATAGGGCGACCGGTCGACATGGGGTTCGACCGGCCCCCCCATGCCTCAACCGGTCCATGTCTCAAAGAAGTGAAGAATATGAGTTTCTGTTTCAACAAAAACTTGCAGGCACCGCTCACACCCTGGGCGACCGGTCGACCTGACCGGTCGACATGCTCTTTTATACTCCAGGTTCAATTTTATTGTTTCAAGTTTCAACGTACTCTTCAGGTACGGGTTGCCCTATAGGGCGACCGGTTGACCTCGAGACAAAAATGTTGTCCAATTTTTGTCGAAAATAAAACCCAAGAAATACTCCGAAAATTTAGTAAAAATATTTTAAACCAATTGGGAGTATTTAGACAATATTTAGGAACCTTGTTTTGAAGTAAAAACTTATAAACATAAAATCATTGTAAGTGTTGTCCAATTTTATCTGAAATAAAACTTGAAGAAACACTCCGGAAAATATTAAAACCATTTTAAATCATTTAGGAGTATTTGGACAACAATTAAAAACATTGTTTTGGTGTAAGAATAAAATCATCAAAATTAAGATAAAAACATGTATCAAACAATCTCCCCCTTTTTGATGATTACAAACCAAAATAATTTTTAGAAATATTGGGAGGACAATTTTAAAAACGATTTTCCGGTAAAAACATCTAACCGTTTAGAAGCAACCAAAATTTCCAAAAAGTACATAAGCAACCAAGTTAGGGAGTAAAAATATTCAATAATAAACACAAGCTCCCCCTATCAACAAGCACATGGAGATAATGTAAAAGCAATGAACCATAAGCTAAAAGCTTAGCTTTTACATATTGTTCAAGAGCTTATAAGCTCCCCCTGTCAACAAAACATCATTAGACAAGTATATGAGTCCATCAAACAACAATTGGACTTAAAAATAATTCACAACTTATGGCTTTTAAGAGCCATAGCTTATAGCTTTTATAATAAGCTTTTATTAGCTTCTTTGAGCTAATGAGCCAATTTCCTGTTTCTCCCCCTTTGGAATCATCAAAAAAAATGTTAGGATGATAAAAACATCATACAAGTTTATCAAAGTGCGCCAACAAAACGATTTATCAACCATTGAAGGAATTAAGCTTAGAATCCAAAAAAAATGGGAGAGATGTATCATAAGAAGTCCATAAGCTCATTTGTTAGCCAAAAACATGATCTCAATAAGAATATAAGACATTTGAAAATAAGAGAATCATGTAGGTGATGAGTTTTTCATTGAAGCATTTTATCGAACACTTGACGGGCGTCAAAGTTTGAAGAAAATGTTTATAGCCCTTGCAAAAGAATTTAAACCAAGTTTTTTTTCATATCATCACCCAAAAAACAATTTTTCAACATATGTCCATCAAATAAGAGGCTCAAAGCAAAGTAAATTCTCAAGGGTTCGACCCAATTGAGATAATTTTAGCCAAAAAGGATCAAGGCATTACCAATGCCATCAAGCAAAAATTAAAGAGCCATCAAGTAATACATGTCAAGCATTAAACAATGCATATTACAAATGTCCCAAATTATCCATCTAAACAAAATGATCAAGGCACTTCAAATGCATTTAAGCAAAAGTTAAAAGAAGCACTTTTACCATTCAAGTACTTCATACCAACTATCAAATAATGCCAAATTAGAGTATTTTTACCATCAAATACTCCATCAATATCATGATCATCCAATAGCCATTTTCAACTTGCTATTTTAACCCTTTCAAGAAAACAAGCAAATCTCATTAGTGTAATAGAGTTTTACAAGATAGTTCATAGAAATACAAAACATCATGAACAAAAGGAAATGCTAAGATAATAAAGGGGTGGGGACATCATTCTTCGTCCGAAGAGAAGCAAGTTCCGGAATAAGATCTTTGATGAATTTCTTCAACTTGCCGATTGATTTTTGCATTTTGGAGGTCTTTTGCTCCAAAGCCTCATACCTAGCTTCATGAAATGATCGTAGATCATCATACTCGGCTTGGGTGTACCTCCTAGGCGGTTGAGCACCGGTATTACCCTCCGGATTGCTCGGTTCGCCTTCCTCCGCCAATCTCATGGCCTCGGTATCATCAAAGAAGTCTTTTGGATCTGGGGAATCTTGCCCTCTTCCTCTAGCCATTTCAGTAGGTCGGATGTCCATATTCTTTCGCATAGTGACAATTTGGGAGATGTTATCAATGTCAAAGTCATTTTGAAATACCTCCGAATTACATTCCGACGAAGGCAGTCCCGATTGTATAAGAAGTTTACAAATCCAATTTCCCATAACAAACTTCTTATTTCCTTAAGTAATAGACTCGATTAGATATTGAATAAGAATAGCGCCAAAGTTAAGCGGTTCCCTTCTAAGAATCTTATAAGTCGAAAAAATAGTCCATGTTGCTAGGCATTTTACCCGCTTTTCCACAAATACAAGAGGCGACAATAATGTATATAATTCGATGCTCAAGTGTCATCGCCAACAATGAATATTTTGGCCATACACCCAAATAAGTCTTAACTTCTTTCATAGTACACCCCAACATCTCATCATTCCAAATTGCACAAGAAAAATACTCCCAACCACCTTCTCTTACATGTAGAAGCCGACAAATTTCATTAGGAGTCCACCTAAAATGACGACCCCTTACAAAACGAATTTACATGCACAGGCTTCCTATCATCATATTCCACCCACATATTTGCATAAAAATGTTGAATAATATCATCATCATATAAAACATAAGCATGCTCCCATAAAAACATCCAACCTCGCTTCTTCAAAGAATCCTCTAAATAGTAGGATATTCATTAGTAAATGAATTAAATCGACAAATTTTAGTGCGAGCAATCGATTTTCCACCCATTTCCAAATCTTCATAGTACCACTCCGCATATTTATTGATGAAATCTAGAATATTATTAGAACGAGGAGCTTGAGGTATAAAAGATTTCTTACTTTTTGCCCAACGACAATTTTTGAGCGAAATTGTTCCTTGAGCTCGGCAATTTGGGGCTTGGAGAGTACGGGATTTTGAATGTTATCACGTTCTTGAGCCACGTTCCTTTGGGCAGCTCGAATATCCCTTTGTTCGGCCTTCTTGCCGATTTCTCGAAGAACCCTCTCCCGCCCTTTCTTCTCTTGGAAGTGGGATTTTGACCGCAGAATTTCTTGGAGAGCCATATATGTAAGATTCTTGCAAAAATAAGATGATTAGCAACAAGAATCACAAAGATTGATGAAGAATTGAAGATTTTGAGAAAAGAGGGGGCGATTTTCGCTGGTAAGGGTTTGGGAGTGTTTTTGAGTTCTGTTTCAAAATGAAGATCAGACCCGTTTTAATCTTGAAAAATTTCCCTAGGCGACCGGTCAAGGTAGGGTGCGACCGGTTGACGTGCAGGGCGACCGATCGGCCCTGCCTTGACCGTCCCAATGCGATTTTTCATTCTTCAGAATTTTCCAAAATTCGATTTTTCACCCCAAAAGTTTTAAAACTTTGCAAAAAGATAATTATGGACTAAATCCAACAAATATGAGTTACAAGAAAACACATATACAAGAGAAACGAGATTTAACGAGTAGTGCCCTTTTAAGAAAAATTTACAAAATCATTTAGGGGCACTTAAGGGGTTGAAATGAAATATTTTGAAAGACATGTGCATAAACATGACATAATATCGAGTTCTAAGAATAATACGAGTGAACATACCTCGATGGTTTAAGAATCTCTAATAGACGATAGCCAATGAATAGGAGAAATATAACCTACAATTCTTTAGATAAATTTTGCACAAGATATAATAACACAAGTGTAGACAAGTAATAAGAAAAAAATGCTTATGCTATAAAAATCCATAAGAGTTTAAAAGCAACATATAAGGTCTCATTTTTCAAGGAATTTTAAAAACACAAATATTTATTGAGGACCTTAATTTTAAAATTATGAAAACTCATTTGCAATTGAGACACAAATAAAAACATGCATATTAACTAAATAAAATGCATATTTAAATGGGGAGATACGATTTACCAATTACGCCATTTCCATGGGTTGTGCCATTCCCGTTGTTGATGATATCTTCCCCTTTGAAAATTATCTTGTTGATGATGGTTTCTCCAATTACTCCATTTCCAAGCATTGTGGTCTTCTTTTTGGAAATCATCTTGTTGATGATGTCTTTGCCATTTCCAAGGATTGTGTTCTTCCCATTTTTGATTATATCATCTTCTTGGAAATTGACTTTGTTTTCTCCTTCTTTGATCAAATGAGATGTTCATTTGATATTTCCTTGGCGGCATGAACTTTCTTCGATTATTAATCCGCCGAGTACCTAAAATGACATTGTTTTGTGGTACCCTCAAGTGCTTGGGTCCTTTGGGATTAGTCTTGAGACTTTTAGGTCTCCAACAATAATTAGAGCTATTTCTAGCCCGACAAGTATTTACCGTATGACTCTTCTTACCGCAATAAAAGCAAGTAACATCACTAATATGCATATGAACTTGATTCTTTTTCATATGTTTGACAATATTAGGCTCATGATCAAGTTCCCTTTTCAAGTTATCACAACCATTCACAATATTGGGCAATTTATTGGTACTTAAGTTGGGTTTTGATAAATCATTTTTCATGCAATTAATATCCTCAACAAGAGTACTATTTTGTTTTTCAAGGTTTCTAACCTTATCAAGTGTGGTGGTGTGAGCACATGATAGTGATTCATAGGAAGTAAATAAACTATCCTTTTCATTTTTCAAAACATTGAATTCCTTTTTCAAATTTTTGTACTTAACAAGTAAACCTTGGAATTCATTTTGAAGATCATCAAAATCATTTTGCAAATCACTATAATCATTTTGAATAACAATATCATAAAAAGTAGAGGGTTTAAGACATACCTCGTTTTCTTCTTCGATGCCCATAAGACAATGTTCAACTTCTTCATAGTTGGAAGTTGTAAGAGGCTTGTTCCTTAGATTTGACATTGTATCCCTTTGATATATACTCTTTTCGATATGTATATTAGTTCATAGAACCTCAGGGATTTGTGTAAGTCCAAGCGGCTACGATAATCTAGAGGGGGGTGAATAGATTATCTCCATCTTTTCGATTTTACCCTCTTTTTCGAACAAAACAAGCCAAGACAATAATAAAGGTACGGAATGTAAACAACACACATCGATTTATAGAGGTTCAACCCACCTAGGGCCTAATCCTCTACCACCCCAGTATATCCGGGATGGATTTCAAAAACAAAAAGAATTTTATTAATCACCAAAATTAATACAAACTCAACTTACAACACCTTGAAGAGCACCACACTCTTCTTCAACACCACCTTTGGAGATTACCACAATCTCCCTTTGAAGATTACCACAATGTTCATTCAACGGCACCTTTGATGATCACCACAATCTTCAATCTTGAAGAATACCAAATTCTTCAACACCTCAAGAGCACCACACTCTTGAAACACCTATCACCTAGATCACCCAAGTGTATTCTTACCACAAGAATACTCACAAGGATGTCTTCTGTTGAATGATGACCAGAAATCAAGATTACAACTCAATAATGAATATTACAATATGAGTGCAAAGTGTAATCAAGAATAGCCTAGACCTCAAGGATGTGAAAGTGATAAGCTAGGCAAAATTACAACAAGAATAATAACTATGAAGAACAAGTGTTTGCTTGAAGTGTATCTTGTTGTGTTGTATCTCAATGGTTGTCATGGTTGCTCCAAAACTTCCTCTATTTATAGGAGATGTCTAGTACATGATAGGCTCCTCTTGGGGACTTGAAAATCTAAAAAATTGCAAGACAATTGAAGAAAAGAGCTGTTAGAAATCAACTCCATGATTTAAGGAAATGTTGTCTTGCAAAACGGCCGAAATTTGTCAAAAAACATAGGCACGGTCGCGCAGAATATAAGTTCAAAAAATGACACAATATTTTTACATAGGGCGACCGGTCCGACGGGGTTCGACCGGTCTCCTCATGTCTCAACCGTCCATGTCTCAAAGAAGTGAAGAATATGAGTTTCTCGCTTCAACAAAATCTTGCAGCACTTTGGTCGCACTCGGGCGACGGGCGACTGGACCTGGTCATGCCTGGGTGACCGGGCCGACCGCTTTTTTATACTCCAGGTTCAATTTTATTGTTTCAACGTACTCTTCAGTGCGGGTTGCCTATAGGGCGGCCGGTTGACCTCGAGACAAAATGTTGTCCAATTTTTGTCGAAAATAAAACCCAAGAAATACTCCGAAAATTTAGTAAAAACATTTTAAACCAATCGGGAGTATTTAGACAACATTTAGGAACCTTGTTTTTAAGTAAAAACTTATAAACATAAAATCATTGAAAGTGTTGTCCAATTTTATCTGAAATAAAACTTGAAGAAATACTCCGGAAAATATTAAAACCATTTTAAATCATTTAGGAGTATTTGGAAAACAATTAAAAACATTGTTTTGGTGTAAGAATAAAATCATCAAAATTAAGATAAAAACATGTATCAAACAGTTTGTATGGTGGCGTACAGTTGCAATTGTAAGTCCAGATTTGATTCCCGACTATCGTGGAATATTGGCGTTGAGTTTGTCCCACATTCTACATAAAGCATCTACAAAGATGGATGGTTGACCCATGTAGTTGTCCCATAAACTGAAAGTAGTGTGGGGCCTATGTCAATAGTGGTGTAGGTCTATGTCAATAGTGGTGTGGATACCCGTGTCGTCAAAAACAAAAAGATACGTATATTTATAGTAATAAGATCCCCAAATTTATGAAAGTAACTCAAATAAAACATCACATTTCCATATGATGTTTAAATCATATATGCGATATTCAAAGAGCTAAGGAGCTATTGACTTGGGAGTCACGCAGCGTGACTGTGGAAATTTCATGACTCGCCGAATGCTTTTGTAACTAAGGATTAATGGAAGTCCTGGGAAGCCGGCGTACTTACATTATTGGACGCATATATTTTCGAAACGGATTCAAAAATAGTGGTTGATGCAATCAACTCGAGTTTGATGTATCTCTCGATCAGTCGCCTCAAGCTGCCCACAAATCCTAATAATGAACCACTCTTCAAAGTTGTGTTTATTAGGCGATAGAGCTAGCAAAATACAAAACCCGTGTGCCACGACCAACCCGAAGTTTGAGTTAGGTTAGGCTATGTTTTTCCAGCCCTGAAAAAATTCGGCCCAAATTGGCCCAGCCCGACATGTTTTGTGTACAAAATTTACAAACAGATTGGACTGAGCTAAACATTTTCGCAACCTAAGCAAAAAGCGAAATGACCCAACCCAAATTAGAATTTTCCACTCTATTAGATGACAAGCGAATATGGTTGTTAGTACTTTCGCACGAGTTACATAATCTTATGCCATCCCCACGATCTTCTATAATATCCCATATTTTCTTACTATAAGGTTATTTATATTGATTGTACTCTAAATCATCATAACTTTTTGCAATGAGATTATTAAGTTCAAAAAGGAAAAAAAAATCATTCAAAACTAAGAATGTAACCAAATCATCAGAACTTTTTGTTAATAAAGCAATTTAATCTCAAAAAAGTTTCCTATTTTAATAAAACTAAAAAAACATTTTGTCATCAAAATGATGTCGATTTTCCTACTCTGGGAGCTAAACTCTATCTTCTTACAGTCCGTAGGTTTTACACTTTGTCCCATGCATCAAATTATTTCGAATAATACAGGAGACATGAAATTTAAAAGTTAACAAATTATTCTCAAATCCAAAATTTGTAGCCACGCTTATATTATCTGATCGACGCTCGTTTGATATCAACGATGCAAGTTTGATCGGATATGCAAATTAAACCCACAAAGATATCAAAATTGTTGCCTCTCTTATGATTTTACCACCAAAATGCATTTTTTATTTATTTTTAATATTCTTTTGTGAGAAGTAATGATAATCTACCCTGTAGACTAAAAGAAAAAACAAGTTGACACGTGCCATCACCTCATTAATCTTAGACATTTGTCAACTTCTCATCCTGCCATTTCCACACGACAAATTTAACATTTATCAATGTGGCAATTTTATATGCAAAATTAAAATATAACAAATTGAAAAGATAACAAATTTAATTATAATTATGAAAGATAAACTATAATCCCAAAGATAAATGATTTTTTCATAATTAGTTTGGAAAGAGATCAAATCTATCCAGATTTTTTTGTTAGAAATATTATATTAGTATAGAATATATATATTTTTGAATGTAAATGATAATAAATTAAAGAGATAAAAAAATAATCTAAAAATCAAGATCTATCTAAACTATCTTTTATATTTATTATATTAAAAATTGGCGAGACTAAAATTTTATCTTTGAATAAATCCTGTGTAAAACACGGGTGTTATTCTTGTTGATGTACTATATTACTGATCAAATCTTTTATCAAGTGCCCCAAAAGGAAAATCCCAATTTATATTTGCCTTAATATTAATGAAAACCATAAGTAAATTATTTTGCAACTTGTCATGTATGTTAGAAATCGAAATTACAAACGTGCATGCTTTAATTCATGAAATTCATATAAAAGCATGCTTCAACAGATCTACCATGCTATTCCGAGAACGCGAAGAATTAATTCTAAACATGGAAGCGTACCTCAATCCATTAGGGGTTAAGAAATCGGTTTTGGTCTTCCGACGAGCGGTTCTCTTGAGAGTTCGTCAGACATATCTCGTAAGAAAATAGATGTTTTTGCTTGTTAAGAATCACGTCGCCTCGGACCATAACCGTTTTGGAAGATCCCTTTTATTTTCTATTTGGTCCCTTAACATATAGAAAATCTCCTAATTATATCTACACATTTAATCTCATGACAATTTGATACCCTTTAATCCAAAATTAAAACTTTAATATACCACTTTAATCGATTAAACCGTAAGACAACTATACACATTTCATTAACATATGTTAGTCCAAATTAAAATTTCCGACAATCTCCCACTTGGACTACATATGTCACCAAATAAATGTGCAATACCTTATGATCTCAAACCTTGCTGTCATATATAAGAGTATCCCTTAACAATCTCGTCCATTGATTGTACTAATACATGACTAAAGAGGCTTTCATCACTTTATGTGTGAACAAACCCATCAATAATCACATATACCACTACAACCAAATGACATAGATCAATCATGGGTGCGTAGCATGGAAATTACATGTAATGCGATCTAACATGTCTATTTCCAACTGGCCCGCCTTATTCCTTAGTGAGATCAATCATAACCAAATGTAACAGAGTGCAACAAACCAAATACTTTATATCACAACCAGGAACTTTAAGTCAATGTGCTTTGACTTAGTAGAGCTCCTGTTGTTATTGGAATATAACACTGTCGAGCTATTGTCACAATACAACTTTAGTGGCCTTTCTATATTTCCGACAATGCGCAACCCAATGACAAAATTTCACAAATGGTATTCCATGATTGGATTCTCATAGCATGCTACAAACTCAACCGCCATGGTAGAAGGTGATACAAGTGTGTCCGCTTAGCATTTCCCTATGAAATGGCTCCCCCATCCAATAAGAAAATGTAGCCCGAAGTGGATCTCCTACTATCTTGGCATTCATCAAAATTAGAATCAAAATACCCTATGATCTCTAATCGATCCGATTTTAGTATGTGAGCATGTAATCATTTGTTCTCTCAGTAAATACCTCATTACCCGCTTGGTTGCTTTCCAGATGATCCATACCAGGGTTACTTAAATTTATGTCCAACATACCAACAACAAACGTTATATCGGTCTTGTGCGGACACTGAGCATACATAAAACTCCCAACAAGCATAGGAATCTTCGCATTTCTTAATTTCCAGATTTCCTTTAGGGAATTGTTAGAGACTAAACTTATCTCCCTTAGCTATAGGGGTGTCTCCTGGTTTGCAGTTATGCATGCCAAATCTTTGCAACACTTTTTCTATGTAGATCTTTTGTGATAATCCAAGAATACCCCGAGAGCGATCCCTGTATCCGGATTCCTGCAACAAAAGTAGCTTCCCAAGATCTTTTATCTCAAATTTCTTTGATATAAAGTTCTTGGCATCGTGCATCAATCCTTAGTCATTAGGGGCAAATAGAATGTAATACACATACAAAACCAAAAAAATATACCTACTCCCACTGAACTTGTGATACACACAATCATCAACAACATTAGTTTCAAAATCGAACGAGACTACTACTTGATGAAACATGTGGTAACACTGATGATAAGCTTGCTTGAGCCCATAGATGGATTTCTTTATTTGCAAACCATAAACTTTGGATCTCCAGACACAAAGTTTTCTGGTTGCACCATATATATCGTCTCATTAATGTCGCCATTGAGAAACGCCATTTTTACATCCATCTGATGTAACTTAAGGTCAAAATGCGCAGCTAATGCCATAATTATCCTGAAGGAGTCTTTCGTGGAAACCGGAGAGAAATTCTCTTTAAAATTGATTCTTTCTGAGTAAAACCTTTAGCTACAAGACGAGCCTTATATCTTTCCATATTACCCTTCGAATCCCACTTGGTCTTAAAAATCCATCTGCAACCAATAGGTTTCGCACCTTCAGGTAATGGGACGAGATCCCAAACTTGATTGTCTTGCATTGACTTATACTCTTCATGACATCAATCCACTTTTGAGAGTTTGGATCCTACATGGCTTGGAGGAAATTGATATGATCATTTTCCAAAAATCCACTATTCATTTTCTTGGAGAAATACCACATAATCATCTAGAATAACATTTCTCTTTTCTCTAGTGGACCTCCTTAATGACACTAGTTCTGAGATTGTTGAGTTTGTTCTTCTTGAATAGTTTCAACATGAGTGGGGAGTTCTTCAATAATTATCAAGTTGAGGTTTTGGATAAACTTCTCGAGTAATGACATGAATAGAAACCTGAACATCATCATAAGCAACGAGTAGGTGTCGAGATCGACTCCTCCTCAAAGGTAATGTCTCTGACCTTATTTCTTCCCCTAAACTTAGCATCCTAAAAGAGTACCGCATTCCTCGTCTCAAAAATAGACTTTATAGTGGGATCATAAAACTTAAAACCCCGTGATTGTTCTGAATAACCAATAAAGTAAATGCTAACTGTTTTGGAATCCAATTTTCTTTTGTTTGGCCTATAAGGCCTAGCCTCAGCTAGACATCCCCATATGTGAAAGTGGTTTAGACTAGGTTCTCACCCACTCCAAAGCTCAAACGGTGTTTTAGCAAAATGCTTTAGTTGGTACCCTATTAAGAATATAAGTTGCAGTCTTTAGTGCATCTCCCCAGAGTGATTCTGGTAAGGAGGAATGACTAATCATACTCCTTACCATATCCTTTAGAGTCATGTTTCATCTTTCAGTAACACCATTCATGCTAGGCGTCCCAACATGTCAGATCTTTTGTGGGACAATTCCACATTCCTAGGAAGATATCAAAAGGCCGTGGACGTTGTTCTCTTGAACCATCATATCTACCGTAGTACTCACCCCACTACACCGATCTCGACAAATTTAATTAATTTGTTGAGTTGACTCTCAATTTCACCTTAAAAACCTTGAACATATCCAACAGTGTATCTCGATTTTTCATGAATTAGATATAAATTACTACTATATTGTTGACCATTCCAAGAAGCCTTAGAAATGGCCAAAAAATGTCCGTATGTATGAATTCTAAGATGTATGTAGTTCTCATTGGCACCTAATCTCTTTATTTTGGTCTGTTTTCCTTTAATACACTCAACACAAATATCAAGATCTAAAAATTCAAGTGTATCTAAAATACCGTCTGACACAAGTCGCTCATTTTTGGTTTTTGAGATATGATCTAAATGTTTGTGTCATGATTTAGCTGAAGTTTCTTTATTTAATTTTCACTTAGTACCTCTTGATTCAACAAGGATTCATTATATGACACAATAGTATCAAACATACATAGATTGTCATAAGCACCTAATGAACCATTACCAACAATATTGAAATTAAATGAAAGACTAAACTGACAATTTCCAAATGAACAAGAGAAACTGTATTTACCCACTAAGGAAATAGAAACCAATTTCTGTCTAAACGACGGTACAACGAAGGTGTCTTTCAAATCCAAAAAGAGACCAGTTCCTAATAACAACCTAAAATGCTCTATTGCCCCCACTTCCACCGATTTGCCATCACCCACAAAGATGTATCTTTCATCATCAGTTGGCTTTCAGTAGCTCAAACAACCCTGCATTGAAATACTTATGTGAGTAGTATCACCAAAATCTAACCACCAAGTGTTTTCAGGTGCTGAAGCTAAATTAACTTAAGAACAAACCAAAGCAAGAAATGTACCTTTCTTCACACGCCAAGCGAGAAACTTGGTACAATCCTTCTTTTTGTGTCCAGGTTTGCCACAAAAGAAACATCCATCCCCGCCACCTTCCTGTTTCTTTTGTGCTGGGCCCTTATCATTAGCAACTTTCTCAACATCATTTTTCCTTTTACCCTTATCCTTGAAGTACTAGCCAGTTGAGCAATCTCAATTCTTTATTGCTTCAACCTTTCTTCCTCTTGCCCACAAATATGAAATGAGCTCATGAAGAGTCCACTTCTCCATTTGACAGTTATATATGACCTTAAACTGACTGAATTGTGCAGGAAGCGATATTAACACTAAATGTACGAGTAAGTCCTCAGACACCTCGAGCTTTAGTGCCCTTAACTTTGAAGCAATGTGAGACATCTCCATGATGTACTCCATTATGTTTCCCTTGCTCTTATACTTAAGTGAGATCAAGTTAGCCAAAAGCGTACTTGTCTCGGCCTTATTGTTTTTAACAAAATGCTTTTCAATTTCTGTAAGGTACTCACTAGCCATAGTAACTCCTCGTTTGTGCCTCAAAAGGCTTCGGAATGTCACGCTTAATGATCATCAAACTAACGCGATTTGAGCGCCCCACTTCTCAAACTTCCATTTTTCCTCCGCAAAATTGCATCTGTAGAGAATGGGGTTGCTCAACCCTTAGCACTTAGTCCGCATCCGTTCAACCCAAAATGATCGAATGTTTTCCTTCCAATCCTTAAAGTTCACCCATTGAGCATGTGGAAGTTGTTGGTGTTAGCGAAAATAGAAGTAGCGAGACATCATAGTGAACAGAGAACAAAAACAAAATTAATCGTCATGCTCACATTAAATCAATAATCAATCATTAAATTTAAATAAGTTGGTAACATCTCGAGGCACGTAACACAACATTAATATCAAGTCTTTGGGGCAAGAATATTAACTTGTAAGTGGCTACCTCTTGTAGTGATTAAACACTGACAATAAATCCTGTCAAGCAGTATTGTCTTCCTTTGGACTAACAAATCACTTACATGGATAACCTTATAATTGTCACGTATTTACCACCACAGGTGTTTGTGCATTTCGGACCAAGTATTAACCTTCTTTAGAGCCGATTAATACGCGCATGAATATGCACAAACACAAACATCCAATATTCTCAATGAATAAATCTACACAAGAGAGGTCACTTTGGTGACTTCTTGTTTCAATAAATTCACTTTGAATAATAAACAAACTAAATTGGGACATGAGATGCACCAAACAAATTTAAAATAAATAATTAAATAATGTATTAGCACATAATATATATATATATATGTGTGTGTGTGTGTGTGTGTGTGTGTGTGTGTGCGCGCGCTAATCTATTGGGGTCAATTTAAAAATACTACAGAGTTGACTTGAACCCCAAATATACTATATACTTAAATCTGTAAATGGCCCAAAGTATACTTTAATATTGCATAAGCCCTCAAATGCAAAAAAAAAAAGACTAAAATGCCATCATCATCATCATCAAACTCCAATCTAATACATCTCTGTTCCACCGTCGACGGCAAAGATCCCTGTGCCCAATATATTTACAAAAATTAAAGACTTCCAGATTCATTAACTGAAAGCAAGAAAGTCTTCCAAATATGGCAAAATCCTGCCAAAATGTCATTACCAACTGAAAATCTCGAGAAGCAAAGAAAATTTTTTATTTATTAAAGTATAAATATTAAATTACTTTTCTCAGATCGAGAATAGAAAACAACTGTTTTGTCTTGGGCACCGAAAAATAGAATTCAAACTTGAAATTTGTCTACTAGTTTCTATAAATAATTCATTTTATTGATTATAACAATTGTTTGTCTTGGGAACGAAAAAAATGGAATTCAAAATTCAAAATTTATCTGGCAGCTGTCAAATATCAATAATAAATACAATTCAATGGTGTAGCTCATATAAAAATTTATTTAACTTGATTAATTCTGCCAGTTGTTTTCCTCGAGCACCGAAAAAGTATCACTCAAAATATGAAATTAGTTAGTGCACTACAACTATTTATATGAAAATACAATTCCACATTACAAAACACAATGCATATACATGTAAAGGAACACGGAAACCTTGAGCAGCTGAAAAGTTTTACAATTTTATTCCCGTCACCCACAAACTTAACTATAAATATGTTACCATCAAATCAAAAACACTCTTTCGGAGCAATAGTATACAAAGATTTCTGCAGAATGGCTCCATTGTTTACATGGGTTAAGGACCTTAATCCTATGAATATGTAATGGGCATTGACAATGCCATTGGTCCATGCCTATACAACACCTGCATATGGCAATTTCATCTGAAGTTTTCAGTTCCGAATGCTTCTTTCATGATATGTGGTGCTGAACTTAAGCTTCATCTTCATAGCTGCAAGCAGACTTTCCCAAAATTTTGATGTAAAACGAGGATCATAATCTGATCCAATGGATAATGGCACTCCATGAAGGCTAACAATCTTCTTAATGTAAAGCTGAGCGAAACGAACCATACTAAAAATCATCCTTACCGGTATAAAGTGTGCGCTCTTCGTGAGTCTGTCCACGATAACCCAAATAACATCATTCTTCCTTACAGATCTGGGTAGTCCTATCACAAAATTCATAGTAATGTGTTTCCATTTCCATTCAGGAATAATCCAGTGGGTTTAATAATCCTGACGGCCTCTGGTGTTCGACCTTCACTTGTTGACAAATGAGAAATCTTTCCACAAATTTGCCTATTGTGCGCTTTATATTCCACCACCAGAAAATTTCTCTCAAGTTCCTATACATCTAGTTCCTCCCGGATTGCAAGGGATATTTCTCCAAATATTCTAATGAAATGTTCTAGCACCATTGTGAGTAGAAACGTGTTGCTGATGTGTAAATGCCCCGACACAAATTAACCACCGGACATTTGAGAAGCTTAAGAAAATAAAAATGTTTGCAACAGAAAAGCGTGAAAATCAGACTGCAATAATTCCAGGGCGTGCAAGGCAAACTCGCGTGGATGGAGAAAGGCTGTTGGGGCCAATACTTGCTACAAGAGGTTTGATTATTGCTTCTTTTTTTTTTTTTTATAGTTCAAATGTATTTTGTCATCATTCAAGAAAGAAAAATCTATATCGTTTGTTACATTTTATTGTTTTTTTAATTAAAATATTTTTTTTATTTTCAAAAGAGTTTAGCCATTATGTTTTATTTTTCTTTATTATTAAAATAATTTTAAGATGTGTCTTCTTTAAACTTAATGTTTGTAATTTATATGTTGTAATTTTTTGCATTTCTCTATGTCATACCATTTCCTATAAATTTATAAAATTAAAATTTTAATATTTAATAATTATACTAGATAATTGTCAATATATACAAATTAATTTAATATAAATTAATAGATAACTTTCAAAATGTATAAATAAAAATTAATAAAATGATAGTGGGGTCCATAAATATGTGGTTGGTGGAATATTTGATTGTGGGATTTAAGATATTAGAATGTTGAGATATTTGATTGATGATGTGGACCAATACCCACAAATATTTGGAACAAATATGCTTACTATTGTGGGTACCCTAAGGTGTGTTATGGGCTTCAACTAGATTCTTCTTTCTCAAGTCTTCATCCTTACGGATCTGGGGGAAATTGTTGGGAAATTTATTTTTAGATTTTGATGAATGCCATGTAAAACTTAGACTAGAAAGTTGGCACCCCATTTTCTTTGTAATTTGCATTGTAATAGATAGGGTGTTTTTGAGTTAAGTCAGCTATGCCTAAATATGCAAGAAGTCAACTGGAGACTAGAATGAAGACTCCTCTGTGATGCAACTGAGTATGGCAAGGAAGAGAAGACAGGAACTCGACTAGAGAAGTATCAACTGAGATGCAGCTATGTGAAGTGTCAGTCAAGTCAACCCAAGATAGCCAAGTCTCAAGTTGAAGTGACAGCATCCAATGATTGGAAGCCGACTCGAAGTCATCTGGGGAAGTTAAGGAACTGCAGTCAAGTCAAGACAATCAAAAGGATCCGCTGCACAAAAAGTCAAGAAAGTTACTTAAATAAGTAATACTCCCATACTTGCCTTTCTAAAGTGCTCGACCCCGAGGAAGCGTGCAAAAGGAATAAACCAATGGGAAGCACTCGCACTTGTTAGAACTCGAAAAAGTCAAGGTTCATTCAATACGAGGAAATGTCAATTTCAAGGATCGCAACAAGACAAGCCAACAACGACCACAAATGTCTTTTGAAAATTAGCCTATCTCTTCAACGGGGCGATTTTCAAAAGAACACTATAAAAGGCCGAGGAATCAATTTGAGAAGAGGTTACCTTGACTACCAAGACTACGAACATTCAAGCTATCATTTGAGTCAGTAACCTACAAAAATATTCTCAAGTCATTCAAGCTTAATCTTCGTGCCGAACTTCAAGGAAATCAATCCAACACTTACCTATGAAGGAAAGACGACTTCAATCATTGAAGAGGAAATATTTTAAGAATCAAGAGGGTCTATATTCCACGAGGATTGTAGAAAGGTTCAAGGTCGAACCCGGTCTTAAGTTCTTGGAGGGCTTCGTGATCAAATCCAAGAAACTTGAGCAAGTGAGTTGTAGTAGCAAGGCAACCGCCTATGAAAAAGCTAGTCGGACGAGAAGCTACCGTGTGACCAAGGCATCTCCGATCGAGTCCCAAAGGATCAAGTCGGTTGTGTGATCAAGACTTGCATCTGGACCGATAACTACTTTGTACTGATCAATACTTAGTGGATTCCTCCAGAGTTGGATAAGAGAGGATTAGAAGAATTACCCCATCTTCGAACCTCTATAAAATTTATTGTGTCATTTAAATTTCAAAGACTTCAATTCGTGATATTATCTTATATGTGATAAATTTGCTATCCAATTGACATTTAACAAAGTGCTAAAAACCAAGTGCTAAAACAAACTTAAACCAAATTCAAGGGTGTTAAGTCTTCCAATAAAACATATCACAATCGAGTTAAGCTTTAGAATAAGCGGTGAGTTATTCTATCAACAAAATTCGAGTCGAGTGCGTTGAGTGGCTAACTCTCTCTATTTGGTTAACTAACTTAGCCGTTTATCAAGGACTTAGCCGTGAAGAATTAACTCGAACTATTTTAAAAGGACTAAATCGAAAAGTTGGTAAGGTTTATTCAACCCCTTCTAAACCTTACACTCACACCCCTTGGGACCTACAAGTGGTATCGTGAGCCGTTGGTTCATTGAGCCTTCCGCACTGTTACTCAACTAGATCTCCAATATTTCAAAGCTTGCTTTAGCACTTGATCTTTCAAAACTCTTTTATTCAAAGAAAGTTACTATCATGAAAGCAAATTTGACACGCATCCTTATGTTCACAATTGAGGAATTTGATGATTGGAAAATTCGTATGCGTGCTCATCTATTAGCATTACATTACACGATGAAATGTGGATAGTAATAGAAGATGGGCCACTACAAATTTTAAAAGTGAACACAATCAAGCTAGGAGAGTCATTGCACCTGGAAGAAGAAAGATGTCGATCTTTGCTCCCCGGACCGGTTGAAAAACCCAGAGTGAATGGACAAATGATGATAGAAAAAGATACAACCTGACAATGTGGCCAAAGACATTCTTTACAAGACTTTGGACAAAGCTATGTTCAACAAAGTCAAATCATGCAAGACGGCCAAAGAAATGCAGGATAAGCTAACCTTGATTTGTGAAGGCTTTGAGCGATCAAAGAAAATAAGCTATCTGTTTCAGTACAAAAATTTGAAAATTTTAAAATGCTTGCGGAGAAACCCTGGATCAACTGGATGCTCGATTCACCGAAATTACAAATGAGCTATCTCCACTTGGAAAAGAATATACGCAAGAAATGTGTATGATGATTCTAAGAAGTCTTCCAAATTGAGTGGGAAATGAAGCTCATGGCCCCGAGGCATTCCTTGACCTATCAAAAACATCCAACCATGAGCTATTCTCGGATCTCAAAGCCTACAAATTTGAGCGAGAAGAAAAGACCAAGAAGAGACAAATTGTGCCCAAAAGCATTTTGCTTTCTAATAGTTAAGGATGGGAAAAGAGTTGAATGCAAAGAAGTCATCGACCAGGAGGAGATTGCATTGATGGTTAAAAGATTTAACAAGTTCTTCAACAAGAATTACAAGAGAGGCAAAGGTGAATCCTCCGAAGACACTCACTCCGTCCAAGTCAAAGGAAGATAGAGCACCCAAGAGAGTAGAGCATCAAAAGATCGAGTATCAAAGAGTGACAATCCAAGAATAGAAAGAGTCACCAAAAAGTTGAAAATCTATCTGAACTATGAGACAACCCGGTCACTATGCCATTGATTGCCCATATCCTGTAGTCAACAAATACAGAATGAATAGGAAAGAAGAGTCTTTAGGGAAAGAAGACAAGAAAAGAAAAAGGCAATGTTGGTCTGCCGAAACTATTGAGACAAAAGCCAAAAGACACAACATGACTTTAGAGTAGTGAAGTGACTACTCAAGTGACTCGAAGAAGAAGCCTTGATCCGTTTAATGGCCAAAGAACAAGACCAACCTCGACCAAGAAGATGAGGTACACTCTAACTCATCTCACTCAATTCTAGTCATAGTGATTGTGACACACACACTTCATCACCCACTAATCTTTATGATTCATTAGGCAAAATAATGAAAGACTTTGAGAGCACATTAAATCCTCGCACACACTAAATGAGGAAAACAACTTGGCCGACAAACTAAGGAGCCGAGTACTCGAGTCACATAGGCGATGAGAATAAAGAACTAAAAATTTGAAAATGCTAAGTTAATAGCAGAGATAGTACGCTATAGAAAAGAGGAAAATGACCTTAAAAATGTGATTGCCTCATTCACTAAGGCATCTAAATCTTTGGATGATCTTATTATGAGCCAAAGAGAATGTGGAGATAAGATAGGCTTAGGATTTAATTCATCTATGCTAAGTCAAGCTCCTAAAGTGATTTTGGAAAAAAGATCTTCAAGTAATGAAGCATCTAAAAATCCAAAACTCCAAATGGTGCACACACATTCATTCCAATGCACAACCACAACCAAACTGTCCTTGGTTATAAAGGAAAAGGAAAACAACCAGTTGAGTATGCTGAGAGGACAACTGAGAAGAAATCTAGCCGAGTTCCTCAAAAAATTCCAAACGAAGTACTCAGAAAGAAGAAATAGAGCTACCAAAAGCCCCGAAGTTCTATAAAAGGAACACATATGATGGGAATGGTAGAAACTACCCAAGCCAAGGCTGATTGGTACAATGTGAAAAATCAAAGAAAGATCTATGGAATACATGCCAGATGGAAAAGGCCTAGAACTCAAAAAGGTCATTCCAAAGGCAAAAGAGCTATCTTCAGCACACATATGCACCCAAGCACTACACACAGAGGTATCACAACTACCCAAGGAAGGCAATTGCTAAAACACACACACATGCATACAGACAAAAGAGACATCTGTATGAACCCAAAACCCCAAGCAATTTGCCAAAGTAAATTATGATTATGGCACAGATAGATGGCAACCCCTTAGAGTCAAATCATTTGGCTATAGGTTGGTTGGATCATCTTACAACACTAACCCCTCGGACCCAGGCAAGTATGGGTACCTAAAAACTAATTTCCTTGATTGTAGGTTCAAGGAACAATGAGTGCCAAGGAACCTGGTACATGGATAGTGGCTGCCTTCCCGATATTTCGACAGAAACAAGAAGAATCTATCAAAATTCAAGGAGGTTAGAGGTGCAAAAGTTATATTTGGAGGAAATGAAGCTCGAGGTGAAATAAGAGGCATTGGATCCATCAATAAAAATGGATTAGAAATCACGATGTTGCATATGTTGAAGGACTCAACTTCAATCTGCTAAGTATCGATCCAACTCGTGACAAGGGCTATAATGTTGGATTCAACATGGGTGTATGCCAAATCAAGGACATCAATCTAATGAAGTAGTATTACAAGGATGCGAGACAAAAGAACATGTATGTGGTAGATTGGTCAATCGCAACACCAATCACTTGTCTACTAGCAAAGAGTACAACCGAATCAAGTTGGTTTGTGGTACAAGAAGTTTAGAGTCACCAATTTTCAAGACAATTAACAAGCTTGCAGGAGCAATCTTGTAGAAGGACTCCCGACTCAAGATACAAGAAGGAAAGTGCATGTGATGCATGCCGATGGGAAAGCGAGATCAAATCATCATTCAAAGAAAAGACATGTCCATCTTCAACAAGAATATTGCACTGTTACATATGGACTGTTTGGTCCAAAGAGAACCAAATAGCATAAGTGGAAAGAAATACACCTTGGTGGTAGTAGATGATTATTCAAGATACACATGGACAATTTTCATGTGTAAGAAGAAAGAAACCTTGCAGAAGCTACCACAACTGATGAAAAGAATCCAAAATGAGAAGAGTCAAACTATCATTAAAATAAGATCGTGACAGA
Source organism: Rehmannia glutinosa (assembly GCA_016081115.2). Classification (NCBI taxonomy): domain Eukaryota; kingdom Viridiplantae; phylum Streptophyta; class Magnoliopsida; order Lamiales; family Orobanchaceae; genus Rehmannia; species Rehmannia glutinosa. The sequence goes on along the minus strand of JABTTQ020000768.1, from coordinate 22,127 downwards.
GAACCGAGTTTGTCAATGGAATAATAACTCGATTGTATTGAAAATGGTATTGCCCATGAACTATCTGCGACAAGGACTCCTCAAGAATGGAGGAAGTGGAAGGTGAGTCGATCAAGGGAACAGTTCCAAAGACCTGAGTTTATTGAAAAAGAAGAAGAACTGATGAATTTTCTCTATTTGACCACAGTGGTCCAAGTACTGGATGAAGAAAATCGCTTAGATATCTTGGATCTTCAAAGATAAGGAGAAGGAGAGAGATCGCGGAGGAAGTCAAGCTCGTGAGAAAGCCAATATCTCTGTCCTCTAACTCGAACCACCGATCATACTCATCCACATCTTGATATGCTTTCGAGAGCAATGAATATCCCGACCTGCCACAGGGATCAAGAATTGAGCCGCAAAAGCCATGCGGGAATCCAGGATCCTACATGAGCAACAACTGATGGAAGGCCCTGGGGAGTCTTCCAAATCACAGATGGAGATTGATCCTATGGGAGTGGTGCAGCGGATTGCAATTGTTGTTGCTGCTACCACTTCCCCAGCTCACTCTGATGAAGGCATTAAGGAACGGCGATGAAACTGGGAACTTGGGGACCCAAGTCGAGCCAACCCCTCAAGGTGTCTTACCACCGCCCCAACGGCTGACAACTCACAGGAAATAGCCGGGAGTCTGGAGAAGAGTGACCCCACTCCAAGTCACTCAGCTGGTGTGCCGGCTGAGGGGGAAACTCCCTCCACTGCAGCTAGGTCGGAGAATGTTGCAGCTGACTCCACAACGAATCTAGGAGGCGAAGTGGAGAAGGAAAAACAAACAGATACACAACAAGTTGTCATTGTGACGGCTCGACGCTTGAGACTGCCTCACCAAGTGCCAACCGCTCGAAGGCCAATGACGCTGCTGAAGCAGCAGAGGCACATGATGGATCTGCCCTGGGAGTTAACACTCTGGGCAATGAAAGTGCAATCCATGGAGTTGAGACTCCAGTGGATGCCACCTCTGAAGACCCTAAGACAGTTGAGTCTGTCGAAGGGATTGTCCAAGGCCTTGCTGCAGCTTGAGATTGCGGGGAGGTAGTGAAGGCCAACGGGAGGTTGAGACTTCCGGGGTAAAGAGGCGAAGCACGAACATCCCTCCTACTATCATTGATGCATCCGAGAAGGAGATAAGTGCCCTTCACGATTCCCAAGACAATCTGATGTAACATTTCGGGATCCAAGGTGAAGATGAAGTTGAGTCATCCCCACCGCAAATCCAAAAGACTCACCGAGGATGTTCTCCCAAGCACGAGTAAGTCCGACCTTAAGGCTACTCGCCAAACTTTCAATTTTGATGATGAGCCACCTCTCCAAATCTCATCATCTTCCGATGATGCCACCGATACGGCCGAGGACCGCACAACTCAACAAAAACACCACCGAGACCGATTTAAAGTTGACACAAATGAGGCTCGGCCACCGGTCAATACCACAACAGAACCCCAATCAATCACGATCAATCAAGCGAGCTCCCAAAGCCGCAGCAGAATCCGACACAATCGGGCACCTCACGGCCACGAGTTACCATTGAACAATGATTCCCTATGTCCGTGATGATGCTTTTGAAGAAACGTTCCCCTTCTCACTAGAGTCATTTTCTTGATGACGAATCGGCTAGAGATCAACAATGTTTCCATAGATCAGATCCAGTTCTTCCCACAGATACCATTGTTCCATCAGATTTCGACTTCGACGCTGCTTGGCCTCCAACTGAGACGGAGGTCACAGCTAAGGTTAGAGAAGTCTTCAGGGCAATTTTTGCAGAAATAGAGAAGATGGAAAGGCACCAGGCCTCCTTGGACATGAGGCTGGATAACAGAGATGATAATCTTACGGCCGATCTGCGTGGGATAGTAGTCATGATCCGGGAATGGTGGCAATAGCAGCAAATAATGCGTGTGGAACAGGTTCGATACTTCAAAGCATTGTACAATAAGATGCTGATCTGGGGCGCTGATAACGCTGATATGAAGAGAAAGATGCAGGAAAACATTGATAGAATGCATGAATCTCATACCACGAAAATGGAACTACTGCGCGAATTTCATCGAAAAGAACTTCTGCGCGTGGAAGAAAACATGAATACAAAATTCAGCCTTCTTATGGCTGAAATGAAGTTGGTGACATCTGCCGAATGGAAGCCACCCGCGCCATCGAAAAGAACCTTTGGAAGCAGCATACTTTCTCCTACTCCAAGTAGAATCAAGCGAGAACTCCGCTATCAGTCGTCTAGATTTCATGCTTCCTGGCATGTTTCGAGGGGTTCCTCTCTCCTTTGATGATGCCAAAAAGGGGGAAGAGAAATACCTAAAGACGTTGAAAGAATCCGCATCCGAGAAGAAGGACGCAACTGTAAAGGCAAAGACAGCTGAAGAACAGAGAAGAGAAAAGAAGGGAAATTCTGTTGAGGGGAAGGTTCGAAAGACATGACTTTAATGGTTGCTAGAACCCCTCAACAAGGACTTGTCACACTGACATAATCGAACTTCCAAAGGATTTCGCCGCTCCAACACTCTGTGTGCCCATGTCCGAGAAGAGGAAAATAGTAGAAGCAGAGATGACGGAGATTGAAAGAAAAATAGATGCCCCTGCGATGGACATACTGAAACAATATGGAGGCATTCCGGCAGGAAGAGACACTGATGCCATTTTAGACATCGGAACCGAGCCGAGATCTGTTGATGAATTCAAGATGCTCGCATCCGAGGGATACTTCGAGAACATGACCATGGCCCAAACCTGGGACTTGTATTGGGAAAAAGGCCTCAAGCTATGCGAAGAAGGCGACAGCAGCAGACCATCGGGCCGGTCGCTCTGATCACTCTGCTTGTCACTCACCGGGAAGAAGAAGGCCCCAAGACAATACACACCTGAGGAAAAGGAAGAAGCAGTGGAGGAAGAGGTTTCAGACCTAGACCTCTACCCAAAAATATAGAATACATAGATCTAGGGAAGAAAGGAGGGATCTATTAGGATGGGTTTGATGAAGTAGCCAACTTACAAGTGGCCAAGAACAATGTTGAGTATGTAAAGAGAATCGAAGAAGAAAATAAAAGACAAGAAAGAAAAAGAAGAGATGGAGCTGCCAGAAAGCCTATGAGAAAAAGAAAGCAGCTGAAGAAGAGAAGAAGAGAAAAAGGTCAGAAGAAGACAAAGTTGATGAAGAAAGAAGGAGGCAACGAAGGAGATGAAGTGTTGCTGTCCACCCCTTCATGTCATTTACTATTGTAAATGCATAAGTATGCAAGTCTTCTGTACATTGAATAAGAAATCTGTAATTTCTCTATTTTTTTGCGTAGACATGGATGTTTGCTCTGATACCCTTTGTAAACAGCTGTGTAAAGGACAAGAATGTTATGATCAATAAAAAGATTGATTCTACACATACATTCTCTGTTACTGCACTATCTGTCTGTATCTTTGATATTTACATTTTGTATGTATGCTTTAAGTTTTGGCATCATCAAAAAGGGGGAAATTGTTGGGAAATTTATTTTTAGATTTTGATGAATGCCATATAAAACTTAGACTAGAAAGTTGGCACCCCATTTTCTTTGTAATTTGCATTGTAATAGATAGGGTTGTTCGAGCTGAGTTAAGTCAGCTATGCCTAAATATGCAAGAAGTCAACTGGAGACTAGAATGAAGACTCCGCTGTGATGCAACTGAGTATGGCAAGGAAGAAAAGACAAGAAATCGACTGGAGAAGTATCAGCTGAGATGCAGCTGTGTGAAGTGTCAGTCAAGTCAACCCAAGATAGCCAAGTCTCAAGTTGAAGTGACAGATGAGTCATCCAATGATTGGAAGCCGACTTGAAGTCATCTGGGGAAGTTAAGGAACTACAGTCAAGTTAAGACAACTGAAAAGGATCCGTTGCACAGAAGTCAAGAAAGTTACTTAAACAAGTAATACTCCCATACTGCCTTTCTTAAAGTGCTCAGTCCCAGAAGCGTGCAAAAGGAATAAACCAATGGGAAACATTGTACCTGTGTCAGAACTCTGAAAAGCTAAAGGTTCATTCAATACGAGGAAATGTCAATTTCAAGGATTGCAACAAGACAAGCCAACGACCACAAGTGTCTTTTGAAAATTAGCCTATCTCTTCAACGGGCAGATTTTCAAAAGAACACTATAAAAGGCTGAGGAATCAATTTGAGAAGAGGTTACCTTGACTACCAGTACTACGAACATTCAAGCTATCATTTGAGTCAGTAACCTACAAAAATATTCTCAAGTCATTCAAGCTTAATCCTCGTGCCGTAACTTCAAGGAAATCAATCCAACACTTACCTGTGAAGGAAAGATGACTTCAATCAGTTGAAGAGGAAATATTTGAAGAATCAAGGGGGCCCACATTCCACGAGGATTGTAGAAAGGTTCAAGGTCGAACTAGTCTTAAGTTCTTGGAGGGCTTCGTGATCAAATCCAAGAAACTTGAGCAAGTGAGTCAGAGTAGCACGGCACAACCGCCCCGTGAATAAGCCGAGCGGACGAGAAGCCGCTTGTGTGACCAAGGCATCTCCCGGAGCATCGAGTCCCAAAGGATCAAGTCACCGTGTGATCAAGACTTGCATCCGGACCGATAACCACTTTGTACTGATCAATACTTAGTGGATTCCTCCAGAGTTGGAGAAGAGAGGATTAGAAGAATTACCCCATCTTCGAACCTCTATAAAATTTATTGTGTCATTTAAATTTCAAAGACTTTAATTCTGCATATTATCTTATATCTGCTGATAAATTTGCTATCCAATTGACATTTAACAAAGTGCTAAAACCAAGTGCTAAAACTAACTTAAACCAAATTCAAGGGTGTTAAGTCTTCCGCTGAAAACATATCACAATCGAGTTAAGCTTTAGAATAAGCAGCTGAGTTATTCTATCAACAAATCGAGTCAGTGAAATCATGAGTGGCTAACTCTGCTTGTTAACTAACTTAGCTGTCCATCAAGGACTTAGCTGTGAAGAATTAACTCTGAACTATTTTAAAAGGACTAAATCAAAAAGTTGGCAAGGTTTATTCAACCCCCCTTCTAAACTTTACACTCACACCCCTTCGGCCTTCACTTGTTGACAAATGAAACATCTTTCCACAAATTTGCCTATCGTGCGCTTCATATTCCTCCCCCAGAAAATTTCTCTCAAATCCCTTTACATCTTCGTTTCTCCCGGATGGGCTGTATAAGGTGTGTTATGGGCTTCATCTAGAATCTCCTTTCTCAAGTCCTCATCCTTAGGTACGCATAACCTACCATCATAGACTAGTGTTTCGTCTGGTGCAATTGCAAATCCCTGGATGTTTCCTGCGAGTACCCGTTGCTTCATCTTGTTGAGAAAAATATAGGCCTTATGAGCATCCTTGATTCGTTACCTCAGGGTAGACTGTATTATCAAGGCTGCAATCACGACAACTACCTAATTAGGTGGTCTCAAAATTTCCAATCTTAGATTGGAAAACTCTTATTAGTGATTCTTGTTGTGTGAGCAAAGTTGTAATTGGTCCACTATTCTCTCTACTGAGCACATCTGCCACAACATTTACCTTTCCTGAGTGATATTGAATGGTGCAATCATAATCCTTCACCAATTCTAACCACCTCCTCTGACGCATATTCAACTCCTTCTGTGTGATGAAGTACTTCAAGCTTTTGTGATCCGTGAAGATCTCACACTTCCACCATAAAGGTAGTGACGCCAAATCTTTAAGGCATGAACTACTGCCGCTAACTCCAAGTCATGAGTGGGGTAGTTTTGTATATACATTTTTAACTGTCTCGGCACATAGGCTATGATCATGCCATTTTGCATTAGCACACATCTCAATCATAGTTTTGACGCATTCGTATAAATTACAAATCCTTCATTCTCCTGAATTGTCAAAATGGGAGTTGTCACTAATCTCCGCCTAAACTCTTTGAAAGTTGTTTTCACATTTGCCGGTCCACTGAAATTTCTCACCGTTCTTGGTTAAGTGTGTCAGTGGCTTGGCGATCTTGGATAAATCTTCTGTAATATCCACATAACCCTAAGAAACTTCATACTTATCATGCGTTAGTCGGTGTTTTCCAATCCAATACTGCCTCCACTTTGGATGGGTCTACTTCAATTCTACTGGCAGTGACAATTTGTCCTAAAAACACAACTCTGTCTAGCCAAAACTCACACATGCTGAATTTGATATAAAGTTTCTCCCGTCGCAAAGTTTCTAACACTATGCGGAGATTCTTCATGTTGTTCTTTGTCTTTTGAGAACACCATAATATCATCTATGAAGACAATAACAAACTTATCTAGATAAGGATGAAACACACTGTTCATCAAATCCATAAACACTGATGGCGCATTCGACAAACCAAAAGGCATAACAGTAAACTCGAAGTGACTGTCTCTTGTCCTGAACGCTTAGGGATATCACAATCATTGATCTGAGAGAATTCCTGGAAAGTCATCTGGGAATACGTCCAAAAATTCTTTGACCACTGATTCATCGGATGCCATCATTTTCACTGTCTCTTTCCCCATTACGTTCACCAAAAACCATCGGCACTCTTTCTTTTGAAGCATTCTGACAGCTTTTATTGCTGACGCTATCTTTTTCTAATGTTGGTCTTTTTCTCCGTAAAAGACAAATTGGTTCCCATTTGTTCCTTCAAACTCAATTTTCCTATCGAAATGTTTAATGGTGGCTCGATTCTTACTTAACCAATCAATGCCCAATATAACTTCAAAATCTCTCATCTCTAGCACGTAAATATCGGCTTTCATTTGTTGACCACTAATAGTAAGTTCCACTCCTCTCAGCTTTTCTTAGTCTTTACGCTTTCTCCGAGGGATACTTACCTCTAGTCCTTCATTGTTATCGCAACAGTCTAAACCCAGTTTTCTCCTAAAGTTCTCGGACATGAATGAATATAAAGCTCCAAGTGTTATGCAGAATTAAAATGTTGAAATGTAAATGACACAATAGTTTTTATAGAGGTTCGAAGATGGGGTAATTCTTCTACTCCTCTCTTCTCCAACTCCTGGAGAAATCCACTAAGTATTGATCTGAGTACAAGGTGGTTATCAGTCCAGATACAAATCTTGATCACATAGTGACTTGATCCTTTAGGACTCGATCGAGAATCCTTGGTCACATAGGCGGCTTCTCGTCGACTCGCCTTTCTTCACAGGCGTACTTCAAAGCTTCACTCACTTGCTCAAGCTTCTTGGATTTGATCACGAAGCCCTCCAATAACTTGAGACTGGTTCGACCTTGAACCTTTCTACAATCCTCCTTGGAATGTAGACCCCTTTGATTCTTCAAAAGTTCCCTCTTCAACAATTTGAAGTTGTCTTTCCTTCACAGCTTGGTGTTGGATCGATTTCCTTCGAAATTTAGGCTTGAGGATTTGCTTGAATAACTTGAGAATATATTGCAGGTTACAGTTCGAATAATTGCTCGATAGTTCGTGGTTCAGGTTGTCAAGGTTACCTCTTCTCAAAGTGATTCCTCAGCCTTTTATAGTGAACTTTCAAAAATCTGCCCATTGAAGAGATAAGCCAATTTTTAAAAGTCACTTGTGTTCGTTGGCTTGTCTTGTTGCAGTCCTTGATGTTGACATTTCCTCGTATTAAATGAATGTTCAATTTTTCAGAGTCTGACACGAGGTGCAGTGCTTCCCATTGGTTTAATACTTTTGCACGCTTCTGGGACTGAACACTTTCAGACATGACAACATGGAAGTATTACTTATTTAAGTAAGCTTCTTGACTTTTGTGCAACGGATTCTTTTCAGTTGTCTTGACTTGACTATAGTTCTCTAACTTCCCCAGGTGACTTCGAGTTAGCTTGCAATCAATGGATGACTCATCTGTCACTTCAACTTGAGACTTGGCTTCTTGAGTTGACTTGACTGACACTTCACACAACTGTATCCCAGCTGATACTCCTTCAGTCGATTTCTTGACTTTTCCTCCTTGCCATACTCAGCTGTTTCACAGCGGAGTCTTCATTTCAGTCTCTAGTTGACTTCTTATATATTCAGGCATAGCTGACTTGACTGAGCTTGTATAGCCCTATCTATTACAATGCAAATTACAAGGAAAATGGGGTGCCAACTTTCCAATCTAAGTTTTGCATGACATTCATCAAAATCTAAATAATAAATTTTCCCAACACATAGACTAGTGTTTCGTCTGGTACAATTGCAAATCCCTGGATGCTTCCTGCGAGTACCCGTTGCTTCATCTTGTTGAGAAACATATCGGTCTTATGACCATCCTTGATTCGTTGCCTCAGGGTAGACTGTACTATCAAGGCTGCAATCACGGCAACTGTCTGATTAGGTGGTCTCAAAATTTCCAATCTTAGATTGGAAAAGTCTCTTATTAGTGACTCTTGTTGTGTGAGCAAAGTTTCAATTTGTCCGCTGTTCTTTCTACTGAGCGCATCTGCCACAACATTTGCCTTTCCTAAGTGATATTGAATGGTGCAATCATAATCCCTCACCAATTCTAACCACCTCATCTAACGCATATTCAACTCTTTCTGTGTGATGAAGTACTTGAAGCTTTTGTGATCCGTGAAGATCTCACACTTCCACCATAAAGGTAGTGGCGCCAAATCTTTAAGGCGTGAACTACTGCCACTAACTCCAATTCATGAGTGGGGTAGTTTTGTCCATGCATTTTTAACTGTCTCATTGCATAGGCTATGACCTTGCAATTTTGCATTAACACACATCTCAATCCTAGTTTTGACGCATCTGTATAAATTACCAATCCTTTAGTTCCCTCTGGAATTGTCAAAATGGGAGTTGTCACTAATCTCTGCCTAAACTCTTGAAAGTTATTTTCACATTTGTTGGTCCACTGAAATTTCTCACCCTTCTTGGTTAAGTGTGTCAGTGGTTTGGCAATCTTGGATAAATCTTCTGTAATATCCACATAACCCTAAGAAACTTCGTACTTCTCATGCGTTTGCCGGTGCTTTCCAATCCAATACTGCCTCCACTTTGGATGGGTCTACTTCAATTCCACTGGCAATGACAATTTGTCCTAAAAACACAACCCTGTCTAGCTAAAACTCACACTTGCTGAATTTGACATAAAGTTTCTCCTGTCGCAAAGTTTCTAACGCTATGCGGAGATTCTTCATTGTTCTTTGTCTTTTGAGAACACCATAATATCATCTATGAAGACAATAACAAACTTATCTAGATAAGGATGAAATACACTGTTAATCAAATCCATAAATATTGTTGGCGCATTCGACAAACCAAAATGCATAACAGTAAACTTGAAGTGACCGTATCTTGTCCTGAACGCTTAGGGATATCACAATTATTGATCTTCAATTGGTGGTATCCCGATCTCAAGTCAATTTTAGATAATAGACTAACTATCTTTAATTGATCGAACAAATCCTCTATCCTAGGCAATCAGATATTTGTTTTTGATAGTCAACCGGTTCAAATCTCGATAGTCAATGCACATCCTAAGAGATCCATCTTTCTTTTACGCAAATAGTATTGGCGCTCCCCAAGGTGAGACACTAGGTCGGATAAATTTCTTATCTAACAACTCTTGGATTTGGACCTTCAATTCTTACAATTCCTTGGGTGCCATTCTGTATGGTGCCTTAGATACCGGTGCCACTCCTGACACGAAATCTATGGTGAATTCAACTTGACGAGCTGGGAGAATTCCCAGAAAGTCATCTGGGAATACGTCTAAAAATTCTTTGACCACTGATTCATCGGATGCCATTCTTTCCACTGTCTTTTTCCCCATTACGTTCACCAAAAACCATCGGCACTCTTACTTTCGAAGCATTCTGACAGCTTTTATTGTTGACACTATCTTTACTCTAGTGTTGGTATTTTCTCCGTAAAAGACAAATCGGTTCCCATTTGTTTCTTCAAACTCAATTTCCCTATCGAAATATTTAATGGTGGCTCGATTCTTACTTAACCAATCAATACCCAATATAACCTCAAAAACTCTCATATCTAGCACGTAAATATCAGCCTTCATTTGTTGACCACTAATAGCAAGTTCCACTCCTTTCGTAGTTTTCTTAGTCTTTACAGTTTCTCCTGAGGGGATACTTACTTCTAGTTCTTCATTGTTATCACAACAGTCTAAACCCAGTTTTCTCTTAAAGTTCTCGGACATGAATGAATGTGAAGCTGCGAGCGAGAGAGAGAGAGACCTTCATCGGCTCAGCTGCGAGCGAACATGTAGCAGAACCAGAGCAAGCAACTTCTATAGCTGAAGCAACAGGAGCAAAATTCGCAAGAGACTTCTTGACTACCTTACAGGGCATTGTTCATCAAGTAACGCCCCAAAATGCGCCGAATGCACCCCGAGGAGCACCATGCACTAATGATGTTGTCGAGCAATTCCGACGATTCATATCACCGAGACTCTATGGAAATAAAGGTCCGACAGTTATGGAGGAGTGGATTATGGAGTTGGAAAGGATTTTCAATCACCTAGAGTGTTCGAAAACGCAGAAGGTTTTGTGTGGGAAATTTCAGCTAGCAGAGAGTGCGACCCATTGGTGGACGTCGCACGAAATGATACTAACTGAGGGACAGAATAGAGAATTGACCTGGAACGAATTTTGAAGGAATGATTCTGGATCGCTACTTTCCGGAATTGGTTAGGGATCAGAAAGAAACATAATTTGTTAATCTGAAACAAGAAGTGCTACCAATGATGGAGTACGAAAGACAATTCAATCAGTTGTCTAGGTTCGCGCCCCACATGGTGGACACTGATGGGAGGAAGGCAAGACGGTTCGAGAGAGGGCTAAAGCCAGAGATTGGGAGCATTGTATCGGGCTTGAGGTTGCCCACCTACAGAGTAGACCATGACAGGTATGCTACATGTATCTCATATTCCTGCACTTGTATTTTTTGATTATATCTGCTGATAATTTGATATCCAACTGATAATTAACAAAGTGCTAAAACCAAGTGTTAAAACAAACTTAAACAAAATTCAAGGGTGTAAGTCTTCCGTTGAAAATCTCATTACAGCCAAGTTAAGATTTAGACTAAACATCTGAGTTATTCTATCAACAACTCAATCGAGTCTGTTGAGTGGCTAACTCTGCTGGTTAACTATCTTAGCTGTCCCTCAAGGACTTAGCTATGAAATTAACTCTGTATTATTTTAAAAGGACTAAAATCAAAAAGTTGGTAAGGTTTATTCAACCCCCCCTCTAAACCTTACTCACACCCCTTGGGACCTACAAGTGGTATTAGAGTGGTTGGTTCATTGAGCCTTCCGCACTAGTTATTGAACTAGATCTCCAATCTTTCAAAGAAATTTTTAACACTTGTTCTTTCAAAAGCCATTTTTTTTAAGCAGCAAAGTTATAATCATGGAAGCAAATTTGACACGCATTCCCATGTTCACTATTGAGGAATTTGATGACTGGAAAATTCGTATGCAGGCTCATCTATCTGCTTTGCGTGATGAAATGTGGCTAGTGATAAAGGATGGGCCACTGCAAATATTGAAAGTAAACACAAATACAAGGAGAGTCAGCTGCGGATAGGAGAGGAAGGCGTGATTAAGCAAGACCCACCCTAGTTGAAAAACCAAAGACTAATGGACCAATGATGACAAAGAGATACAACTTGGATAATGTGGCCAAGGATATTCTCTACAAGACTCTGGACAAAGCAATGTTCAATAAAGTCAAATCATGCAAAACAACAAAAGAAATCTGGGATAAACTAACTTTAATTTGCGAAGGATCATAGCAAATTAAGGAAAACAAATTATATGTTGTTGTTCAAAAATTTGAAAACTTTAAAATGCTTGCAGGTCAGACAATGGATCATGTGGATGCTAGATTCACTGAAATTACAAATGAGCTCTCAACACTTGGAAAGGAATACACACAAAAGGAAATGTATATGAAGATACTAAGGAGCCTCCCAGCTGAGTGGGAAATGAAAACCATGGCTCTAAAGCACTCGATGGACCTATCAAAAATATCCAATCATGAACTATTCTCAGACCTCAAAGCTTATGAATTTGAGCTGAGAAGAAAAGATCAAAAGGAGACAGTTGTAACCCAAACAGCTGCACTTATAGTCAAGGATGGGAAGAGAGCTGAGACCAAAGAAATCATCGACCAGGAGGAGATTGCTCTGATGGTTAAAAGATTCAACAAGTTCTTCAACAAGAACTACAAAAGAAATAAAGGTGAATCCTCGAGAAGACATTCAGCTCCATCCAAGTCAAGGGAAGATAGGCCACCAAAGAGAGCTGAGTATCAAAAGGTCGAATATCAAAGAGCTGACAACACAAGAAATGAGAGAGCTGACCAAAAAATTGAAAACCTGTGTTGGAACTGCAGACAACCAAGAAGATGAGGTACACTCTAACTCATCTCACTCAGATTCTAGTGATAGTGATTGTGACACACACACTTCATCACCCACTGATCTTTATGATTCATTAGACAAAATGATGAAAGACTTTGAGCACATTAAGTCCTCACACACACTATTAAATGAGGAAAACAGCCAGCTCAAAAGCCAAAACTCACAGCTGATTAAGGAGCTGAGTACTCTAAGTCACATAGCTGATGAGAATAAAGACCTGAAGGCTGAGAATGCTAAACTAATAGCAGAGATAGCTGCTATAGAAAAGAGAGAAAATGATCTCAAAAATGTGATTGCCTCATTCACTAAGGCATCTAAATCATTCGATGACCTTATTATGAGCCAAAAAGAGTGTGGAGACAAGACAGGCATATGATTCAACTCCTTTGTGCACAAATCAAAAGCCCGTAGTGATCTTGGAAAGAGGATCTTCAAATCTTGAAGCATCTCAAAACCCAAGACACCAAATGTTGCACCCACATTCACTCAAAGCACAATCACAAACAAACTGGCCTTGGATATAAAGGAAAAAGGAAAACAGCCATTGAGTATCTTTGAGAGGACAAGCGAGAAGAAATTCAAAGTTCCTCAAAGAAACTCCAAACAGGAAGTACTCTATGAAGAAGAAAGCAGAGCTACCGAATCCCGTAAGTTTTATCAAAGGAACAAAAATGATGGAGATGGTAGAAACTACCCAAGCCAAGCTGACTGGAATAATGTGAAATATCAGCAAAGACCTATGGAATACATGCCAAAATGGCAAAGGCCTAGAACTCAGCAAAGGTCATTCCAAAGACAAAAGAGCTATCATCAGCACACATATGCACCCAAGCACTACACTCAAAAATATCACAATTACCCAAAGAAGGCAATTGCTAAAACACGCACACAGGCATACAGACAAAAGAGACAGCTGTATGAACCAAAAAACCCCAAGCAATTTGCCAAAGTAAATTATAATTATGGCACAGATAGATGGCAACATCTTAAAGTCAGATCATTTGGCTATAGGTTGGTTGGATCATCTTACAACACTAACCCCTCAGTACCCCAGGCAAGTATGGGTACCTAAAAACCGATTTCCTTGATTGCAGGTTCAGGGAACAGCTGAGTGCCAAGAAACCTGGTACATGGATAGTTGCTGTTCCAGACACATGATAGGGAACAAGAAAAATCTGTCAAAATTCAAGAAGATTAGAGGTGCAAAAGTCATATTTGGAGGAAATGAAGCTCTAGGGGAAATAAGAGGCACTGGATCCATCAAGAAAAATAGATTAGAAATCACAGATGTTGCATATGTTGAAGGCCTCAACTTCAACCTGTTAAGCATCAGCCAACTCTGCGACAAGGGATACAATGTTGGATTCAATATGGGAGTGCTGAATCAAATGAAGTAGTGTTGCAATGATCCAGACAAAAGAATATGTATGTGGTAGATTGGTCGACAGCCACACCAAGCACTTGTCTGCTAGCAAAGAGTACAGCCGAATCAAGTTGGTTGTGGCATAAGAAGCTGAGTCACCTGAATTTCAAGACAATTAACAAGCTTGCAAGGAGTAATCTTGTAGAAGGACTGCCAGACTCAGTGTACAAGAAGGAAAGTGTTTGTGATGAATGCCAGATGGGAAAGCAAATCAAATCACCATTCAAAGAGAAGCCCAGTCCATCTTCAACAAGGATATTACATCTGTTGCATATGGACTTATTTGGTCCAGCGGAGCCAGCCAACATAAGTGAAAGAAATGCACTCTAGTAGTGGTGGATGATTATTCAAGATATACATGGACAATCTTCATGTGCAAAAAGAAACTTTGCGAAATTACCTCAATGATGAAAAGAGTTCAAAATGAGAAGAGTCAAACCATTATAAAGATAAGATCGATAGAGGAACCAATTTGTCAATGGAATAATAACTCGGATTGTGTTGAAAATGGTATTGCTCATGAATTATCTCTGCAGCAAGGACTCCACATCGTAAATGGAGTAGCGAGAAAGAAGAAAAACGGAACTCTCAAGGAAGCTGCAAGAACCATGTTAGCTGAAGCTGGATTGCCTAAAAGATTTTGGGCTGAAGCCTTCAATACTGCATGCTATACTCAAAATAGATGCATGATCAATAGACAACTGACAAAGACTCCCTATGAAATATGGACAGGGAGAAAACCAAATGTTGGATATTTTAGAATATTTGGATGTAAATGCTTCATCCACAACAATGGCAAGGATAATCTAAAGGCTTTTGATGCTAAAGCTGATGAAGGTATCTTCTTGGGATACTCAGCTGAAAGCAAAGCCTACAGAGTGCTGAATAAGAGGACTATGGTCACAGAAGAGTCTGTTGATATGGTTTTTGATGAACCAAATGTAAATGGAGAAGATATTGAAGAGTTAGCTGATAAGCTGAATCAGTCAACTATGCAGAAGAGTCCTTATGTTGAAGCAAAAGCTGGAGCAATTAATCAGGATGAGGATGAGATAGCTGAATCTCAAAGACAGCTGGAGAATCTGCAGCTAAATGATGATGAGAGAGCTGCTCAAGATAAAACATTGCAAGACGACCAACCCACCGGTGATTTACTCCAACCTTGATGTGAGATGGGCGAGAGACCATCCACGAGCTAGTTATTGAAATGTAAGATGGTGTAAGAACCAGATCCAGAGCTCAACAAGAAGCAATGTTCACTTGTTTTATTTCCCAAATAGAGCCAAAAGATGTGTCCCAAGCACTGGATGACAAACATTGGATTCAAGCCATGCAAGAAGAGCTGAATCAATTTGAAAGGAACAAGGTTTGGGAATTGGTGCTAAGACCAACCAATCAAAATTTTATTGGCACAAAATGGGTTTTCAGAAACAAGATGAATGAGGAAGGATCTGTGGTAAGAAACAAAGCAAGATTGGTAGCCAAAGGGTATTGCCAAGAAGAATGAATAGATTTTGATGAAACATTTGCTCATGTTGCAAGATTGGAAGCAATAAGGATGTTTCTCGCCTATGCTGCTCACAAGAACTTTATTGTATATCAAATGGATGTGAAAAGTGCATTCTTAAATGGATTATTGGAAGAAGAAGTCTATGTTGAGCAACCTCCAGGTTTTGAACAGAAGACTCTTGGAGATAAGGTGTACAAGCTCAAGAAAGCTCTATATGGATTGAAACGGGCACCTAGAGCATGATATGATACATTATCTCAATTTCTGACAGATAATGGATTCACCAAAGGCAAAGTGGACAGAACACTCTTCAGAATTCAAGATGGAGAGAGTATACTGCTTGTTCAAATATATGTGGATGACATTATTTTTGGATCCACAAACAAAGAGCTGTGTGATAAATTCTCAAACCTCATGCAAGGCAAATTTGAGATAAGCATGATGGGAGAGCTGACATTCTTCTTAGGACTTCAAGTTAAACAGCTGAAGGATGGAACCTTCATAAGTCAAACAAAGTACTGTTTGGTACATGTTTTTATCTTAATTTTGATTATTTTATTTTTACACCAAAACAATGTTTTTAATTGTTGTCCAAATACTCCCAAATGATTTAAAATGGTTTTAATATTTTCCGGAGTATTTTTTCAAGTTTTACTTTAGATAAAATTGGACAACACTTCTAATGATTTTATGTTTATATGTTTTTACTTGAAAACAAGGTTTCTAAATGTTTTTACTAAATTTTCGGAGTATTTCTTAGGTTTTATTTTCGACAAAAAATTGGACAACATTTTTGTCTCGTGGTCGACCGGTCGCCCTATTGGGCAACCCGTACCTGAAGATGATTTTTGAAACAGAAAATGAGACGGAAGAAAAATCATGTAGGTCGACCGGTCGCCCTGGGCGTCGACCGGTCGCCCAGGGTGCGACCGGTACTTGCAAGTTCTTGGTTGAAACAGAACGATTTTTCTTCTCAAACCTATTGAGGGGGACCGGTTGAGATGGGGGATGACCGGTCGAACCCTACGTCGACCGGTCGCCCCGTGTTAATTGTTGACATGTTCATTTCAAACTCTATTTCTGTGCGACCGGTCGCCCTGTGCTTTGACAGCAAAAATATGACCGTTTGACAGCAGACAAATTTCCTTAAAATGTGGGATTGATTTTTAACAGCTATATTCTTGATTTTAATTGTAATTTTCTGTAGATTTTCAATCCCCAAGAGGAGCCTATGCTTGATCAATCATCTCCTATAAATAGAGGAAGTTTTGGAGCAACCAAAACAACAATTGAGATACAACACAACAAGATACACTTCAAGCAAATATTTGTTCTTCATTGCTATTATTCTTGTTGTAATTTTGCCTAGCTTATCACTTTCACATCCTTGAGGTCTAGGCTATTCTTGATTACACTTTGCACTCAAATTGTATTATTCATTATTGAGTTGTAATCTTAATTTTTGGTTATCATTCAAACACAAGATATCCTTGTGAGTGTTCTTGTGGTAAGAACATACTTGGATGATCTAGGTGATAGGTGCAAGAAGATTGTGGTGATCTTCTTATTGAGGTGTTGAAGAATTTGGTATTCTTTAAGGTTGAAGATTGTGGTAATCTTCACAAGGTGCCGTTGAAGGAATATTGCGGTAATCTTCAAAGGGAGATTGTGGTAATCTCCAAAGGTGGTGTTGAAGAAGAGTGTGGTGCTCTTCAAGGTGTTGTAAGTTGAATTTGTATTAATTTTGGTAATTAATAAAATTCTTTTTCTTTTTGAAATCCATCCCTGGATATCTTTGGGGTGGTAGTAGATTAGGCCCTAGGTGGGTTGAACTACTATAAATCAACGCGTGTTGTTTACATTCCGCACCTTTATTATTGTGTTTGAGCATTCGGTTCGAAAAAGAGGGCGAAATCGAAAAGATGAAGATAATCTATTCACCCCCCTCTAGATTATCGTAGCCGCTTGGACTTACAAGTGGTATCAAAGCCAAACTCTTTGGCAAGCTCATTTCACATCGCGAGTGAAGAGGAACGATCGTGGGCTACGAACGAAGCTCATCTTACCGGCACCTCCACCACCAAGCCACCTCTATTTGATTCCAAAAATTTTATATTTTGGAAAGAAAGAATGGAATGTTATTTTCAAGGTTGCGGGTTCGATTTATGGAACATCATCATACACGGAGAATCCATTCCTATGATAGACACACCACACACCTCCAAAGGATTCAAAGAGCTCAATGATGGAGAGAAGAAAATCATCTCCTTAAACGGTAAAGCTCTCAATATTTTGTATTGTTCATTTACTAATTTGGAATATGAACATATTGTAGGAATTCGATCGGCACATGAAGTATGGCAAAAATTAGAAGCCATCTATGGAGTATTTGCAAATGAAAGGAGTCAAACAAAAGCATCTACTTCTCAAAGGGATACAAGCTCAAATCTAAGGAACAAGCCTCTTACAACTTTCAACTATGAAGAAGTTGAATAGTGTTTTATGGGCATCAAAGAAGAAAACGAGGTATGTCTTAAACCCTCTACTTCTTATGATATTGTTATTCAAAATGATTATAGTGATTTGCAAAATTATTTTGATGATCTTCAAAATGAATTCCAAAATTTATTTGTTAAATACAAAAATTTGAAAAAGGAATTCAATGTTTTGAAAAATGATAAGGATAGTTTATTTACTTCCTATGAATCACTATAATGTGCTCACACCACCACACTTGACAAGGTTAGAAACCTTAAAAAAGAAAATAGTACTCTTGTTGAGGATATTAATTGCTTGAAAAATGATTTATCAAAATCCAACTTGAGTACCAATGAATTGCCTAATGTTGTAAATGAAAATGGTTGTGATAATTTGAATAGTGAACTTGATCATAAGCTTAATGTTGTCAATCATATGAAAAGGAATCAAGTCTCTAAGCATGTTGGTCATTATGCTTCTAGAATTATTACTTGCTTTTATTGCGGTAAAAAGGGTCATACGATTAATACTTGTCGGGCTAGAAATAGCTCTAATTATTGTTGGAGACCTAAAAGTCCCAAAGCTAATCCTAAAGGACCCAAGCACTTGAGGGTACCACAAAATAATGTTTTATTAGGTACCCGGCGAAATAACAATCGGAGAAAATTCATACCGCAAAGAAGACATCAAATGATCAATTCATTTGATCAAAGAAGAAAACATTTTCAACAAAGTCACTTTCCAAGAAGAGGAAATAATCAAAAATGGGAAGAACATAATCCTTGGAAATGGCAAAGACAACATCAACAAGATGATTTTCCAAGAGAAAGACATTTTCAAAAATGGGAAAGCCACAATGCTTGAAAATGGAGAAATTGGAGAAGTCATCATCAACAAAATGATCCTCAAAGGGGAAGATATCATCAACAATGGGAACGGCACAACCCATGGAAATGACGTAATTGGTAAACCGTATCTCCCCATTTAAATATGCATTTTATTTTGTAGTATGCATGTTTTTATTGTAAATGAGTTTTCATTATTTTTTTGGTCTTCAATATATTTGTGAGTTTCAATTTTTTTATAAGAAGACCTTGCATGATATTTCTAAAACTCTTGTGCATTTAATTAGACTTATGTGGTTTATTATCTCTTATGTATTTTTATAGCATAAGTATTTTCTTGATATCTCCTATTACTTGCCTACACTTGTGCTTTAGTGCAAATTTTGTTTAAGAATTGTGTAGGATATATATCTCATATTGGCTATTTCGTCATCAAGTTTCTTAAACCATCGAGGTATGTTCACTCGTATTTTCATTAGAACTCGATATCATGCTTATGCACCTTAAGTGCCCCTAAATAATTTTGCAAATTTTTTTTAAAAGGGCACTACTCGTTAAGTCTCGATTTTCTCGAATATATGTTTTCCCGAAACCCGTATTTGTTGGACTTGGTCCAAAATTATCTTTTTGCAAAGTTTTAAAAACTTTTGGGGTGAAAAATCGAATTTTTGAAAAACACGGAGAATGAAAAATTGCACTGGGATGGTCAAGGCAAGGGCGACCGGTCGCCATGCACGTCGACCGGTCGCACCCCACCTCGACCGGTCACCCAGGGCAATCTTTCAAGTTAAAAACGTTTTGCTCTTCACTTTCGAAACAGACGCACAAAATTCTCCAAACCCTTAAACAGCGAAAATCACCCCCTTTTTCATAAGTTCTTCAATTCTTCATCATTTTTCACGATTCTTGTTGCTAATCTTCTTATTTTTGCAAGAATCTTACATATATGGCTCTTCCAAGAAATTCTACCAGTCGAAATCCCATCTCCAAGCGTAGAAGGGGCGGAGAGGGTTCTTCAAGAAACCGGCAAGAAGAAGCCGAACAAAGGGATATTCGAGCTACCCAGAGAAATGTGGCTCAAGAAGGTGATGACGTTCAAAATCCCATACTCTCTCGGGCCCAAATTACCGAGCTCCGCGGAACAATTTCGCTCCAAAATTGCCGTTGGGCGAAAAGTAAGAAATCTTTTATTACTCAAGCTCCTCATTCTCATAATGTTCTTAATTTCATCAATAAATATGCGGAATGGTACTATGAAGATTCGGGAATGGGAGGAAAATCGATTGCTCGGACTAAAATGTGTCGTTTTAATTCATTTACAAATGAATATCCTACTATTAGAGGATTTTTTGAGGAGCAAGGTTGGATGTTTTTATGGGAGCATGCTTATGTCTTATATGATGATGATATTATCCAACTCTTTTATGCTAATATGTGGGTGCAATATGATGATCAAAGGAAGCCAATTGCCGTTAATTCATTTGTAAGGGGTCGTCATTTTAGGTGGACTCATAATGATATTTGTCGGCTTTTACATGTTAGAGAAGGTGGTTGGGACTATTTCTCTTGTGGTACTTGGAATGATGAAATGTTGGGGGTGTCTATGAAAGAAGTTAAGACATATTTGGGGGTTTGGCCAAAATATTCTCTGTTGGCGATGACACTTGAGCACCGTATTCTATTTGTTATTGTCGCCTACTGTATTTGTGGAAAGGCGGGTAAAATGCCTAGAAACATGGATTATTTTTTGACTTATAAGATTGCTAGGAGGGAACCGCTTAACTTTGGCGCCATACTTATTCAATGTCTTATCGAGTCCATCACTCAAGGTAATAAGAAGTTGGTTATGGGAAATTGGATTTGTAAACTTCTTATACAATCGGGACTACCTTCGTCGGAGTGTAACTCGGAGGTATTTCAAAATGACTTTGACATTGATAACATCTCCCAAATGGTCACTATGCGCAAGAATATGGACATCCGACCAACTAAAATGGCTAGAGGAAGAGGTCAAGATTCCCCCGATCCAAACGACTTCTTTGATGATGCCGAGGCCGCGAGATTGGCGAAAGAAGGCGAACCGAGTAATCCGGAGGGTAATATCGGTGCTCAACCGCCTAGGAGGTACACCCAAGCCGGGTTTGATGATTTAAGGGCTTTTCATGAGGCGAGGTATGAGGCTTTGGAGCAAAAGACCTCCAAAATGCAAAAATCAATCGGCAAGTTGAAGAAATTCATCAAAGACTTTATTCCCGGATCTTGCTTCTCTTCGGACGAAGAATGATGTCTCCACCCCTTTACTTTCTAGCATTTTCCTTCATGTTGCTTTGTATTTTTATGAACTTTTTGTAAAACTCTTTCGTACTAATGAGATTTGCTTGTTTTCTTGAAAGGGTTAAAATTGCAAGTTGATAATGACTTGTGGATGATCATGATATTGATGGAGTATTTGATGGTAAAAATACTCTAATTTAGCATTGTTTGATGTTGGTATGAAGTACTTGATGGTAAAAGTGCTTCTTTTTAATTTTTGCTTAGATGCATTTGAGATGCTTTGATCATTTTGCTTAGATGGATATTTTGGAACATTTGTAATGTCTTATATGTATTGGTTGAGGCATGACATGTATCACTTGATGGCTCTTTATTTTTTGCTTGATGGCATTTGTAATGTCTTGATATTTTTGGCTAAAATTATCTCAATTGGGTTGAACCCTTGAGAATTCTACTTTGTTTATGCCTACTATTTGTTGGATATATGTTGAAAATTGCCTTTGGTGATGGTATGAACAACTTGGCTTGATTTCATTTACAAGGGCTATATATATATATCTTTTTCAAATCTTTGACGCCCGCCAAGTGTTCGTTATAATGCTTCAATAAAAATATCATCACATACATGATTCTCTTATTTTCCAATGTCTTAAAATCTTTTTGAGATCATGTTTTTGGCTAACAAATGAGCTTTTGGATTTCTTATGTTACATTTCTCTCATTTTTTCTTGGATTCTAAGCTTAATTGTTTCATGGTTGATAAAATGTATTGTTGGCGCGCTTTGATAAACTTGAATGATGTTTTTATCATCCTAACATTCTTTTTGATGATTCCAAAGGGGGAGAAACAGGAAATTGGCTCATTAGCTCAAAGAAGCTAATAAAAGCTTGTTATAAAAGCTATAAGCTATGGCTCATAAAAGCCATAAGTTGTGATCTATTTTTAGTCCAATTGTTGCTTGATGGACTTATATACTTGTCTATGCTTGTCTAATGATGTTTTGTGATAGGGGGAGTTTATAAGCTCTTGAACAATATGTAAAAGCTAAGCTTCTAGCTTATTGTCTAATGATGTTTTGTGACAGGGGGAGCTTATAAGTTCTTGAACAATATGTAAAAGCTAAGCTTCTAGCTTATGGTTAATTGCTTTTACGTTATTCTTGATGTGCTT
>JABTTQ020000767.1:0-50000 GCA_016081115.2 Rehmannia glutinosa | reverse complement strand
GTTGATAGGGGGAGCTTGTGCTTATTACTGAATATATTTACTCCCTTACTTGGTTGCTTTTATATTTTGGAAATTTTGGTTGCTTCCAAACGGTTAAATGTTTTTACCGGAAAATCATTTCTAAAATTGTTCTCCTATTTTATGTAAAAATTGTTTTGGTTTGTAATCATCAAAAAGGGGAGATTGTTTGGTACATGTTTTTATCTTAATTTTGATGATTTTATTTTTACACCAAAACAATGTTTTTAATTGTTGTCCAAATACTCCCAAATGATTTAAAATGGTTTTAATATTTTTCGGAGTATTTCTTCAAGTTTTACTTTAGATAAAATTGGACAACACTTCTAATGATTTTATGTTTATATGTTTTTACTTCAAAACAAGGTTTCTAAATGTTTTCTAAATACTTCCGATTGGTTTAAAATATTTTTACTATATTTTCGGAGTATTTTTTGGGTTTTATTTTCGACAAAAAATTGGACAACATTTACTCCTCGTGGTCAACCTGGTCGCCCTATTGGGCAACCCGTACACAAGATGATTTTTGAAACAGAAAATGAGACGGAAGAAAAATCATGCAGTCGACCGTCGCCGCAGGCGTCGGCGTCGATCGGTCCGGTCGGCCGACCTGTCTCCGAGTGCGACCGGTACTGCAAGTTCTTGGTTGAAAGCGAACGATTTTCTTCTCAAACCTATTGAGGGGACCGTTGAGATGGGGACGACCGGTCGAACCCTACGTCGACCGGTCGCCCCGTGTTAATTGTTGACATGTTCATTTCAAACTCTATTTATGTGCGACCGGTCGCCCTGTTCTTTGACAGCAAAAATATGATCGTTTGACAGCAGACACATTTCCTTAAAATGTGGGATTGATTTCTAACAGCTATATTCTTGATTTTAATTGTATTTCTCTGTAGATTTTCAATGCCCAAGAGGAGCCTATGCTTGATCAATCATCTCCTATAAATAGAGGAAGTTTTGGAGCAACCAAAACAACAATTGAAATACAACACAACAAGATACACTTCAAGCAAATATTTGTTCTTCATTGTTATTATTCTTGTTGTAATTTTGCCTAGCTTTTCACTTTCACATCCTTGAGGTCTAGGCTATTCTTGATTACACTTTGCACTCAAATTGTAATATTCATTATTGAGTTGTAATCTTGATTTTTGGTTATCATTCAAACACAAGATATCCTTGTGAGTATTCTTGTGGTAAGAACATACTTGGATGATCTAGGTGATAGGTGCAAGAAGATTGTGGTGATCTTCTTATTGAGGTGTTGAAGAATTTGGTATTCTTTAAGGTTGAAGATTGTGGTAATCTTCACAAGGTGCCGTTGAATGAAGATTGTGGTAATCTTCAAAGGGAGATTGTGGTAATCTCCAAAGGTGGTGTTGAAGAAAAGTGTGGTGCTCTTCAAAGTGTTGTAAGTTGAATTTGTATTAATTTTGGTAATTAATAAAATTCTTTTTCTTTTTGAAATCCATCCCGGATATACCGGGGTGGTAGTAGATTAGGCCCTAGGTGGGTTGAACTACTATAAATCAACGCGTGTTGTTTACATTCCGCACCTTTATTATTGTGTTTGAGCATTCGGTTCGAAAAAGAGGGCGAAATCGAAAAGATGGAGATAATCTATTCACCCCCCCTCTAGATTATCGTAGCCGCTTGGACTTACAAGTACACCAGGGATTTAATGAAGAAATTTGGTATGAAAGAGAAGTCTTCTGTGAAAATACCAATGAATACATCAGTCAAGATGGATATGAATGCAGATGGTAAGCCTGTGGATCAAACCAGATATAGAGCACTTATTGGATCACTGCTCTATCTAACAGCTAAGTAGGCCAAACATCACCTTTGCAGTAGGTGTATGTGCAAGATTTCAATTTGCACCAAAGGAGAGCCATATGACTACAGCTAAGAGAATCCTAAGATATTTGAAGGGATGCCAGGAAGTCGGCTTATGGTATCCAAAGGAATGTGGATTCAAGCTAATTGGTTACTTAGACTCTGACTATGCTGGATGTAGAGTTGACAGGAAAAGTACTTCAGGTACATGTCAAATGCTTGGAAACAGATTGGTTTCCTGGTTTAGCAAGAAGCAAAACTCAATAGCCACATCCACAAAATCGAGTACAGTACATAGTTGTGCCCAAGTCTTATGGGTGAGAAAAGCTAAGAGATTATGAAATTGAAGAAAAAGAGATTCCAATTATGTGTGATAACACAAGTGCTATTGCAATCACTCAGAATCCTGTGTTGTATTCAAGAACAAAACACATTGATGTCAGATATGATTTCATAAGAGATCATGTTGAAAAGAAAGACATCACTTTGAAATACATCTCAACTGATAAACAATTAGCTGACATATTCACAAAGCCATTATGTGAATCAAGATTTGAAGAACTCAAGCATGAGCTAGGGTTAATTGAGCTAAGTTGACACTCAGAAGACTCAAGGAGAAGAGATGAAACTTGAAAAGATGAAAATTGAGTAGATTTCTTGAATCAGCCAAGTGAACCAGTCGTATCGGAAAGTTAGCTGTATCGAGTTAGCTGACAGCTGAGTCACCATATGAATAAAGAGAAGAAGAGCTGAGTCAGTTAAGGAGTAAGTTGAGTCATTTATGAGCTAAGTGACAAAAACGCAGTCGTCTTTAATGAGCGGGAATATTTTTAAGGATGACATCAGCGTAATAATGATGGGTACAGTCAAAAACTACAAAGTAAGCACATTATTGGATATAAATGTTGCCGCATTAAATGCAAGCAATTAAATGCAAATGAGACGTGTTAAATCTGAGCCGTTGATCTTGATCAATATTTCAAAAACCGAAAACACGTTCTTTCATACCCCTTATATACTCAATCGTTTAGTTTTCTCTCTCTCACTTCAAAAACTGTTCATCTCTCCAAAGCAAGAAAGCAAGCATCTTTTCTCTCAAAACCCTACCTGTCTTCCAAGCAAGTTCGTCAAGTTTAGATCGGTAAAAATTCATAAAAATGGCATCAACCTATGATTTCAGTATGCTAGACAAGCAAATCCACACCGGTTCAACAGTGGATTTCGAAGGGATGATTAAACAGGGTTCCGATGAAACCCTTGTGAAGAAGATTGCTGATAAAATCGAGAAATCCGGACTAAAACCCTTTCTCACGATGGAGTTTCAGATGACATATGTTGAAGAAGTAGCACAGTTCTACGTAAACGCTGAAGTTCATGTATCAAATCCTCTGTTCACGGGAAGGATCTTACAATCACTGCTGAAGATCTAGCGGAGCATTGTTTGCTGCCATCGGAAGGTGTGCCGGAGATATTTGAGGCTGATGTAAATTTAGGTTGTTGCATGGAAGGAAGTGGCCAGACCATAATGTGCTGCAAAAGTGGTATACACAGCTGACAAGAAGCTGCTGAAGGACGATTATCACAAGTTAATGGATATCGTCGCAAAATGTGTGGATATGAAGTTTGGAAGCTTCAATCAGCTATCCAAAATCAAACTGATCGTCATGGCTGCAATCATGGAAGAGAAGAAGATTAATTGGGCTGAATTCATCTACAGCAGACTTTGCCAGAACATTGGCAACAAGTCTTTCAAAGATTATGGATCCTTTGGTGGATCACTAGGCTATGGCCTACTCATTGGCCACTTGATGGAGGTGAAGGGTGTTCCCTTCGACATGGAAAATCATTCCATGTTAACAAAAAGATGTTTCGGGCCAACTTGTCCGGGAGCCCGAAAGAGAGCATACGCCAAGCGGGCGGACACCAACAGAGGGGAATCACCGACCCTGAGGAAACATTGTTGCCTCCTCCGAAAAAGAAAGTTTGCCCATGCAAATGAAAGAAGAAGGTTGCCCCGGTTGCCCAAAGAAAGAAGAAATCCGCACCGCCCTGCAGCCGAGTCACCGCCCCTGCGCAGCCGTGTCTCCCGCCCCGCAGCTCGCGGTGGAGAAAGAATCCTTAATACCTTCTCCAGGAATGAAGAAGAAGAGGATCGCCAAGGCGAGAAAGCAAATGCCTCAAAGGCAACTCAAAGGCTTTTACCTTCGAGAACCGGAGGAAGTAGAACCAGACATTCCTCAGGTGAAAACTAAGTGAAGGAGAAGACTCACCAAGATCTCGGAGCTTGAGAAGACGGCTGAGTCTGCAACTCACCGAGCAAATCACCGAGATCTGCGGAAGAGGTGCGCTCCAAAAGTGTTTAATAAAACCGCCAAATCTGGCCAGGCGATCACAGAGAGCAAGTTGAAGACCCAACCAGTGGACAAAACAAGAACAAGAAGAGAGAGACAATGAGAATCTCCTGTCGACAGATCGCATCTCCACCGCGACAGACGCAATTCGAGGTGAAGAGCGGCGAGAGTTTGCTACCCTCCATTCCCCGAAAAGGAAGGGCAACATGGAGAGGATGAAGATGATGATGTAATCATATGCTCCCCATTGTACCCGCACATCCAAAATCGTCTAAGAGCATGGAGAAAATGGAAGGCCGAGTCACTCTAGGTGCGCTTTGAACACCCGTAGTTTATTGATGAGGAAGAGGAACTCTTCGTTTTCTTGAAGTTGACACGATTCTGCAAGCCCTGGATGAGGATAATCGTATTAATATGCTGCAAATTCGGAAGGAAAACGAAAAAAAGCAAGAGCAATCGGCGGGAAGCGAGGCTCGTGAGAAAGCCAACATTTGTCCTCTAATCGAACCAAATGACCATACTCATCCTCATCTTAACATACTCTCAGATAGTGATGAGGACATGGACCCTATTGTTGCACAAGAAAAGTTGGACATGCAGCAAGCCATGCGGGAATCCACACGATGCATGAGAAAAAGGCCGATGGAAGGACCAGAGAGTCTTCCAAATCCAAATCGAAATTGATCCGTTGGGAGTGGTACAACAGATTTCCACTGTTATTGTTGCAACCACTTCCCCAGTTCACTCAAAAGACGGATCTAAGGGAATTGGCGATGAAACTGGGAACTTGGGGACCCAAGTTGAGCCAACCCCTGTTGAAGGTATCGTACCACCCGCCCCACGGTTGAACACTCAAAGGAAACAACAAATGAGTCCGGAACATATAGTGACCCCAACTTAAGTCACATGGGGAAACTCTCTCCACTCGCAGCTTAGGTCGGAGGATGCCGCAGATGACTCTACCATAAATCTAGGAGGCGAAGTGGAGAAGAAACAAGAAAAGAAACCTGACAAGTTGTCACCGACGGCTCTCGGACAGCTTAAGACTGTCTCTCCTGGTGAAGTGCCAATCGCTTCTGCAGCCGAGGACGTTGTTGATGCAAATGAGGCACATGATGGATCTCGCCCGGGAGTTAACACTGGGCACCGAAAGTGCAATCTCTGAGTTGAGACTCCTATGGATGCCATCGCAGAAGACCCTAAGACAGATGCTCCACAAAGGGATTGTCTGCCCCGCCGCAGCGATTGAGACTCGGGGAGGTAATAAAGGCCTAAGGGAGGTTGAGACTTTCCTAGGTAAAAATCAAGGAGATAAGAGCATTCCTCATACCATAATTGTTGATTCAGAGGAGGAAATTAGTGCTCTTCATGACTCCCAGGATGATCCTAATACAACCTTCCTAGGATCTGCAGATGAAGCTGAGTCTACTCCAACTGCACATCAAAAAGACTCAGTTGAGGACGCTCTACCAAGTACGAGCAAGCCACACCTCAAGGCTACTCGTCAAACATTCAATTTTGATGATGAGCCAAGCCTTCAAGACTCATCATCCTCCGATGACGCTGATGGTGCAGCTGAGGAATAGCAAATTCATTTAGCAGAATCTACTGAGGCTGAAGAAGCTGTTAAGACAGCTGAGGCTCAGTCAGCTGGCCAAACCACTCACCACGGCCCAGCTGAAACCGAGTCGTTTGTGCAGGCTCCCAAAGCCGCAGCAGACTCCACTCAACCGAGCACATCACAGGCACGAGTAACGGAGGAATCTATACCATATGTCCGTGATGATGCAATTGAAGAAACTTTCCCTTTCTCTATTGAGTCGCTGAACTTGATGAAGAAATACAAAGCAAGCGACGCTTCAACGCCGTCGGACTGACCCAATTATTCCCACCGATACTATCGTCCCAAAGAGACTTTGATTTTGATGTTGCTTGGCCGCCGCTGAGACCGAGGTGATCAAAAAATGCGAGAGGTCTTCAAGACAATCTTTGCAGAGATTGAGAAGGTAGAACGGCACCAGCCACATTGGATATGCGGGCCGACAATAGGGATGCCAATCTTACGGCCGATCTGCGCTTTTAATAATAGTGGTTAGTATCGTGAATGGTGTCAACAACAGACAATCAACGACAAGACTAGACAAGTCACATATTTCAAGGCATTGTACAACAAAATATTGATCAGGATAATCTTTGACATGAAGAGGAGGATGCAAGAAAATATTGACAGAATGCATGACTCCCACAACACTGAAATGGAACTGCTACGAGAATTTCACAAGAAAGAACTTCTGCGCGTAGAGGAAAATATGAATAACAAATTCAGCCTTCTCTCATGGTGAAATGAAGCTGGCGGCGAATCCAAAGCAACCCGCTCGACTTCAGACATGACAAAGATACTCCGCAGCAGACACCAAGCAAAACTCGGCTAGCCCGCCTAGATGTCATGCTTGTTGGCATGTTCCCAGGGGTTCCTCTCTCCTTTGATGATGCCAAAAAGGGGAAGAGGAATACCTAAAGATGTTGAAAGGATCAGCGGATGAGAAAGAGAAGGACGTAGATGTTGAGAAGAAGAAGAAAACAGTTGAAGAATAGAAGAAAGAAAAGGGAAAAGCAGTTGAGGGGGAAGGTTCAAAAGATATGACTCTAATGTTTGTTGAAACCCCTCAACAAGGCCTTGTCACAAATGACATAATCAAAAACTTCCGTAAACTCGCCGCTCCAACACTCTGTTGTACCTATGTCCGAGAAGAGAAAATCGTAGAACGAGGATGAAGGAGGTCGAAGGAAAAATGGATGCCCGTGTGATGGATATATCGAAACAATACGGAGGCATTCCTAGGCGAAAAAGACAAATGCCATTCCGCATTTACTCGAGACGAGCCACGATCAGTGGAAGAATTCAAAACACTCGAATCCGAGGGATACTTCAAAAATATGTCCATAGCCCAGGCCTGGGACTTGTACTGGGAAAAAGGTCAAAGCTATGTGAAGAAGCTGATAGGCAGCAGACTACAAGCGGCCGGTCGGGTAAGAAGACTCGAAGACAATATACACCCAGAGGAAGAGGAATGAGTGGTGGAGGTAGAGGTTTTCGACCTAGACCTCTACCCAAAAACATTGAATATGTAGATTCGGGCAAGAAGGGAAGGATCTACTGGGCTGGATATGACGAAGTTGCCAACCGGGAAGTGGCTAGGAAGAATGCTGACTATGTCAAAAAAATTGAAGAAGAAAATAAAAGGCAAGATCAGCTGTGGGAAGAAAGGCAAGAAAGAAATAGAAGAGACGATGTTGCAAAGAGAGCATACGAGAAAAAGAAGGCAGCTGAAGATGAAAAGAAGAGAAAGAGACCAGAGGACAACAGAGCTGAAGAAGAAAGAAGGAAACAGCGAAGGCGATGAAGTGTTGTTGTCCACCCCTTCATGTATTTTACTGTTGTAAATACATATGTATGTAAGTCTTCTGTACGATGAATAAAAATTGTGTAATTTCTATATTTGTGTATTGCGTAGATATAGTCTGCTATGTTTGCTATGATACACATTGTAAATAGTTGTGTAAAGGACAAGAATATTATGATCAATAAAAAGATTGATTCTACGCATACATTCTCTGTTACTACATTATCTGTATGTATCTTTGATGCTTACATTTTGTATGTATGTTTTAAGTTTTGGCATCATCAAAAAGGGGAAATTGTTGGGAAAATTTATTATTTAGATATTGATGAATGCCATGTAAAACTTAGATTGGAAAGTTGGCACCCCATTTTCCTTGTAAATTGCATTGTAATAGATAGGGTTGTACGAGCTGAGTCAAGTCAGCTATGCCTGGATATACAAGAAGTCAACTGGAGATTGAAATGAAGACTCCGCTGTGAAACAGCTGAGTATGGCAAGGGGGAAAAGTCAAGAACTCGACTGGAGGAGTATCACCGATACAATTGTGTGAAGTGTCGTCGAAAGTCAACTCAAGAAGCCAAGTCTCAAGTTGAAGTGACAGATGAGTCATCCATAGATTGGAAGCTAACTCGAAGTCACCTGGGGAAGTTAGAGAACTGCAGTCAAGTCAAGAAAATTGAAAAGAATCCGTTGCACAGAAGTCAAGAAGCTTACTTAAATAAGTAATATTTCCATGCTGTCATGTTTGAAAATGTTCAGTCCCAGAAGTGTGCAAAATGAATAAACCAATGGGAAGCACTGCACCTCGTGTCAGACTCTGAAAAATTGAACATTCATTTAATACGAGGAAATGTCAATATCAAGGACTGCAATAAGACAAGCCAATGAACACAAGTGACTTTTAAAAATTGTCCTATCTCTTAAACGGGCAGATTTTTGAAAGTTCACTATAAAAGGCTGAGGAATCACTTTGAGAAGAGGTAACCTTGACAACTGAACCACGAACTATCGAGCAATTATTCAATCAGAACCTGCGCAATATATTCTCAAGTTATTCAAGCAAATTCTCAAGCCTAAATTTCGAAGGAAATCGATCCAACATCAAGCTGTGAAGGAAAGACAACTTCAAACTGTTGAAGAGGAAACTTTTGAAAAATCAAAGGGGTCTACATTCCAAGGAGGATTGTAGAAAGGTTCAAGGTCGAACCAGTCTCAAGTTATTGGAGGGCTTCGTGATCAAATCCAAGAAGCTTGAGCAAGTGAGCTGAAGTAGCAAGCGCAATTTGCCCAAGAAGAAGTTCTAGTCGGACGAGAAGCCACTGTGTGTGACCAAGGCATCTCCAAACTGAGTCCCAAAGGATCAAGTTAGTTGTGTGATCAAGACTTGTATCTGGACTGATAACCACTTTGTACTCTGATCAATACTTAGTGGATTCCTCCAGGAGTTGGAGAAGAGAGGAGTAGAAGAATTACCCCATCTTCGGACCTATAAAAATTATTGTGTCATTTACATTTCAGCATTTTGATTCTGTATAACACTTTATATCTGCTGATAGTTTGCTATCCAACTGATAATTGACAAAGTGCTAAAACCAAGTGTTAAAACAAACTTAAACAAAATTCAAGGGTGTTAAGTCTTCCGCTGAAAATCTCATTACAGCCAAGTTAAGATTTAGACTAAACAGTTGAGTTATTCTATCAACAGCTGAATCGAGTCTGTTGAGTGGCTAACTCTGCTGGTTAACTAACTTAGCTGTCCCTCAAGGACTTAGCTATGAAATTAACTCTGTATTATTTTAAAAGGACTAAAATCGAAAAGTTGGTAAGGTTTATTCAACCCCCCCTTTTAAACCTTACTCACATCCCTTGGGACCTACACTATGATGGCAGTTTATGCGTACCTAAGGATGAGGACTTGAGAAAGGAGATTCTAGATGAAGCCCATAACACACCTTATACAGCCCATCCGGGAGAAACGAAGATGTAAAGGGATTTGAGAGAAATTTTCTGGGGGAGGAATATGAAGCGCACGATAGGTAAATTTGTGGAAAGATATCTCATTTGTCAACAAGTGAAGGCCGAACACCAGAGGCCGTCAGGATTATTAAACCCACTGGATATTCCTGTATGGAAATGGGAACACATTACTATGAATTTCGTGACAGGACCACCCAGATCCGTAAGGAAGAATGAGGTTATTTGGGTTACCGTAGACAGACTCGCGAAGACCACACACTTTATACCGGTAAGGATGACTTTCAATATGGATTGTTTCGCTCAGCTTTACATTGAGAAGATTGTTAGCCTTCAAGGAGTGCCAGTATCCATTGTATCAGATCGTGATCCACGTTTTACATCGAAATTTTGGGAAAGTCTGTATGCAGCTATGAAGACGAAGCTTAAGTTCAGCACCGCATATCATCCGCAAACGGATGGTTAGTGAGAAAGAACAATTCTGACATTGGAAGACATGCTCAGAACAGTTGTGTTGGATCTTGATGGAAGTTGGAGACTTATTTACCGCTTGTGAACTTCGCTTACAATAATAGTTACCAGGCTACTATCCAAATGGCACCATATGAACCATTGTATGGAAGAAAATGTCGATCACCAGCTCATTAGGACAAAGTTGGTGAACGCAAGATTTTTAGACCAGAGATTATTGAGAGAACAATGGGAGTGATTGCTAAGATTCAAGACAGAATTAAGGCAGCATAAGACGGACAGAAAAGTTACGCCGACTGAAGAAGGAATGACCTACAATTTAAAGTGAATGACAAGGTATTTCTCAAGGTAGCACCCTTGAAAGGAGGTGTTCGTTTTGGGAAGAAAGGAAAGTTGAGACAACGATATATTGGACCATTCGAAATTTTAGATAGGATTGGAGATGTCGTATACCGTTTAGCACTACCTGCAGAACGTGTAGCAGTGTATAATGTGTTTCACATATATATGGTTAGGAAGTACATTTACGACCCAAGCCACATCATTAACCATAAGGAACTGGATGTCAATAATAACATTGCCTATGAGGAGAGCCCCGTCGCTATTTTGGGAAAGAAAGTACATAGGTTGAGAAATCGAGAAGTGTCCCTACTGCTAGTACAATGGAGTCGACATGGTAAGGATGAGGCTACTTGGGAGAGAGAGGAAGAGATCCTAGCTAAGTATCCGAACCTTCCTAACTAAGTAAGTCGAATTTCGAGGACAAATTGTTTTTTAAGTAGGGGAGGTTGTGACTGATGGCTCAAAAGCTACTCTAGAAAACCGTAGGCAAGTGCACCTATCGTTTTATAGTATAGATTATTGAGTACCGAGTGTCATTCCCACGAGGATTGTAAGTACTAATAATTACCGTCTTTTTGTTATTTAACCTAACAATTTTCAGAGTTTTGTTTGTTAAAAATGGAAAATGAAAAATAAAGAATTTGAAATAATCACAACTTACAATAGATCAAATAAAAGTAGATTGTAGAATAAGAAGTCAAGATCCAAAAATGTGTTTGAATGTAAATCCCTATAGAATGTTTTTGTGATTTAACAAGATAAAGATACAACCAAAAACCCTTAAGCAAAAACCAACCTCTTTTAGTAAAATCTCATGTTTCATGGACCGTAGAAATTCCCGATTTAAGTTAAACCCTCTATCGAGCGTGAATAACTTCTAACCTCAAGTTGATTAACTGAAATCTCTTTCTAGTTAAAACCCCCAAGACAACATTATAGCGATTTGTGAATTCCCATATTAGGTTTGACCCTAATCCAGAAGATTATGTCGTCCTATATCTAGGATTGCATGTAACTCTTTTCACTTATATAGGTTCTATTTCACCATGAATCTCTCGATTTCCCGAATGAAAAATAAACTTCAAATCAATATTGCGCATATACCAATTCGAATGAATAAAGCATAATATAAGTGAATCGCACAAAACATGAAGATATTATTAAAAACATTCAAGCCTTAATCACAAATTCATACTAGAGTTCATTACATTCAAACACTAGAAATTTAGCTACGCATGGCTTTGACAAAAGAGTATACTACACAAGAAGATTTGAATAAAATGAACATGGTGTACTTAGCTCTTATTCAAGACCAATTCAAGACTTCCTCCTTGGTTAATTGCAATGATATTGAGCTCCAAGCCTTCTCCTCTATTGCTCTTCAACTCCCAACTCTACCTCTCTTTTATCCTCTCAATGTATTTTGCTTTGAAACTTACAATGAATATACAATGAATCTCTCTATGAATGAATTGAATTGAATGGAATGGAATGGAATCCTCCAACCCAAACTCTTGGCTTTTATAGACATTCTTGTTGTGAAAGAACACATTAACAATGTCATCTTTTGACAAATAATTGCTCCACTTCCATAGTTGGGTTGTTGAATCCTTGTTTTCATGTGATAATTGAGAGAATAATAGAGTTTGGTGCAGCAAAATGAGATGTAAAAGTTGCTCAAAAGTTGTCAAAAAGCAAAAAGAGAAAGCTTCCATAATTTCCGCCAAAGAAAATCCCAGACTAGACGAAAAGCACGCCCGTGCTTTAAAAGCACGGCCAGGCCGTGTTCGCGGATTTTTCCGAACACGGTCGTGTTTGGTACGTCGTGGCCGAAAATTTGCTCGTTTTTGGCTCCTCAAAAGCACGGTCATGCTTAAAAGCACACCCTGGCCGTGTTTGACTGAAAAGGGCCCGAAATGACGCGTTTAGCTTGGGATTTCGAGTGTTTTTGCATCCATAAACCCCGGGGTATGTTTTGACATGAAACCATGGCCCAAAATTCACCAAAAACAGCTCCGAATCATCAATCTACAATAAAAGCACCTCGGAGTAATATGTGTAAGTCCAAGCGGCTACGATAATCTAGAGGAGGGTGAATAGATTATCTCCATCTTTTCGATTTCGCCCTCTTTTTCAAACCAAAAGCTCAAACACAAAAATAAAGGTGCGGAATGTAAACAACACGCGTCGATTTATAGTAGTTCAACCCACCTAAGGCCTAATCTACTACCACCCCAAAGATATCCGGATGGATTTCAAAGAAAAAGAATTTTATTAATTACCAAAATTAATACAAATTCAACTTACAACACCTTGAAGAGCACCACACTTTCTTCAACACCACCTTTAGAGATTACCACAATCTCCCAAGATTACCACAATCTTCCTTCAACGGCACCTTGTGAAGATTACCACAATCTTCAACCTTGAAGAATACCAAATTCTTCAACACCTCAATAAGAAGATCACCACAATCTTCTTGCACCTATCACCTAGATTATCCAAGTGTGCTCTTACCACAAGAACACTCACAAGGATATCTTGTGTTTGAATGATAACCAAAAATCAAGATTACAACTCAATAATGAATATTACAATTTGAGTGCAAAGTGTAATCAAGAATAGCCTAGACCTCAAGGATGTGAAAGTGAAAAGCTAGGCAAAATTACAACAAGAATAATAACAATGAAGAACAAATATTTGCTTGAAGTGTATCTTGTTGTGTTGTATCTCAATTGTTATTTTTGGTTGCTCCAAAACTTCCTCTATTTATAGGAGATGATTGATCAAGCATAGGCTCTCTTGGGGATTGAAAATCTACGAGAAAAATACAATTAAAATCAAGAATATAGCTGTTAGAAATCAATCCCACATTTTAAGGAAATGTGTCTCATTTGTCAAACGGTCATATTTTTCTTTGTCAAAGCACAGGCGACCGGTCGCGCAAATAAGAGATTTGAAGAACACATTGAAAATTACAACAGGGCGACCGGTCGACCTCGAGACAGAAATGTTGTCCAATTTTTTATCGAAAATGAAACTCAAGAAATACTCCGAGAATATGTTAAAAACATTTTAAACCAATCGGGAGTATTTAGACAACATTTAGGAAACTTGTTTTGAAGTGAAAATTTATAAACATAAAATCATTAGAAGTGTTGTCCAATTTTATCTAAAGTAAAACTTGAAGAAATACTCCAAAAATATTAAAACCATTTTAAATCATTTAGGAGTATTTGGACAACAATTAAAAACATTGTTTTGGTGTAAAAATAAAATCATCAAAATTAAGATAAAAACATATATCAAACAATCTCCCCCTTTTTGATGATTACAAACCAAAACAATTTTTACACAAAATAGGAGAACAATTTTAGAAATGATTTTCCGGTAAAAACATTTAACCGTTTGGAAGTAACCAAAATTTCCAAAGTACATAAGCAACCAATAGGGAGTAAATATATTCAATAATAAGCACAAGCTCCCCCTATCAACAAGCACATCAAGAATAATGTAAAAGCAATTATCCATAAGCTAAAAGCTTAGCTTTTACATTTTGTTCAAGAGCTTATAAGCTCCCCCTGTCATAAAGCATCATTAGACATTTATATAAGTCCATCAAACAATAATTGGACTAAAAATAAATCACAACTTATGACTTTTATGAGCCATAGCTTATAGCTTTTATAACAAGCTTTTATGAGCTTCTTTGAGCTAATGAGCCAATTTCCTGTTTCTCCCCCTTTGGAATCATCAAAAAGAATGTTAGGATGATAGAAACATTATATAATGACATCAAGGTGCACTAAAGGGACGGTTTATCAACCGTTGAGCAACTTAAGCTTAAAAACTCCAAGGAAAAAAAATTTGGAGAAATGTATCATAAGAAATCCATAAGCTCATTTGTTAGCTAAAAACATGATTTCAAAAAGATTTTAAGACATTTGGAAGCAAGATAATCATGTAGAAGTTGAAATATTCATTGCGACATTTCATCGAACACCTTGTGTGCGTAAAAAATAAAAGAGGTTGTATATAGCCCTTGAAAATGTTTCAAGCCAAAAAGTTTTCATATCATCATCAATCATCCTCATTTCAAAGCTCAATAAGATCATATGCAAAATATGCAACATTTGTCCATCAAATAAGTGGCTCAACAAAGAGATTCTCAAGGGTTCAACCCAATTGAGATAATATAAGCCAAAAAGGATCAAGACATTACAAATGCCAAATATTAGAGCATCCATCAAGTAATACAAGTCATGCCTTAAACAATACATGTATGATATATCAAATGTCCCAACATATCCATCTAAGCATAATGAAAGAAGCACTTTTACCATCAAGTACTTCATACCAATTATCAAACAATGCCATATAAGAGTATTTTTACCATCAAATACTCCATCAATATCATGATCATCCACAAGACATTATCAACTCGCAATTTTAACCCTTTCAAGAAAACACGCAAATCTCATTAGTGCAAAAGAGTTTTACAAAATAGTTCATGAAAATACAAAACAACATGAATAAAAATGCTAGAATAGAAAGGGGGTGGGGACATCATTCCTCGTCCGAGGAGAAGCAAGATCCGGGAATAAAGTCTTTGATGAATTTCTTCAACTTGCCGATAGACTTTTGCGTTTTGGAGGTCTTTTGCTCCAAAGCGTCATACCTCGCCTCATGAAAAGCCCTCATCTCATCAAATTCGACTTGAGTATACCTCCTAGGCGGTTGAGCACCGGTATTACCCTCCGGATTGCTCGGTTCGCCTTCCTCCGCCAATCTTGCGGCCTCGGCGTCATCAAAGAAGTCGTTAGGATCGGGGGAATCTTGACCTCTTCCTCTAGCCATTTTGGTTGGTCGGATGTCCATATTCTTGCGCATAGTGACCATTTGGGAGATGTTATCAATGTCAAAGTCATTTTGAAATACCTCCGAGTTACATTCCGACGAAGGTAGTCCCGATTGTATAAGAAGTTTACAAATCCAATTTCCCATAACCAACTTCTTATTACCTTGAGTGATGGACTCGATAAGACATTGAATAAGTATGGCGCCAAAATTGAGCGGTTCCCTCCTAGCAATCTTATACGTCAAAAAATAATCCATGTTGCTAGGCATTTTACCCGCCTTTCCACAAATACAGTAGGCGACAATAACAGATAAAATACGATGCTCAAGTGTCATCGCCAACAATGAATACTTTGGCCATACGCCCAAATATGTCTTAACTTCTTTCATGGACACCCCCAACATTTCATCATTCCAAGTACCACAAGAAAAATAGTCCCAACCACCTTCTCTAACACGTAAAAGCCGACAAATATCATTAGGAGTCCACCTAAAATGACGACCCCTTACAAACGAATTAACGGCAATCGGCTTCCTTTCAACATCATATTACACCCACATATTGGCATAAAAGAGTTGGATAATTTCATTATCATATAAGACATAAGCATGCTCCCATAAAAACATCCAACCTTGCTCCTCAAAGAATCCTCTAATAGTGGGATATTCATTTGTAAATGAATTAAAACGACACATTTTAGTCCGAGCAATCGATTTTCCTCCCATTTCCGAATCTTCATAGTACCATTCCGCATATTTATTGATGAAATTAAGAACATTGTGGGAATGAGGTGCTTGAGTAATAAAAGATTTTTTACTTTTCGCCCAACGGCAATTTTGGAGCGAAATTGTTCCACGGAGCTCGGTAATTTGGGCCCGAGAGAGAACGGGATTTTGAACATCATCACCTTCTTGAGCCACGTTTCTCTGGGCAGCTCGAATATCTCTTTGTTCGGCTTCTTCTTGCCGATTTCTTGAAGAACCATCTCCGCCCCTTCTACGCTTAGAGATGGGATTTCGACCGGTGGAATTCTTTGGGGGAGCCATATATGTAAGATTCTTGTGAAAATAAGAGGATTAGCAACAAGAATCGTGAAAAATGATGAAAAAATGAAGATTTTGAAGAAAGGGGATGAATTTCGTTGCTTATGCGAGGGTTTGAGATTTTGTGTTCTGTTTCAAATAAAATGGCAGAACGTTTTTAACTAGCAAAAATAGCCTGGGCGACCGGTCGAGGTGTGGGGCGACCGATCGACGTGCAGGGCGACCGATCGCCCCTGCTTTGACCGTCCCAGTGCAATTTTTCATTCTCCAGGTTTTTCAAAAATTC
Organism: Rehmannia glutinosa; assembly: GCA_016081115.2. Taxonomy (NCBI): domain Eukaryota; kingdom Viridiplantae; phylum Streptophyta; class Magnoliopsida; order Lamiales; family Orobanchaceae; genus Rehmannia; species Rehmannia glutinosa. Next base: position 33,414 of record JABTTQ020000767.1, on the reverse strand, counting down.
GATTTTTCACCCCAAAAGTTTTAAAACTTAGCAAAAAGATAATTTTGGACCAAATCCAACAAATACGGGTTTCGGGAAAACATATATTTGAGAAAATCGAGACTTAGCGAGTAGTGCCCTTTTAAGAAAAATTTGCAAAATCATTTAGGGGCACTTAAGGGGTTGAAATGAAATATCTTGAAAGATATGTGCATAAGCATAATATCGAGTGTTAAGAGAAATACGAGTGAACATACCTCGATAGTTTAAGAAACTTGATGACGAAATAGCCAATGAATATGAGATGCATATCCTACACAATTCTTAGACAAAATTTGCACAAAAGCGCAAGTGTAGGCAAGTAATAGGAGATATCAAAAAAATACTTACGCTATAAAAAATCATAAGAGATAATAAACCACATAATTCTAATTAAATGCACAAGAGTTTTAGAAATATCATGCAAGGTCTTCTTTTAAAAAATTTGAAACTCACAAATATATTAAAGACCTATATAAAAAGAAATTACTTGAAAACTCATTTTGCAATTAAGACACAAATAAAAACATGCATAGAATTAAAATAAAATGCATATATAAATGGGGAGATACGGTTTACCAATTACGTCATTTCCATGAGTTGTCTTTTTCCCATTGTTGATGATATTTTCCCCTTGAGAAGTCACTTTGTTGATGATGACTTCTTTGATTACTCCATTTCCAAGGTTTGTTACCTTCCCATTGTTGATGGTCTCTCCTTCTTTGAAAATCATCTTGTTGATGATTTCTTTGTCATTTCCAAGGATTGTGTTCTTCCCATTTTTGATTATATCCTCTTCTTGGAAATTGATTTTGTTGAAACTGATTTCTCCTTCTTTGATCAAATGAGATGTTCATTTGATGTTTCCTTGGTGGCATGAATTTTCTCCGATTATTATTTTGCCGGGTACCTAATAAAACATTATTTTGTGGTACCCTCAAGTGTTTGGGTCCTTTAGGATTAGCTTTGAGACTTTTAGGTCTCCAACAATAATTAGAGCTATTTCTAGCTCGACAAGTATTTACCGTATGACCCTTTTTTACCGCAATAGAAGCATGTAATAATTCTAGGAGCATAATGGCCAATATGCATAGTGACTTGATCCTTTTTCATATGATTAACAACATTAGGCTTATGATCAAGTCCTTTATCACAATTATGAATATCAACAATATTGGACATTTTATTGGTACTCAAGTTTTATTTGGATAAATTATTTTTCAAGCAATTAATATTCTCAACAAGAATATTATTTTCTTTTTCAAGGTTTCTAACCTTATCAAGAGTGGTAGTGTGAGCACATGATAGTGATTCATAGGAAGTAAATAAACTATTCTTATCATTTTTCAAAACAATGAATTCCTTTTTCAAATTTTTTATTTAACAAGTAAGTTTTGGAATTCATCTTGTAGCTCATCATAATCATTTTGCAAATCACTATATTCATTTTGCAATTTATTGTCATAAGAAGTAGAAGGTTTAGAACTTACCTTATTTTCTTCGAAGCCCATAAGACAATGTTCAACTTCTTCATGGTTGAAAGTTGTAAAAGGCTTGTTCCTTAGATTTGAACTTGAATTCCTTTGAGAAGTAGATGCTTTTGTTTGACTCCTTTCATTCGCAAATACTCCATAGATGGCTTCTAATTTTTGCCATACTTCATGTGTCGATTTTATTCCTACAATATGTTCATATTCCAAATTAGTAAATGAACAATACAAGATATTTAGAGCCTTACCGTTTAAAGAGATGATTTTTTTCTCTTCATCATTGAGTTCTTTGAAGCCTTTGGAGGTGTGTGGTGTGTCTTTCATCGGAATGGATTCTCCATTTATGACGGTGTTCCAAATATCAAACCCACAACCTTGTAAATAGCATTCCATTCTTTCTTTCCAAAATATAAAATTTTTGGAGTCAAATAGTGGTGGCTTGGTGGTGGAGGTGCCGGATAGATGAGCTTCGTTCGTAGCCGACGATCGTTTCTCTTCACTCGCGATGTGAAACGAGCTTGCCAAAGAGTTTGGCTCTGATACCACTTGTAAGTCCAAGCGGCTACGATAATCTAGAGGGGGGTGAATAGATTATCTCCATCTTTTCGATTTCGCCCTCTTTTTCGAACCAAAAGCTCAAACACAAAAATAAAGGTGCGGAATGTAAACAACACGCGTCGATTTATAGTAGTTCAACCCACCTAGGGCCTAATCTACTACCACCCCAGTATATCCGGGATGGATTTCAAAAAGAAAATGAATTTTATTAATTACCAAAATTAATACAAATTCAACTTACAACACCTTGAAGAGCACCACACTCTTCTTCAACACCACCTTTAGAGATTACCACAATCTCCCTTTGAAGATTACCACAATCTTCAACCTTGAAGAATACCAAATTCTTCAACACCTCAATAAGAAGATCACCACAATCTTCTTGCACCTATCACCTAGATCATCCAAGTGTGCTCTTACCACAAGAACACTCACAAGGATATCTTGTGTTTGAATGATAACTAAAAATCAAGATTACAACTCAATAATGAATATTACAATTTGAGTGCAAAGTGTAATCAAGAATAGCTTAGACCTCAAGGATGTGAAAGTGAAAAGCTAGGCAAAATTACAACAAGAATAATAACAATGAAGAACAAATATTTGCTTGAAGTGTATCTTGTTGTGTTGTATCTCAATTGTTATTTTTGGTTGCTCCAAAATTTCCTCTATTTATAGGAGATGATTGATCAAGCATAGGCTCCTCTTGGGGATTGAAAATCTACAGAGAAATACAATTAAAATCAAGAATATAGTCATTAGAAATCAATCCCACATTTTAAGGAAATGTGTCTCACAAAACGGTCATATTTTTCTTTGTCAAGCAGGCGGCGGCGCAACAAAATAAGAGATTTGAAGAACACATTGAAAATTACAACAGGCGACAGGCCGACATAGGCTTCGACCGTCGACCCTTGTCTCAACCGGTCCCCCTAAAGCAAAATGCAAGGTCCGAAGTTTCGTAAGAGAGCCAAGCTTCAGTGCACGGTCGACAGGGTGTCGACGGCCGACGGCACCGGCCGACCCCGGGCGATCGGTCGACTGTCGATTTCACCTCGGGTTCATTTTCTGTTTCAAACGTACTCTTGATGTACGGGTTGCCCTATAGGGCGACAGGTCGACCTCGAGGCAAATGTTGTCCAATTTTTATCGAAAATGAAACTCAAGAAATACTCCGAGAATATGTTAAAAACATTTTAAACCAATCGGGAGTATTTAGACAACATTTAGGAAACTTGTTTTGAAGTGAAAATTTATAAACATAAAATCATTAGAAGTGTTGTCCAATTTTATCTAAAGTAAAACTTGAAGAAATACTCCAAAAATATTAAAACCATTTTAAATCATTTAGGAGTATTTGGACAACAATTAAAAACATTGTTTTGGTGTAAAAATAAAATCATCAAAATTAAGATAAAAACATATATCAAACAATATGAACTATGTACAATCAAATATTTATGAAACTAACCATGAAATAACTCAAATCATACTTAAATATACACATAAAACATGCATAAAAAGACCCTTATCAGTGACAACCCAACCCTTTTTAATATTCATGAATAATGTTGCATCATATCTAGTTTACATTTTAATTGTGCAATTTACTCGCTTTATGCATTTTATATATTTTGAGCATCCGAGAATCGATTGCGCCCTTGACTACGATAATGGATATGAATGGACATCACGATGACATATTATGGATATTATTATGGAGTAACGGACTTAAATTTTAGGATCGAGATTTTTGCACCGATTAAGTGAATTTTTGGAGATTTTCACTAAAGTGCTTTTTATATTTTGGGAATTCGAGACTAAATTTCTACATCACATTTTATTTTTATTAGTGACCATCTAATTTATGAAAAACGAGTTTTGATTAACTCTCGTGATTTTTAAAAAATAATAATAGCTTACTTAAAGATTTTTAAAAATACTAACTTTTGCAAATAATTTTAAAATAGGGTAAAAATAGATATTTTCACCCCAAGCACTCTTGCATTTTTATAAAACCCCCAACACCCTCACTCCTCCATCACACTCCCATGCTTAGTCTAAAATCCACCATTGTTGAAGAAAGCTTCAAAGGTAAAAATTTCTTCATCTTTTCTTTAATTATTGTATTTACTTTAAATCTTTTTAGGAGGATTATCCTATGCAATTATTAACAATAGAAATGAACTTTGATGAAGAAATTAAGAAGATTAGAACCCCCATTTTTGCTCCTTAATTTTCGGTCAATATGATATTTATGAACAAATAATTTTTGTTTCACTTTTTGTTTATAGATTGTGTTATATCCACTGTTCTAAAAATCTCCGCCTAGCTCCGATTAGTCCCCGCCTAGGAGCTAGGCCCGTTTTGTTCGCCTATGTTATTCTTCTGATTAGGTCCCGTCAAACCCCGTCTAAGTCCCACCTAACCCCGCTCAAGCTCCGCCTAGGCGCTAGACCCCAGTTTGTCGTCCGACTAGCGCCTAGAACACTGGTTATATCTAACTTGTAAGAGCAAGATTATGTGTTTTAAATCTTGTTTTGAAAATGAAAATATACCCCTTAATTGAACCATAGGGGATGGCCAAATGATGAAAACTTTAAGATGATGTTTTGTTTGTTTTAAGCATGATTAATTATAGTTTGATAATTTAATGTAATGTGATGATTCTAGACTTTGTTTTTGATTTTGAGTTTTATTTATTTATGATTATTTAAGCTTGATATTAATGGTTTAAGATGATATTCAGAAGTTGTATAAGTGATTGTTGGTGAAGGATTTGAGTTACTAGATGAACTTGAACAATTAGTGATTTTTGGTCTCATTAATCCATTATTTTTTAAATAGAAGCTTAATGCCTTGAGGATGATTGTTTATGAAAACTTTCAGTTTTGAAAAGTGATTTTGATGATAAAAAGTTATTAAAACTTAGTACTTAGAGTTAGAGAATCGGGAAAATCGAATAGAGCTCAAAAAACGGCGAAATACGCCCCACCGGGGCCGACCACCGCCCACTGGAGGTGGCGGCCGCGCCACCGGCTGAGGGTGGCCAGAGGTGGTTGTGGTGGTGATGAATAATGGTTGCAATAGGTGATAGGATGATAGGTTGGTAGTGTGGGTGATAGGTGTAGGTATAGGTACGTACGAAAAGTGATCGATTTGACATAAAGTGTGATGTGATGTGACATGGGCTTTTGGCACGCAAACCAATGTTACTTTTCAAAAAATTGATGTTAAGTGTTAGGTTAGTAAGCTAGGGTTATGAGGCAAAAAGATAGTGAAGCAACGTAAAGTGATTTTTCCAGAAACGTGAGATTTCGAAAATATTTTTTTTAAGAATAACGAGACTAAGATATTTTTGAGATGACATGTTATTTTTAAATAAGTCCAGATTTTAAAGTCGAGCTATGATTTTATAAATTAGGGTTCGATTGATCGAGAATTTTATCTAAAACGGGTTGTTAGTAGATTAATTATTTTTAAGTGATTAATTGAATTTAATTAGTCATACTTTGACTTTGATCATTGACTTTGACTTCGACTTTGACTTTAGTCAGCGATCGTTTTTAAAGCTCTTTAAAAGGGTACCGAAGACCCGATTATAAGATACTTGACTTTAAGGAACGTATTAAATTTTACTTAGCCAGAGAGATCAAGTTACTTAATGATTATCTACATTGTCATATGTCAATAAGTTGAAGAATTTAACTGTGTTAGGTGCAGCACAATCGGATATGGCTCATGCAATCAATTACATCACTAGCTTTCTGTTAAACTTCAAAGGTGGGTAAACTTCTTATTTTGTAAGCATGTCGTACTGTTATACTATATTTGTCAACTCTCTATAATTGCTAAAATGTGCCTACGGGCTATTTATATGTTGTTAACGGGTGGGGGATGACCCCTCGGTGTTAGAAAAGGCCGACAGGCTATATATATATATATATGCTGCTAACGGGTGGGGAACGACCCATCGGTGTCAGAAAGAACCAATGAGCTATTTATATGCTGCCAACGGGTGGGGAATGACCCCTCGATGTCAAAAAAAAAAATGATTTATATTGCATTATCAATGTTTGACCGATATAGTGTACTACTTACGTTTCCCACTAAGTTTCACAACTCACACCTTCAAATGTTTTTACATTTCAGATAATAATGATTAGCTGGAAGTTGAGGCGTAGGGGACTGTCTACATGGGCGTCATTCTATTTATTCCCACTAACTAAATTACTTGTGTTTTGATTAAACAAATTTAAGGTTGATGTAATATGAATTTTTACTAATGCGTAACTCTTATCAAACCTTTATCGCTTTTGATACTTTCAAGTTTATTTAAGAAATTTTTAAGCCCACATTTTAGTAATTAAAGTATTCTATTTATGCTTCCGCAACTATTTATAAATACTCAAGCGTCCCACATTAGTGTTCCTAACCGAAATGGGTTCAGGGCGTTACAAGAACCACATTATAGTAGGACCTGTAAATGTTTGTGCACTGTTAGGTCCTGTAGCTTGAAGCTAAAATTCTGTAACACCATATCTTTAACATAAAAAAAAGACATGAATGGTTAATTTGACTACAGCCTATAATGTAATCCATCCTCAGATTTAGAATAACATAACCAGTATAATTACAAAAATTACTACTGAGGTTTAGTCTGATTACAAAAATACTCCAGCTATCCATCAAATTACAAATACCCCCTTCAGGTGTTACAACTTACAACTTACAAACAACTCCTTCAAGTTTGTATTTACCTAACAAGTACCCCTTCCTAAAGGTGCGATTTGTAAAAAACAAACAAATGTCAAGGGGATACTTGTAATTTTGAAAGATAGTCGGGCTTCTTTGTAATTAGGCTAAATCTCAGGGATGGTTATTGTAATTATCCCAAATAAATAATAGAACCACAAAGAATTTCTTTTTTCTTTCAGAAAAAACAAAGGGAAGAAAGAAGAAAGAAAGTCCATTGATGACTACCAAGAATAAAAATCTTCCTTTGAAATGTTAAAAGACTTCCTCCCCCAACAGAGATTATCTTGTTGGGTCATCATGTGCAATAGATAACATTAAACGGTAACTATACCTATTGTGGTAATCATCACACAGCTGCTTTCAAAGCAATCAAGCATTTGAAGCACCAACTCAGCTCTCATGCAGATTTGAAGCTTTCTGACAAAAGCTTGTAATATCGTATTTGCTGCACCCAAAGAATACGCATTTGGTGAGGAGAGAAAACGAATTGTAGTAAAGGCCACTAATGTGTAAAATAAGAAGAAAATGCATTTAGTAAAACCAGAAGCACCTTGTCTGAAACAGAAGGAGAGGTTTTCTCCAACGCTCTCTTGAAATGTACATCTTTGATGGTCCATGGTACACCCGGGCTTCTACAGGGTGATGTCAGTTTCTCATCAAGAGCAGCCATAGCAGCTTCATTCATCTGCCGTTTAGAAAAATGCATCTCTTCATAAATAAATCTCTAAGTCATACCACAAGTGAGCATGACAATTCTTACACAGGATAACATATACTCCCTCCGTCGGATGGCGATGTTTGGTGTTTTTTTATTTGCCCTAATACTTTTATTCTTTACTATAAAAGTAAGGATTGATTGCAGAATGCAACTGTTCTATATTTCATTTTTATATTGTAAAATTAAATGTTATCAGTTTGCCATAACTTACAAAATTTAATATGATCATTGATTTATAAAATTAAATATTATCAGTCTTGTCATATAAAATTAAATATTATCAGTCTTGCTATAACACAAATACACAATCATCTTATTTAAGGAAGAACTTAAAAAGTTAAATATGGATGATAGACAAATATACAATAACAAATCAAATTAAAATCATGCAATTCATTTAGTGAGGTAATATTTTTTCTGTTCTATTTTCAATCCAGCTATAACTTTAGAGATAATTGCAAAAACTATCCCTAAGGTTTAGCCTACTTACAAAATAAAAACGAGTTATCTTCAAAATTACAAATACCCCCCTGACATTTGTTTCTTTTTATAAACTGCACCATCAGGAGGGGGGTCTTTATTACGTAAATACAAATCTCATTTGGGTGTTTGTAACACCTTAAGGACGTATTTATAAATTTGAAAGATAACTAGAGATTTTTATAATCAGGCTAAACCTCGGGGGAAGTTTTTGTAATTATCCGTAAACTTAATGCATAATTCATTCATTTCCTGAAGGGCCGACTTTTGAAAGAAACTGACAGTTGACTTTTGTTAATTCCTAATAAAAATAAAATGGACATCCTTTGTGGGAAGCATAAAGAAGAGTCAAAGGCAGAAAATGAGACATACCAGTGCAGACAGATCAGCACCACTGAGATTTTCACAAGCACTGTCTTTCCCTAGGGCCATCAGGTCCATATTGACATCTATCGGCTTTTTTCGAGCAAGAGCTTTCAAGATCATTCCTCGTTCATCTGGACTAGGGAGGGGAACATACATAAGCTTCCCGAATCTTCCTGGTCGGAGCACGGCACGATCCATGACTTCAGGCCTGCCATCATGTCAGGAAAATAAGAGATGTCCAAATAAGGGGAAAAGGATAAACATTTCAGCAGATTATTTTCTACTTCCCATCCATGAAAAATGTCCAAAGACCCAGACACAATTAAGGATATAAAAACCACCATCGAGGTTTAGTTTAATTACAAAAAAAAAAAAAAAAAACAGTTATCTTAAAATTACAAATATCCCTTTGAGACATTACAAATACCTCCTTGAGTTTGTATTTATTATACAAATTACCGTCCTCAACACCCCCTCAGTAGGTGTAATTTGTAACTTAGAAATATATGTCAAGGAGATATTTGTAATTTTGAATGATAACTAGGTTTTCTTGTAATTATGCTAAACCTCAAGGGTAGTATTTGTATATTCCAAGCAATTATCTCTACCTATTTGTAGCACCAATTACATAAACACCCCGCCTCTGTTCTGCACCATCCAGCTCTATCAGTAGCTGCAAAGGCAGATGATGTCCATTTTCAGTCCATAATAAGGCCAGACAAGTTATATGAGGACACATTATAAGGAAAGCTATATTTACCAACCTGGTTCAAGAGCCTCTCAACAACCCATCCACCTTCTTTACCACGCTTTGTTGTCAATGCATCCACCTGATAGAAAAAGGAAGTGCAGAGATACGAAAAATAAAAACATTCAACAACCTAACTTTTTTACCGAGGAGGAAATAGAAATCAGTCAAGTCATTTGTAGCTTACAAAAATAAAAGAAAAAAAGGAAGTGATGGCTCACGGCGCTACAATACTTGTGCTAGAGCCTAGAAGAAAAAACAAAGATGAAATCTGAAAATATATATCAACTCATTCCTGTTCAGTGAGTTCCGGGATGTTTAGGAATTCTTACAACCAGGATCTACAGAAATTGGTCGGACTTTTAACGCTTCTAGATTCCCTTTCTTGTTTAGGAAATTATCATGAACTAATTAGCCAAGTTAAACATAGTTCAAGAAGGATTTCATTATTCCTACTGTTTGCTACTTACAGTCCTAGAATTAGGTGCCAACTTACAATCACATATAGCCTCACCCATTTCTAGAAGAATTCAATTGTTGCAACTTGTCCATATTTAATCACGAGTCTCTTTTAATTTTAATAAGAGAGATTCTAGGAAGACTTCAGAGAGATTATTTAAGGTCTTTTTTTCCCACTTTGGAGACATTCCAAAGTTTCATCTGGTCTTAATCATCGTATTTTACATCTTTTTTATTTTCTCATCCTTCCAGCCTAAGACTATTTTGTCGTAAAAATTTTGCATTCGCTTTAAAGGACCATCCTGCACCAACAATTTTGTGTTAGAGCGAAGGTTAGGATGACCAGGAGCATGAACCTAAAGAATGGTACAGATTATACTATAATGAATTAATGATTAGAAATAAATCTGAAATAACCCTGCCACAGTGCTTCCTTTCATTCAGGAATTTCTGCCCTCATAAAGAAGTTAATTATCATCATTTCATATGGTCGATATTTAATATGCTATAAAGGCATCAAGCAAGACTCATCATATTCCTGAAGAAAATGATGGGGGCAGATCAGAGTTGACATGTAATGTCTCTGGGAAGAATTATCTAAAATAGTATTTGTTGCCAAAAAACAAAGAAAATAATACACTTTGGGACTGCAAAATTAAAGGGAGATACTCATTTATGGTGGCACAATTTAGAGGATCATTGCACAGGACCGTCAAGCACCTATTTACGTGGGGAAAAGATGAAGTTAAAAGAACATGCTTCCTTTAACTGCAACTAACTATCAACTAACTACATTTTGACATTAAAATATAAAAGTACACAGCACTTAACCTTTTCAACTCTCGTCTAAAACTTTGTATCAATCTAAACATGGGGAGTCATTGTTGGAGAGTATTTCAAACATAGAAAGAAAGGGTTACTATAATTGGGCATAACTCCTAAGATAAGGACAAGGTGGCGTTTAAGCACTATACAAGATGTTGGAATTAATATGAAAGCTACAAGATGTTGGGATTAATATGAAAGCACGTAATAGAAACCAAAAAAAGAGTACCTCGTCAAAGAAAAGTATGCAAGGAGAACATGTCCTTGCACGACTGAATATTGTCCGCACCGCCAACTCACTTTCACCAACATACTTATTCAGAAGTTCGGGGCCCTTAATGAAGAACAGAGTAATACAGTAAGAAATCAGTGGATATTTGTTGTCCGCAACTAAATTATGGCAAAATTAAACCTAAGAGAGAACCTTGATATGTATGAAATTGGCTCCTGCTTCATTAGCAACAGCCTTGGCAATCAATGTCTTTCCGCAGCCTGGAGGACCATAAAGCAAAAATCCTGTCTCCAAGTCCACCCCAAAATCCTACAAATTGAGAAACTTATTCAAGGCCATAAACACCCGATCGTCACTCAATAAAAGGACAATCAGGAAAATCTTTTGTCAGCAAAACTTTTCTCTCTTGTAGGTCATTGGTTGGCTTAGTTTTTTCAGAGATAGAGGCTAAAGGAATACAAGGATGATATGATTGTGATGGAGTTTCATAAAGAGCAAACATATGACGCTTTGATGAGTGCATACGTGCACATAGACAATTTAGATATTGAGTCAAACTTAACAAGAAAGTAACACGTGTTCAGTTTTATTGCAAAATCCATCTAGATCAGCTCAATAAACAAGGAAATAAAACAAGTTACCTCATAATCTTCGGGAAACTTTATGCGCCTAACTATATAACGATCAAACTCCTGTCTAAGCAAATGAAGACCTCCGACATCATCCCATTTCACATTTGGTATAGCAGAAAATCCTTCTCTCCTAGAAGAAGGTTGAATCATTTTAGCAGCTTCCTGCCATCAGTTTATGAAAAGATCATATGTAACACAACAACAGTAGACATTAAAAAGAGGAATCGGGAATGAACAATGATCATGCAGAACTAGAAACAATAGAGATGAAAAGGATACACAATACATATTAACACTAATTAAAATAAAACAAATCCCCTTCTGCACTTGCACAATTTAGGTAGATGATGAAAAGTTGCAAGTTTTATGTAATTTTACGATATTCTTTCTGGCTGTGCAACTTGGATTGATATGTGAAGGTAACATGTATCTTACTGGAAATGCCAAAGGTTATAGAAGTATAAAGGTCTGGCCTATAGGGAAGTTTGGAAATACGACATTATTAAGAGAAAGTAAACATATCCGGTGAGTGTAAGCTGGGCCTGGGGAAATACTTAGTATATATAATAATAAAAAATGATACAATAAAAAATATGCTGCAGGAGCAATCATTTAATGTGATGTGTAAAAGAAACACAAATGAAAGAGAAGCTACCCCAAACCCCAACAAAGAGGAAAGGTACAATAAGTAAGAGAAAAGGAAAAGAAAATGAAAGGAAGAACCAAATCTTCAAAAAAAAACCAGTTACGGTAAAATATCTGAAAATTTCAAAGAGCAATTTTATGCAACACATCCACATCCAGTCGTCCATGCATAACCAGAAAAATGTGATACAAGTTGATCAAACAATAAATAATGTGACAAGAAATATTAGTGATTGTTCCTTTCTTTTGCTTAATGTTCTCTTAGTTGATGCGGGATCATTTTTCTCATAAAAGATGAGACTTTCCACTTCCATAATATTGTACCCACAATTCTATGTCTATGACACCTAGGTGCATATTTAAAACCCACATTCCCACCCCCCAAAAGATATTCTACACAGGCCACACGTTGCAGAACACATAGGAATACATGTTATAGAAAAGGTGATAGGTGCAATATATTACAACTAATAAAAAATATGTTTGTGAATTGTCAAGTTGCAATGCAATTGTCATTACACGTCACCATTTCTCCAACCGGTTCATTATTTTCGACAAGCAGTGGGGAAGAAGACATAATGTACCACAAAGATATACCCCTAAAGATGCACTGGGAAAAAAAAAGAAAAAAGAAAAACGAATAGAAAAAGAAATACAGCAACAAACACACATTCACCATTCACCAACTTGTAGACTATAATTGAATACACGTTACCTCAAAATCAGTCATGGTTATGCTGAGTTTCTCAATTTCTTCATTTGACCATGGCTGCCTCCACCAGTCTTCTCTACAATCCTCGTCTGTTGGTTCTTTGGAGAACTCAACCTTTCTGGTGTCTATGATTCTCTTCATTGCAAGGTTACCAGCCTTGTTGGCTAGTGCAGCCAAATCTGCTCCAACAAACCCTGGAGTGGACCTAGCTATTTTCACAAGATCAAAGGCACCTTCAACTTTAAGATTGCATGTCAGCACCGATAGTATTTCAACCCGTGCCTTTTCGTCCGGAACACCTAAAACAATTTCACGATCAAATCGTCCGGGCCTCCTCAAGGCAGGGTCGATAGCATCAGGTCTATTGGTTGCTCCAATTACTAACACATAGCCAGGTCTGCAGTCAGAACTGTCAGAATTTGCATTATCGTCAACAGGTTTTACGAGTCCGGGTGATTCATCCATGCAAGTGAGCAACTGTGCCACAATGCGGCGCTCCATTTCCCTCTGCAAGTTTTCCTTTTTGAAGCAATTGCATCAATTTCATCGATGAACACAATAGATGGCGCTGTTCTATATGCTTTTGAGAACAACTCTCGAATATTTTCTTCTGATGCGCCTGAAAATGTTCGCAAAGGAAAAATAGAAGAAAGGATGAATCCTTCTATGATACACAACCCTAGGAAAGTAATAAGTGTTGATGGAAATCTATCATTAAAAAAAAAAACACTCCAAAGACTAAACCACAAACCACAGACAAGTAAGAAGCCATACAGAGACCTAGATTTAGCACCAAGGCATACAAGGGAAACTAGAAAACAGCTTAAGAGTTAATACTTGAAGTTAACCCAAGTTGGCACCGGTCAAACAATTTTGGCCCTATTTGGTTTTGCTCATAATTTGGTGAATCGGAAAAATTTGCATTTGAGTTGATATCAACAATGAATTTGATTTTTGAAATTACCACCAAATTTGATATCCAATTGTTGAATAGCCATGTAGACAATAGAAACACTGACGTGTTTGGTTGATTTCCAATCTGGGGTTTATTGCTAGTTTTCGAATCATAATCTCAAAGTACACATAATCTTGGTTATTTCCCAAAATCTGGCACATTATAGATTTTAGTACACAATGTCACGGGCATGTTCTCTTAACAACGTACTATGTGGCCTTAGCGTTTTTCCGCCCCAGCGTGCTAAGTCAATCTCTCTCTCGAAAGTGCTTGTGTGTGAAGAATTGTAGGAAGATGGCTAAGAAATAAGCCACAAAATAAGCTTGTAAAGAACAATTGTATTATTCACTCAAACTTGCTTGATGGTTTACAACTAACTTACAAGATTCTAGAGAATTCTATGTACAAAACGGACCTAAAGTATTAGGCCAACAAGTGGGCTTGGATTTTGGCTAACGTCTTAATTAATTTGTAGAGAAAAATTCAGTCCAACTTGACGGCCTATTACAACAAGATCTGAAAGTGGGATGAGTAGGAGGGAATCTGTCCACCTAATAATATAAACTGTGGTTATTATGCAAAGAATATAACTTGGAAAAAATCCTTATCTAACTAGCTAAATGAAGAAGTTTCAGGCTAGGTACAATTCTTCGAAAGCTACAAAATTTTAAGGTTTGTGAAAGCTCATATAAGAGCAATGCAATATAAAATTACACGCTCTTGATATGTAAGCCAAATAATCATGCGAACATCCGAGTTGGTGCTCCAACAGCAGCACGTACACATAAAAGCTCATAGTTGAAATACTTATTAGGTCCCTACCACATCGGAATAATTTCAGTATTCCTAATAACACATTAGAAAATTTGCACAGTAAATTCATACAATAGAGTAACCTCAATCTATACCTGAAACTCCAGACACCAACTCAGTAGCAGAAACTTTGTAAAATTGCATTCCAGTCTCATTGGCAATGGCATGAGCCAACTTAGTTTTCCCACATCCTGGTGGCCCGTTCAATAAAATACCTGTCACAGGCGTCACTCCAAGGTGGCGTGGTAGCTGCGGATGATACAGTGGCACAATGATCTCCATCTTCAATTCCTCAATCACTCCACTCATTCCCCCTAAATCCTTAAACATTGGCCCATTATCCCCATTGCCATTTCTGCCACTATTATCATTCTTATTGATCTTATTCAGACCATCTCCAAAATTACCTTCTTCGTTCATTAAGTTTACCTTCTTCACATCCTTGTTATCCACAACCTCCAATTCCAATGCTTCCTTAAGCTCCCTCCCCTCCCCCAATTTCTTCGATTTCTGACGCAGGTTTTCCCGTAGCAACGACTTCATCAAGTCAAACTCTGGCTCGAATTTCTCCCCATAGATAGCATCTGCCGAAGTCGATACCTCTTCATCAGACGAATCTTCTCCTTCCGACGAACTAGCAGATGCCAAAGAGGATGATGAGCCGCCGCCGCCGCTGCTATTGTTCGAAGCGTCACTTTTCCTACTTCTCACGTGCTGAGCTTCAATGAGCCGCAATTTTTCCTCCTTTTCGTCCATTTTCCTTCGTTTCTTTATAACTGGAGTATCAATATCATCATCAGAATCATCCATTGGGTCGTTTCTGCTGCTTGAAATCCCGATTATTTGGTTCACACGTTTAGTGAAGGGCTGGAGCTTGTGGCGGGCGTAGTGTGGGTAGTTCGAACGGAGGTGGTCCACCAATTGGTCGATGGTTGCGTAGTTCTTAGCGGCGGACTCGATGTGGCGGCGGAGGATTCGATCGAAATTCGACCGGGGGTTTGATCCGCCGCCGCTGCCGCTGCCGCCCGCCTCCTCGTCTTCTTCCCATGGTGGTTGCTGGAAAGACAAGAGGTGTTAGGTTTCAAGCAGAACAGAAAGTGCAATGTAACGTATTAAATTTTCAGAAAAGAAACTATTATAAATTTCAAATAAATATGTTATAAGCTTTTTAAAAAGTTGGGCCATTCCATCATTTTTTCTCTTCAAAATAAAATATTATCTCAAAACATTTTTTATATTATTTTAATTACATTTATTAAAAAGTAATTCTAAAATAATTTTGAATAAGTTTAGCCAAATAACCTCTTATAAAATTTAATACCTAAATCATATTATTTTAATATAATATCATAAATTTCGTATAGCTAATAATTTCAGTTAAACAAAATTGCCACAGAATTAGATAAATATATAAAATGAATAATTTAGGAATTAAATGGGAATCACATTGTAGTATTAACGGTAAGATATTTGTATTCGATTCTCATCTAGCTCCCCCATCTCCTAAAATTTGTACTAAAAAATATTATGATTTAAATAAATATATACGTAAGGTGTAAAAAATTACTTAAGAGCATAATATGTTTATTTTATTTAATTTTCTATTTTTATTTGATTTTAATTATATAGAATTTTATGTGTCATCACATAATTTGATTTATGATTAAAAAAATCAAATGATAACTTATTTGTGAAATGAAGTTACCTATCAATCAAGTATAATAAATATGCATTTAATTTATTAGCGCATTATAAGAATTTTTTATTTATTTATAAAATTGTTTTCCCTATTTTTTTATTAAAAAAAGGGGGAAAGGGGTCTTTTTCTATTCTAAGTAAATAGTTTTTCCCTTCAATCTTTAGCCTGATATAAACGAAATGGCTAATTTTAAATTAGACATGCACAAACTAACACTATGTTTCTCATTATAAAATTTTCCATATTTAACTTTTACCTATGTGATTTTGCTTTTCAAAAATCAAAATTACAATATTTCAAACCTTTAAATAGGAAAAAACTTTAAAAAAAAAAAATAGACTAATTCCAACCCGTCAATCTCTAAGTCAGGTTCGTAGGCTTGTAACCCAATGAATCAATATGCCCCATTTAGTCGACGCTTAATTTTATGAGTGGCGCTATTCACACCTCATTTTTCTCTAAGTACAACTACCTTTTAAATTCATGACATTAAAAACCTAAAATGACCTTATTGCTTAAATTCATCCACATGATCATGCCATAAGATCTTGGCTCATAGTTATGTGTCAGATAATCATGTGCTACATGATCGTGAACCTTAGTTGGCCTCACCGGTTGACTCAAAACTGGTCCTCACCAGTTGACTCGAGTTAAAACATTAACCGGCCATAGTCAATGGCCCGAGTCCGGGTCCCACATTGCTACTAAACTCTCATTCATATTTAGATGACAAGTTAAGCAAAATAATATTCCACATCTCTGAATATGAAAATTGAAAGATGAGTACCACTCTCCACCAAAGTGTAAATAATTCAAGAAGCAACTTGTCTTTACATAAGGACATATCATAGAACTGCAAAAACAAAAGTTACCAAATCCAAACTACCATTCTCTTTTAATTCTCATCAATGGGGAAAAAAAAGTAAAGCCACAACAAACTCAAAGAGCAAGCAAATCTCGGGCAAAATTAGGGTTACGGAACAAGACTCCAAGCTTTATGCATTATATCATCATCTACAAAAGGCCGTAGTGACCACATCTGGCAATAGGTCTCAAGTTCTCCAGGCGAAGACTTGTGGTTGAGAGACGATACAATTCGAACCTGCAATTGCACGACTAGTTGAAATTTGTACGCATGGACCAGAAAATGGTAATGGTCGTGTTCAGCAAAAATCGCTGAGTTTAGAAAAATGATGTAACAAGAAGTGAAGGGTAATTACCTGCATTGTGTAGTCTTGTTTCACCATACTGTATATAATAGCCATCAAGGTAGCATAATCAGTAACTTCAGGTTTTGAAGGGTCTGATGATGGCACTTCCTCCTGGTAAATATAAAATTACCAAAAAAAAACAGAAAAATAAATAAATAGTTTTTTAGATATTTGTGACAAAACAGCAAGTTTCAACAACAACTTTAAATAAACATCGTGCACAAAATCGAGCATAATTACTTGGGGAAAGGAAGGCTAATTTGCCAAAGAAACAGGAAACCCCTACTGGGGTGTTAATGACGCAATATATTCGTACTTTAAAGAAATTGCCACCTACTTGGGGTGGGGGATGGGGTTGATTTGCTGGAGTAAAGATTTATTGGTGTTAAATGGGCTTAGGTAGAACTCATCCCCAAAAGCTAGCTCAAAGGGAGGGGGTGCCCAACCCACATTTATACATAATAACAGCCCAGCGAATAGGCAATGTGAGACAAACACAAACTCTAACACCCGCACTCGCGCCGAGCCTGCCAAACCAAATGGGTCGGGATCAGATTCCCACCATCGCCTCCAAACCAAACATGGGTGCTCTGATACCATGTTAAATGGGCTTTGGTAGAACTCATCTACATAAGCTAGCTCAAACCTATTGCAAACTCTCTCATTTGTACAAGGAATGTAAGATAAACGATGGTGTTTAGCAAACTGACATGAGTCACAATTAAAAGAGTTTGCAACAAGTTTGAGCTAGCTTTTGGGGATGAGTTCTACCCAAGCCCATTTAACAATTGGAGACTATCTAACTAGCCCTTTTGGAAAAGGCACACAAGATCTTAAGTTAAGATGATGAAATTAATGCCACAGAGCAAATTATGCTACTAGATTGAAACAACAATAAGGATAATGTATCTCTCTGAGTTTCATTTGCTGAAAATAATCAGTGAAAACCTTAGATTTCCATGATAAAAATGAGTTTCTCAAATCTAAGGATAAGAATTAATTCAAGAGTTAGTTGAAAATACTAGAGAATTTGCCAAAGGTCTCTACTGGTAAGTTTTGTTTCACTTTCTAAATGTTTGGAAAGATCCAAAGCATGTGAAAGAAAGAAAAGAAATCCATCTTAAAGTTTCACGACATATAAATAAAAAGGCATGCTAGTCTAGAAAACTTCTTTTATAATTTGGACGAGAGGAAAAAACACTAAACCCCCCAAACTATGCGGTTTTTTGCCTTTACCATATGAACTAATTTTCTTTACACTTTACCATACAGACTATATAAGTTTTGCACTTTGCCCTATAGCGGTCATCGCCGGTGGAATATTCTTTGAATATTCCGGCAAGTGCCCTCCGCATGAGGGCAACCGTCTTTGCCAAAAAAAATCATATAGAAGTAGTTACACTTTACCATCTGAACTTTGTTAAAAACTTACACTTTGCCATCTCAACTTTGTGCAATTTTTACTTTACCATATCAATTTAAGAAATTAAACAAATTATGTGTGTATACATTTATTTAACTGTTTCTTTTAAATTTTTATTCGTAAAAGAAAATTTTACATCTATCAATGATATTATTTTGGCGTTTAGGTTTATGATTAAGGTGGGTACAAATATCATTGATATTTTATCGATTTGTTTTCGGTGGTTTAGACATTTTTGAATTGTTCTAAGGTTTAGACATTTTTTATATTGATTTCATCCCAATTTTCTAATGTGATGTTGCTTTAGACATGTACTTTTAATTCTTAGTTCAATTCTTAATTGCATATTCAAAACTTGATTATAGTGTTAAAAGATTTTTTTAAAATTGAAATAATTACACGTTTGGCTAAACTTTTCTTGTGAAATAACTTTGGTCGATTACCTCACTATATTGCTCCCGCACTCGTACAAGTAAAGGTTAAATTCAATAGGTATTTGGTGAACGAACAAAAATCATAATTGAACAAAAAATTTGGTATGCATCGTGTGATGAATATTGTACCAAAATAATCGATTCGACTCAAAATTTTACCGTACTTTTTTTTTGTATTTCGATCGGTACTACGGTATATCAAAGTTTTGCAAAACAAAAAAGAAAATAAATATTGTAATCATAATTATAATATCTATTTAGTATTTTTTAATTTTAGTATGCAAAAAATAAATTATAATACAATAATAAGTAATATATACAAGAATATATAATATAAAAGTAAATTTTGTATATGCTAAGTTTTCTATTTTCGTATTTCGATTCGCTCACAATTTGGTTTAAACTTATTTTTGTGATTTTTATGTATTAATAAGATAAATAAATGTATATACACATAATTTTTTTTAATTTCTTAAATTGATATGGCAAAGTGAAAATTGCGCAAAGTTTAGATGGCAAAGTGAAATTCTTAATAAAGTTCAAATGGTAAAGTGTAATTACTTCTGTTTGAATTTTAGGCAAAGACGGTTTTGCCCTCATGTGGAGGGCACGTGCCAGAATATTCGGAGAATATGCCATCAGCGATGGCCGCTATAGGGCAAAGTGCAAAACTTGTATAGTTTGTATGGTAAAGTGTAAAAGAAATTGGTTTATATGGTAAAGTACAAAAAATCGCATAGTTTAGGGGGTTTAGTGTTTTTTCCTCTTTTGACAATTAGGATCCTACAGTTGGAAGATTCTACTCATGGCACTGATTCCATTTGCACAGAAAAGGGAAACCTGAAAAGAAACATCGCATGCACTACAAGAATAACTGATCAACAGAGTTTCTCACACTGTTTTGCTTATACACTATTGAGTATAGATACACATATATGTAGAGAGAGAGAGGGAGCTTACTTCGTCATTTGAGGTAATAAAGGAATCAAAGTTGTGGTTAACATCTTCATCTTTCCACTTGGCAGTTTGCACGACAGATGCTGCATCATCCAGAAGGCATTCAAGTTCACTGACAACAATTTTAGCTGCAACATAACGTTCAAAATTCAAGCAATTAGCTTAAGTCTGAAAATCACAGACTTCAAGAACTAACCACCCCACCCCAACACACACTCATCCACCACTCAGAACGTAAGAACAAAGAAAATGAATAATATTGACTTTTGAGTTGAAATGAGGTTGGGGGAAAGAAGAGGGGCCTCCCTCCAACAAATATAAATGCAAAGCTGAATACAATGATAATACCGAGAAACAAACACTTCTTCTGAAGTTAGTCGTCCAACTAAATAACAGAAAAGACATTCTAACATTACTACATTAGCATTATTAGTTTTCACCAGCTAGATAAAACCTGATTGGTTACATCAATCTATGTTACGTGAATCATCCATCTAAATTCATTGTCGACTTGGTTTGTAAATTTGTATGATTCTCAAATTTCATTAAACCAGGAGCTTTGTCAATCAGAATTGTCGATCTTTCTCTCCATATGCTTATCCAAGGAATCACAATCATAAATTAAAGGAAACAAACAGCTATGTCGTTAAATCAACTGTGCTACTATACTCCAGTGAGAATTATATGTAGCATGTGAAACTTCCTCCTGCAAATTATGTATGTGGTGTTTAAAAGGTAAATACAAATTTAAAGTGTTTACATTGGAATTCTCGACTGTCACTTTCCAAAATGATCTCTGTTTGGCTCTTGCATCATAGAAAAGCTACTTAGGATAAATCTATACCGTTGCTAATACACCAGATATTATAGCACCTAAACTGTTTGAAAAATCACTTCCACTCTGCAGAATATAAATGGATATGTTGCAAACATCCTACATGCCACACAAATAAGATAGCATGCAACTCCAAGATCTCATAACAATTATATTTCTAATAAGATATTCTGAGCAATCAAAGTGATCTGCAAAGGAACTACCTTTATTTATATTGTCCTGAAGTCCGAGATGGCATGTATGCACTTCTGCACGATATCCATGAGTAAGGAGGAAAAACAATTAGAGCTGACAAGATGCTAAGTTGCAGTAACTGAAATATCTAAAGAAATAAAAAAAAAAGTTCATGTTCCAATTGCATAGGAGCAGCAATTAATGCGAATAAACTCTCAGAATAGTGTTATCAAATGAGGAAGTTTGGGCTGCCTCCAAAAAACAATCTAAATTCTTTAACCTTTTCTCCCTGGGAGAGCCTAGATGTCCCTGGTGTTAAATAAGATTTTTTGAGTCCCACATCCTTCCCCTTCTCTCAGAAGGTGAGTCTCTTCCCACGACAAGAATGTCAAAATAAAGGAAGAACAAGGAAAAAGATGGTTCGACAGATGTCTAGGACTCGTTACTATTTTTTTTTTTTTTGATTAAAATATAAAGCAGGGTTATAATTAAGAATAGTGATCTAAAGGGAATTCTCATGCCTTGTTATGTCTATCCAATATACACAATCAAGACTGAAAGAAAAGGACAAAAGATGGTGGAAACTAGAGGTGCATTCTGATACAATCCTCAATATAATTTCCCTCAATGAACAACTATCAAGTACAACCATACACAAAGGCAAAGGACCCTTCTGATTCAGAAACACTTAAAATATACAACAAGCATCTCATTACCGTGAATTTTTGTAATGCCAATATGTACAACCTAAAACCACACAAAAAACTTAAAATTCTAATTCCTAACTAGTCCAATTCTTCAAAAACATATTTATTAGCCTGTCATGTTAACAAAAAATTATTATCAGCAAGTTATAGAGTGTGATTGCATGAATTATAGACTTCTTATGTTGCTAAATAGCAGAACACTACAGGCCAAAAACACACATTACATATCATTCATATACAAACCTAAAAGCATACTCATATCCAGGATCTTAAAATCCTTAATAAATAAATTAACGTGTGTGTATATATAATGGTAAAGGCAGTAAGGTGTGAGACTTGTCACGCCCCTAAACTTAGGTACAATATGATGAATGAATAAAGCAATCAAAAGCTCAAAATGTCAATAACATATAAGAATCTGTTGTTATTTACTAAGGAAAACTTGAGAAAATATAAATCACTTATTTTTAAAAATATCAAAGGAGGGTTCTTAAAAGACTTACACTTGCTCACATTCTGTACACTGTCGTGACTGTTGACACACCCAGCTTCAACGTAGGATAAAACCCTTCTTGAACCATGAGCTTTAATAATGCGCTCGACCAATGTAGATGTCTTATCAATCGGAGACCGCCCTAAAAACCCTGAGCAGTAATAGGTGAAATAATTATTAATGTTTCAGCTGGCTCTATATAGCTGCAAATAAATCAGCATTCATGCATGAAATAATTAATAGCCTGGCTGCAACCATGCAATCTGACTTTGCAACTGTTTATACTTGTTGCAATTGGTTAGTGCAAATTTGAATCATTTGCAATCCAACCATGAGACAGATGCCATCAAATATGAGTAAAGAAAACATACTAGCAAACCCAAATGAAAAGCACAGGCAACCCATGCAGACATACTCACCAAGTGCTTGCTGAAAGCCAACAAGCAACCTGCCTCCCACAGACACTAGCTCTTCAAAGTGTGTAACCCTACCAGTGAAGTACTGTTAGTACAGTGAGAGTACAACAACAAATGGATAGAGATAAATTTAATATTTGAAAGAAAAATAACAATCACTATGAAATAAAAGTAATATAGTAGAACAAAGAGTAACAGTGATGAATTTAACCTCGTCATGAAATCTGAATATACTTTGATAATTTTGTCCTCCGATTCATTTTGTCCAGATTCTCCATTTTCCATTCTGCATTGCAATAGAATGTTAATGCTCAAAGTCAACTCCTTCCCTACTCCCCAGTCCCCACAACAAAACAGAAGCATGTACCATATCACCATTTTCTGAAGGAAAACAAACAAACACAAATAGAGCTGGCATGCCCCCAAAATGGAAATCCGAGTCGCCCAAATATGTCAAGAGCAAAAGACGGGTCCTAAAATCAATATGTCACACCCCAAATACTAAATAATTCAAAATCATAGAGTAAAACTTAACATTTCGGAGTACACTTTGTAATACAATTTATAAAGCTCCTTTCAAGCTGGATTCCCAAATATAGCAGTCGTCTAAGTTTATCGGTTTACAACGGAAGTCATTAATTTTTTATTTTTTTTTACATATCAAAATGTGACCTAAACGACTACTGGCCAAAAATCCAAGCGAAGATGATCGAACCACACCAACTTGCTCTTTCAAATCTAGCAATCCTGCTCCTCATGCCCCTCAT
This sequence comes from Rehmannia glutinosa, assembly GCA_016081115.2. Lineage (NCBI taxonomy): Eukaryota > Viridiplantae > Streptophyta > Magnoliopsida > Lamiales > Orobanchaceae > Rehmannia > Rehmannia glutinosa. The sequence continues at coordinate 9,889 of JABTTQ020000767.1, read as the reverse complement.
CCGTGTACTCTTCTCATTCGCAATTCCTGTTTCTAAAAGGTTTGTAAAAACGGTGGGTGAACTAAACGAGCTCAGTGGGTGGGTGCAAGAGTGCAAGAGCGCGAGCGTGGCTCGAGTTTCATATGCAGTTGGGATAGTAATATGAGTAAATATTTTTAGTGACAATTTGAAAAGGATTTTCACATAATGGCAGAAACATGCAAGCAGGCAGCCACATAAACAGTTAGCATATCACACTTTAATAATACTCTCAAACACAATTACATGCATGTTATCACTATAGACACTTTCAAAGCACGAGCACATGAGCGCTATCACTTTAACACATTCAAGCACGAGCATATTTAGTGCTATCGCTTAATTCTTAACAGTAATGCATCAATATGCTATAAGTCAATCACGCTAGCAGTATAAGGGGCCATACACTTGGCGGCCATACACTTGGCGGCCATACACTTGGCTCTTTCAATCACTGAACAATAAAGGGGCCAAACCCTTGGTGGTCATACAATTGACACTTTCATTCCCTTAACAGTAAAGAGGGGTCATACACTTGGCGGTCATACAATTGACACTTTCATTCCCTTAATAATAAAGAGGGGTCATACACTTGGCGGTCATACAATTGACACTTTCATTCCCTGAACCATAAATGGGCCATACAATTGACGACTAAGGTTGTGCTTGGTTGTAAAATATTTTCCAAAATTTTCATTTTTGGAGTGAAAAATTTTTAGGATGTGTGATTGTTTGTGAAAATAATGAAAAAGTTTCAAAGAAAATTTAATTTCTCTCCAAAATTAACTCATTTTTCTCTTTCTCTTTCACATTTCCGAATACCCAATTATACTATTTATTTATCTCTCCTCTCCCTATTTATATAAAGAATTCCAATAATTTCTTTAATTTATCACTATTTTTATTTTTTTTTCTCTTAATCTTGTTAACAAAATGTATAAAATGAGATGCATATTGCCTATTTTTGGATAAATTTTTTATTTTTATTTAATTTTCTCACATTATATTTTACACTATAAACTATTTCCACAAAAAAATTTCACAAACAATCAACATCTTTAAAGATTCACTATCACTTCAACATAATCATCACTTTTTCTCAACACATCCAACTTTCACTTTTAAAAAAAAATCACCACTATTCTCTCAAAAAATGAAAATGGATGGAATGAAAGTACAACCAATCACAGCCTAAACATTTGGCAACAATAATGAGTTTCTTAAAAGAATTTAACATGGTTAATTGGCCTATCACAATAATTACAATAATTTTTCGAAAACGAGTTGAATGGCTCAATGGCCAGTTTAAAACAAGCGGTATACCAATTCATTTAATCTACAAAAATTCCCCATTTCTATTAACCAATTTTACGAATAAAATTTACCAACAAACTCCATCAAGATCCAACATGCAAAATCAATCATCAATTTCTCAACAGTTTCAACATTCAAATAATTAAATCTTTAGTTTCAATTCCAAAAAAATAAATAAAAGTTAGAATCAAGTTTCTGACATCTAACTGCAGCCACCAATTCACATAATTTACCACATAACAATTGCATACATTCATTTGATGTAAATATAAAAAAGTTTATCCACAACCGCTCAATCAAATACATTCATATATCAAATTCAATAATTTCAAATGAATTGAACATATTATTCAAATTGAACAAAACCCATTTGCACATTTTTTTTCCTAAAGTTTTCACCCACAATCACACAATTTGACATATTCACATATTAACCTCTATAGTTCAAGTCAATGAGTCATCTTACCAATTTCATTAAGAAATACACAAACCCATTTGGCAAAAATCATAATTTTCACCACCCGCCTTTAATTGCTTGCACTGAAATGCAATAGAAGCATCAACCATCAAGTGCGAAGAAGTATAATTTTTACCAATTAAATAAGAAAATTGTGATTCACAAAAACAGAAGCTAATATGTTTGAGAAAAGCCGCCTAACTATTTATCCAAACGACATTTAAGATATACAATCAACATTTGTCATTCTCGTATTTACACATTATCAAGTGGTTTTTTTTTTTTGACCCATGTTTTGACAAAAGTTAAAAACAAAAAGCATTATCAAGCATCATCATCTCAATAAAGGACCTCATTTTTCCATGTCTACATAGTCTAAACCCATTTTATTCACACTTAATCTCACATTTCATAAACTTTGCAATTCAATCCATAGTCCTTCATTTAACATAGAAGAACAAATTAAAATTTAGTCAAATTACAAAATAACTCCCCGGTGAAAGAAAAACGTCACTAAATTCCAACTTCAACAATTCGATCAATCAATTTATCAACTTGAAATTATCACATAATCACATAATGCAAACAACAATTCATAACAATTTTGTACAAATTCAAACAATTCATATGAAGTTTAGAGAACAAGGATTACAAGTGAATTTGTAGAGAAGAAATCATTTTCCTTCACCCTTGGAGCTCTCGGCAGTTTGTACCAGAAGAGAAAAAAAATTCTTTGTTTGGTTGATGAATTAGAATGAAGATAGTTTGGTCCTTAGTGTTTATAAGGTATCATCATGGGCTTGGGCTTGGGCTTGGCTTACATTAAACAAATTGTGATGTAAGTGGCTTAACAATTGGGCCAAGAAAATACTACCAACTTAGTGCCTAAATGGGCCAAATAATATGACAAGAAAATTGGGCCAAATAATATGATAAGAGAATTGGGCCAAGTTGGGAACCTAAACTTAAGCTAATTAAACTAATATTCACTTAACTATTCCTAATGCTCCCAGAATTTAATCTTAAACTCATCTCTAGTAACTTGTAATAATACTATTTACTAAAGCTCAAATCTATGAACTATATTAATAAAAGTATTTGGTAAAATCATTAAAGTAATTAAAGAACAAATAGTCACATAAAATCATAACATGTTGATAATCTCAATTAATCAACTAATATCATATTTTAAAACGCTATCCCAAATACAGAGATATCACATTAAATATATTAACTATCTAAATAATATGCTTACTAAGTTATGAAAGAATAATAAACAATTATATATATATATATATACACACACACACAAATGAAATAAAAATAAATTAATACTTATTATTATTAGAAATTAGAATACTACTAAAATTTAATCAATTATTTTGTATTTAATCAATTAATTATTGGGCAATTGTAACCCTACTATTGACTTGGGATCAAAGGCCACCAGTCTCACTCCTTCCAATTCCTTGTATTAACCAAAAAAAAAATCAATTAATTACTCAATTAACCAAAGTTAAATCATTCTTAGCTGAAACAAAAATCACTTTTCAATGTTTTTAAATGTCAACTCTACTTGATTATGCTTCATTTAATCGAATCAAAAAAGAGAGAGATGAGTATTTTAGGTTGTGATTGTCTAACAAAAATTACGATTTCATTTCGCTAGAGAATTTTTTTAACTCAAAATATGATTGTCTACCAAAATTTTCAATCTCCTTTTTTCTTACACCAACTGCATTTACTCACTTTTCAAAACACAATCATTATTACACATTTTCCCATAAATTTCACTATTCACTCACTCACATAATTTTAACCATCAAACATATCAAATCATTATTTTGTTATTTCTATATCGTCTTATCTTTCATCATTACATTTTCATTTCATATCTATTCAAATCTCAAAAAATATTTCTTATTATCCCTAGCAAATTTTTCACATTATTCTCTAGGAGAAAGAAAATTTCAAATGAAGGTATATCCAATTGCAACCTTATATTTTTATTATGCTTCTGGTTTGAATTTTACAAACCAATAAGCAATTTGACAACTTTTTCACCAAATACTCTCAACTTCTTATTCTAGACAACTTTTACTTCTGCTGCAATAAATCAATTCTTATAAAAACAGAATTTTTTGCAAACACTCCCTTAGTGAATATTGACGACGGTTTAAGAACCTTTGTCGCAACTCATGATCTTACGGTGTGCCTAGCCATAGGTTTTTTGCCCTAACCTCCAAGTTAAGTATGGATTCATGTCAAGTCTTGGTACCACTAGGCCACGTGTCACGCACAACGTAAGATCATGAGTTGCAGCAAATATTCTTAAACCACTGTCAACAAAAAGGGCGCTTTTTTGTTGATGGTGATGTTTAGAACCTTTGTCGCAACTCATGATCTTACGTTGTGCTTGGCCGCATATTTTTTGCTCTCCCTAGGACTCGAACCGAACCCCGTACCTAAAGATGTTAGACGGGCTAGCCTTGAAGCCGTGTTAAACGATCTTCGGACTAAACGGACCACTATTAAATGGGCTAGCATATTGCGAACCTAACCCTAACCCTACCGGGCTTCGGACTAAACGGACCAGTATCGGGTTACAAGCCGAGAATATATTTGTTTATATAAATCTATAATTTTAAATTAAAGCATGCATCACATACATTATTGATCTAAAAATACATCTAATTGGCTAATATCCAAAGTTTTGGGAATCATTTAAAAATTCATTAATTCCACAAACTATTTCCTAACCAGTTTTTTGAAGATCAACACTTCATTTTTAAAGAAATTAGATGTTGTCTTCCCTTATCCCAAAAAACCTTATCCAAACATAAACATAAAAACCTTACATAAATCCTTGGAAGGATAAGTGTTTGAAAAGAAAAGATCAGTTTTTAAATAGTAAACATACAAACTTTTTTGGGTAAGGTTTTCAAACACTTATCAGTTATCACAATTCATTTTTAAAGGACTTACAGCGGCGGGGAGGACAACACACTGTGGGCGTGCGGCGACTGGCAGCAGCGACGAGCAGCAGCGACGAGCGGCAGCGGCGGCTGGCGACTCTTCGAGTGGTGACAGTGGGCAGCGGCGTGTTACTTAGGAAGGTAGAAGAAGGGTTTTGTAACTTTCTAAATCCCGTAATTCAATGAAGTTAACACACTATTTTGAAAAACACTCTATTTTGTCTCTAAAAAAAAACACTCTATTTTGAAAAAAAAAAAAAAAATTGGCCGGCGGTCCAGCCCGTTTAACCCGGCAGCCCGCGGTTTAACGGTCCGAGCCAAAAGGCCCGGATTTAAATGGGTCAGCATAAATAAATCACAACCCTATTAATTTTCAGTTTAAACGGGATGGTTCACCGGGGCTGGGTTCATTTAATAACTCTACATGTACATCCAGGTTAAGTATAGATTTTAGGGGTGTGCACGGTACGGGACGGTTCGGAGATTTGGAAATCTCCAGAACTGTCCCGAAGTTCGGAGATTCTGAAAATAAATCTCCAGAACCGAACCATAGAAAAAAATCTCCGTCTCGAACCGTACCGAAAGTTCGGGACGGTTCGGGACGGAGATTCGAGATTAGTCATAAATAAAACATACAAATTTGGAAAAAAAAAAAAACAATATAAAAATCACCAAACGGATATACTTCTAGAGTTCTAGTCTCTTTTTAGCGTAGTCTCAAAATAAAAACTAAAACTATAATAGGTAACACAATCCAAAATTCTAAACTTAATAACCTCTATAATACAATAATAGTCTATTATTTGGGCAATTGTCCCTCTATTGACATAGAACATATATAATTAACTAATAATTTTTATAAATGAACATGAAATAAAAACTTGTATAAATTTATAATCTCAATGTTTCATACTTAACAACTTAACATAATCAATAAAATTATATTTATAATTTATGTGAAGTGGTAAAAAAAATTAAAATATGATCTTTTTTATATTGTTATAATATGATACTATTACTTGTTTCTCTTTTAAATGCAATTTACAATCATTTAACTAATTTCAATTTCAAATGATTTACTCTATTATTAATATCAAAGTTTTTTAAAATTCATAATAGTTGCAGTATTATGATTTTTTCAAAAATATGTTTTATATTCAATTTAATTTCAAATGAATTCAATATCAAAATAAAAACAACATAGAAATAATGTATATGTATTTATATAAAATCTTTAAAATCAGTTCTAACTTCGGATCCTCGGTTGAGTTGTTCGGTACGGTTCTCGATACGGGTATTTGAAAAATCTCTAGAACCGTACCATAAATATTTTTGGTACGGTACGGTTCGGGGAAAGTCAAAAAGTCAACGGATATTTTCGGTTCGGATATCTTTCAGTTCGGATATCGATTCGATTTCGGTAATCTCCAAGTCCCGTGCACAAACCTAATAGATTCATTACAAGTCCTTGCAGTGTTTTAAATACTGTATAGGTGTTCGCCAAAAATATTTGGATCATACAACTGCAAGTGTACAGTGTAGTTTATAGAATAATGGCAAGCAATTTCGTATTCCTCAAAAATTGATATGCGTAACACTTAGGCTTTAATAACATCGCATTCCAAATTTATTGAAGAGACCGAATATTGAGTACTAATAAAGATCGAAAATTAAAAAAAAAATAAATAAATTTGCGAACCCCACAAGTATTTTCAACAACTACAGGAGCAACATTAGGCACATAATCTCAACATGTTTATTCAACAGTAAATCCAATTAAAGTTTCAAAACCACTTCATGCAATCCTATGGGTTCAATTCCTAAGATAGTTTATTCTTCATCCCGGGTGATAAATAAACATTAGATTAATAACAATTGTATATCTCCCGATATACGTTATAACTATTATTAACTCCAAAAAGATTTATGAATTGAATGACTCCCCACAAACAGTTGTAGGTCTCTCGACATGTTACACCCATTTATGTCTGAATTTGATTTCCGTCTTTGTTAGAACTCATCTCCCGAATCTCACACTAACAAATATGACATGCAAATTATTCTCGGCAAATAAAAGCAATTATAAATAAGCACTCGAATTCATAAAATAGAAAGCATGAATTAATTAAGAAAACAATTAATCATATTTAACATGAATCCACAGTTTCGATTATGCCTCTAAGATCCGAAAGATATGTCAAACATTGATTACAAACTCATAGACAAATTCGAAATCAACATTATGGCATCGTTTAAGCACACACAAGAGATCTTAGACATAGAAAGAAAACCCTTTCTTGTCAGGATGGATTCCCCTCCTAAGCCTTCGAAGCTCTTGTGCTCCCTAAGGATGACAATTTTGACCCGACTCGCGGGTACCCGCCCCATTTGGATAGCCCCATCATGTGACCCGGGGCGGGGCGAGTCTGGGTCTCACTTTCGCCCCGCGGGTACCCACCCCGCCCCGCCTAGAATTTCTATTTTAAAAATATATTTTATTATATATTTTGCATATATAATATATATTATAATATAATTTTTATGTATTCTTATATTATATTTCATATTTATAAATTGATACTAATAAATTTTGTAAATAATATTTTATAAATGTATATTATTTTTGAATATTTTAATTTAAATTAATTTTAAACGGGGCAGAGCGGGTCAACCCGCCCGACCCGTGACCCGTAGCGAGTCAACCCGCCTCGTTCTAGACACGGGGCAAGTCTGGGTCTTGGCTACCCCGACCCGCTCCATTGTCATTCCTAGTGTTCCCGTAGATGCGAAAGCCTTGTGGTGTTCTTTGCAACCTAGCCTTCCTCTCTCAGAAGATCTTCGATTATTTTGTTCATGTGTAATTGATGTGTTTTCTCTGTATAAAATGATGTTGATGATGTATGATGATGAAAATTCGTTCAGGCCTTGGTCCCCTTTATATATGTGCTTGGAGAGATCACTTGTAGAGTTTGAACGAGAAAATAACTCCGAAAAATGTGTTTGACAGAGTCCCACACGGCCTGGTCGTGTGGCACCGCACGGTTGTGTGGATTTTTGCCCAATACCACATGCCCATGTGGGCTTATACGGTCGGGTCATGCAGGTTTGGTTCTGTCTCCTGTTTTTGTCCCTTTTTCACACGGTTGTGTCATTCCACACCGGCATTTTCACACGCCCGTGTGACACCACATGCTCCGGTAAGTTGACGTATTTTTGTCCATGGTTTTGTCCGAATTTGCTCCTGGAGTCTTCACGAAAGTTGTAGTCCTTTCTCTTAACTTTCCATAGCCACTTGAATCACCTCAATAGCAATTTTGTGGAGAAAGTTATGTCCAAAATACTAAACCCTGCCAATGTTGGAAACTGTTAGCGCATTTGGGCGTTTTTGAAGGAAATTTCCTTTTGTTCGATCGTCCATGCTTCTCTCCTTCACATATTTGCTCGTATCTTAGCTCTTGACCTATACTTTAGAATATGATATCTCTTTTTATCCAATTTAGCTCCATTTTCTGTAAGAAGTTACAAGAATACGCAGTATCACGCCCAACAAAGAAAACCAACCAAAACACACTGAATATTCGTGCAAATGCATCAAATATATATCATTTTAAACCCTCAAATGTATGTATATTTTACACTCATCGATAGGCGATCAAATAGACCAAGTCACCGATAAATGGTTCAACCAGTCGGACGGGTTCAACCGTCGGTTTTACCGATTTTAATAAAACTAATTGTATTTTTAGTTGTATTATATGAAATATTAATGTAATATATTCATATAAAGAGAGAAATTATACGTTTTTTAATTTTTTTTTTTTTTTTTATGTAATTATTTGATTGATTGTCTATGTCTATATTATAGAGGTTTGTCCAAATTTAGAATATTTTAATTGGTTAGAATTCTTGTTTGAATTAGTTAAAATATAAATAATTGATTTGAATCATAACATAAATATTGAATAATTGATTGAATTATGACATAAATATATTAAATAGTAAGTTTATAATTTCAATTTTTATAATAAAAATTGAAAAAATAAAAAATAAAAATTAAAAACATTTAAATCCGGTTTTACTGGTTTTAAACCGATTTTGGTCGGTTTTGATCGGTTTTTGACAGTTTTGACTGGTATAACCGCAAAAATGTATTAGGGTCTTACCGTACCAGTCCAACTACTGGTATCCGGTTCAACTAACCGGTGCGGTACGATTTTTAAAACACTGTGTATGTGCACCATGACTCGAACCATGCACCACCAAGTTAAGTAGGGATTCATTGCAAGTCTTGATACGCAGGTTTTTTGCCCTTCCAAGAACTCGAACCTCGTACCTCCCGATTAAGTATGGATTCATTTGAAAGTCCTAGTAGTGAATGAATCCCTAATTAACCTAGAAGTATGGGGTTCGAGCCTTGAAGATGGCAAAAAACCTACAAACAGACTTAAGATAAGATTATATGTTGTGGCAAATGCTCTAAAAGCCGCCATTGGCGGTGGATATTAAAGTAAAATCACTTTTGAGTATTAGACAATTACGACACGATTGATATGAATAAATGGAATTATATAGGAATGACATGAATTTAGTAATGGAATAAGGATAGAAAAAGAATGATGTAATAATTAATATTATTCCAATACTTGGCATGTACAAAGAATGCATAAAAGAATGGAATGACAATTTTTTACCTGGTTTAAATAATTATAAATGAATAATAGTAATTGAGAAAAATAATTTTAAATATCAACTTACTCTTAAATAAGAATTTTAGATAAAATTATACTAAATATATTATGCGCAGATGGATCTAAGATTGATTTAGTGCGTGTTAATTGTTAAACAATATTATAATAAATTTATATTAACGATATCCACAATATTTTATTTAATATATATTTTTTTATTAAAAATATAGAAAATCAACAAAATAGTTTTATGTCAAGTTTTTAATTTAATTATTGAATATTGATAGAAATTGACTATAATTTATTAAAATAATATATATAATTTATATTTAATTTACAAATAATTAAATTATAAATAAATAATTTTTTATTTATAACACTACTTTTCAAAAATCTAGATTATATCCAATATTTTTAGTCATTTTTAGAAGGATAAT
>JABTTQ020000766.1:0-140509 GCA_016081115.2 Rehmannia glutinosa | reverse complement strand
AAATCTAGCATAAATCATAATGACAAAGTGTAGGCTAAGAGATATCGCAAGTAAGCTCATGCCATAAAAATCCATAAGAAATAATAACACTTTAGTCTACAAAAATGCACTAGAGTTTTAAAAACATCATATAAGGCTTCTTTTTCAAAAATATTTTAAAAGCACAAATATATATTGAAGACCTTAATTAAAAAAATAAATACTTTCTGAAAACTCATTTTGCAATTAAGACACAAATAAAAGCATGCATAATAACAAAATAAAATGCATATTTAACTAGGAGATACGGGTTACTAATTACGCCATTTCAATAGGTTGTGTCGTTCCCATTGTTGATGATATCTTCCTGAGAAGTCACTTTGTTGATGATGACTTCTTTGATTATTCCATTTCCAAGGTTTGTTGCCTTCCATTGTTGAAAGTCTCAACTTCTTTGAAAATCATCTTGTTGATGATGTCTTTTGCCATTTCAAGGATTGTGTTCTTCCCATTTTGATTATATCCTCTTCTTGGAAATTGGCTTTGTTGAAAATAGTTTCTCCTTCTTTGATCAAATGAAACGGTCATTTGATGTCTTCTTGGCGTATAAATTTTCTTCATCATTATTTTAGGTCAGTACCTAATATGACATTGTTTGTGGTACCCTCATGTGTTTGGGTCCTTTGGGATTAGTCTTGAGACTTTTTAGGTCTCCAACAATAATAGAGCTATTTCTAGCCCGACAAGTATTTATCGTATGGCCCTTTTACCGCAATAAAAACATGTAATAATTCTAGGAGCATAATGACCAACGTGCTTGAGACTTGATTCTTTTCATGATTGACACCCTTGGGCTTATGATCAAGTTCTAGTTTCAATTATCACAACAATCAACAATATTGGTCATTCTATAGGCACTCAAGTTGATTTAGATAAATCATTTTTCAAGCAATTTATATTCTCAACAAGAGTACTATTTTCTTTCTCAAGGTTTCTAACCTTGTCAAGAGTGGTGGTGTGAGCACATGATAGTGATTCATGGAAGAAATAAACTATCTCTTATCATTCTTTAAAACAACTTTTTTCCAATATTTGTATTTAACAAGTAAGTTTTGGAATTCATCTTGTAGTTCATCAAAATCATTTTGCAAATCACTATAATCATTATCATAGGAAGTAGAGGGTTTAGAACTTACCTCGTTTTCTTCTTCGATGCCTATGAGGCATTGTTCAACTTCTTCATCATTGAGGTTGTAGAAGCTCATCCCATGTTGTCGGATTTGATGTTGTATCCATTTGTGAAGTAGATGCTTTTGAGTTGCTCCTTTCATTTGCATACACTTCATAGATGGCTTCTAATTTTTCCATACTTCATGTGCCGATCGAATACCTACAACATGATCAAATTCCAAAGTAGTAAGTGAACAATACAAAAATACTAAGAGCTTTACCATTTAAGGAGATGATTCTCTTCTCTTCATCATTGAGCTCTTTTGAAGCCTTTAGAGGTGTGTGGTGTATTCTTCGTCGAATGGATTCTCCATTGATGACGGTGTTCCAAATATCGAACCCGCAACTTTGTAAATAGCATTCCATTTTTTCTTTCCAAATGTAAAATTTTTTGAATCAAATAGTAATTGGCTTGGTGGTGGATGTCTTGGAAGCATGAGCTTCATTCATAGCCGACGATCGTTCCTCTTCACTCGCGATGTGAAACGAGCTTGCCAAAGAGTTTGGCTCGATACCACTTGTAAGTCAAGCGGCTACGATAATCCAGGAGGGGTGAATAGATTATCTCTATCTTTTCGATTTCGCCCTCTTTTTCGATCCGAATGCTCAAACACACAATAAAGGTGCGGAATGTAAACAACGACGTCGATTTATAGAGGTTCAACCCACCTAGGGCTAATCCTCTACCACCCCAAGATATCCGGGATGGATTTCAAAAAGAAAAAGATTTTATTAATTTACTACAAATTAATACAACACCAACTTACAACAACACTCTTGAAGAGCACCACACTCTTCTTCAACACCACCTTGAGATTACAACAATCTCACTTGAAGATTACCACAATCTCCAACGGCACCTTGTGAAGATTACCACAATATTCAACCTTGAAGAATACCAAATTCTTCAACACCTCAATAAGAAGATCACCACAATCTTCTGCACCTATCACCTAGATCATCAAAGTGTGTTCTTACTAAGAACACTCACAAGATATCTTGTGTTGAATGATAACCAAAAATCAAGATTACAACTCAATAATGAATAATACAATTTGAGTGCAAAGTGTAATCAAGAATAGCCTAGACCTCAAGGATGTAGAAAGTGATAAGCCAGGCAAATTTACAACAAGAATAATAACAATGAGAGACCAAGTATTTGCTTGAAGTGTATCTTGTTGTGTTGTATCTCAATTGTTGTATCAAGTTTGCTCCAAAACTTCCTCTATTTATAGGAGATGATTGATCAAGCATAGGCTCCTCTTGGGGATTGAAAATCTCAGAAAAATACAATTAAAATCAAGAATATAGTCATAGAAATCAATCCCACAATTTAAGGAAATATGTCTCGATGTCAAACGGTCATATTTTTGTCAGTCAAAGCCACTGGCGACCGTCGCCCAGAAATAAGAGATTTTAAGAACACTTTGAAAATTTCAATGGGCGACCGGCCGACATGTACTTTCGGCATTGCCGACCCTGTCTCAACCGTCCCCCTCAATCAAAAAAAACAAGGAAGGTTTGTTCTGTTTCAAACGAACGTTTCAGGTACCGACGGCCGATCGTGGTGTCGACCGTCGACGGCACTGCCGACCCCCAGGGCTGCATCGGGTCGACCTGTCCAATTTTACTTGAGTCCATTTTTCGCTTCTCGTAGGTCCTGGGGGGTGTGAGTGTGTTTAGAAGGGGGTTGAATAAACCTTACCAACTTTTCACTTTTGGTCCTTTTTAAAATTCGAGTAAACACTATTTATACAATGTGTCTCAGGGACAGCCAATTTAGTTAATCAAGAAAGTTAGTCACTCAACAGACTGACCGAGCTGCTGATAGAATAACTCACCAATTGCGGCACTAAATTAGCTCACCAGTGGTTTGTTTTCTTCTAAGACTTAACACCCTTAAGTTTGGTTTAGTTATGATTTAATACTTGGTTTTAGTACTTTAGAGATTATCGCTGGATAGCAAATACGTCAGAGAATTAAACAAATAAGATCACAGAATTAAAGTGCTGAAATGTAAATGACACGATAAGTTTTTATAGAGGTTCAAGATGGGGTAATTCTTCTACCTCTATTCTCCAACTCCTGGAGGAATCCACTAAGTATTGATCAAGATACTGAGTGGTAATAATCGTGATACAAGTCTTGATCACACAAATGACTTGATCCTTCGGGACTCGCCTCGAGATGCCTTGGTCACTCACCGTGCTTCTCGTCCGACTCAGCCTTCTTCACGGAGAAACACCGCTTTGCTACTACAACCTAATTTGCTCAAGCTCTTAGGATTTGATCACGAAGCCCTCCAAAAACTCGAGACCGGTTCGACTAACCTTCCTACAATCCTTTGTAGAATGTAGACCCTTGATTCTTCAAATGTTTCCTCTTTCAACCGATTGAAGTTGTCTTTCCTCCACAAAGAGTGTTGGATTGATTTCCTTCGTAATGTAGACTTGAGGATTGAACTTGAATAACTTGAGAGTAATTTTTTATTACGCTTCAAATGTTAGCTTGATGTTCGTGTTCCGAGGTAACCTTCTCTCGTGAGTCATTCCTCGCCTTTTTATAGTGATCTTTCAAAAATTTGCCCGCGTTGAAGAGATAGGCTTATTTTTTAAAGTCACTTGTGGTTGCTTGGCTTGTCTTGTTGCAATGCGAATTGCCACTTCCTCGTATGAATTATTCTTCAGCTTTTGAGCACCGACACGGTGTAGTGCTTCCCATTGGTTTATTTCCTTTGCACGCTTATGTGATCGAGCACTCCGAGAAAGGTAGCATGAAGATATTACTTGTTTAAGTAATTCTCTTGATTTTACTCGGCAACGGATCTCTTTCAGTTATCTCGACTTGCATTTCCTTGCTTTCCCAGGTGACTTAAATCAACTTCAATCATTAAATGACTCTTCCGTCACTTCAACTAGAGACTTGACTATCTTGAGTTGACTTGACCGATGCTTTACTCACCGCATCTCAACAGACCTTCAGTCGAGTTCCCGCTTCTCTTCTTTTGCCAAACTCACTGCCTCATTCAATGAGTCTTCCTACTAGTCTCCAGCTTGTCTTCTTGCATGTTTGGGCATAGCCGACTTAACTCACTTTGACCAAATTCCTATTTGTTAAATGCGCTTTACAACAAAAAATGGGGTGCCAACTTCCTATTCTAAGTTTTACATGGCATTCATCAAAATCTAAACAATAAATTTCCCAACAATTTTCCCCTTTTCGATGATGCCAAAACTTAAAACATTCAAAATGTAAATAGCAAAGATACATACAGATAGTGCATTCACAGAGAATGTATGCGTGGAATCAATCCTTTTATTGATCATAACATTCTTGTTCTTTTACACAACTCGCTTTCAAGGTGTATCAAAGCAAACATTTATGTCTACGCAAAAAAAAAAGAGAATTTACTGATTTATTACGAAGACTTACATAGTATGTATTTACATAGTAAAATACATGAAGGGGTGGACAACAATACTTCATCTCCTTTGTCGCTCCTTCTTTCATCTTCTTCGCTTCTGTCATCTTCTTTGTCTTCTTTCTCTTTCTCATCTTCAAATTACTTTATTCTTCTTTTCATATGCCTTCCGGCAGCTTCATCTCTTCTTAATCTCTCTTGTCTCTCCTCCCATAGCTGAGTTTGTCTTTTATTTTCTTCTTCTTCGATTCTTTTCACATACTCAACATTATTGTTACCACTTGCGATTGGCTACTTGTCAAGACTCCCCAAGAGATCCCTCCTTTCTTGCCCTGGATCTATGTACTCAATGTTGAGACCTCATTTAAAAGAAGATTTGAACAAGAGTTGACAAAGCAAATATGTGCAATCAAATATCGAATAGTGCTTTTCAAAAAAATCTAAAAATCCTTAATGGCACTGTATGAAATACTATGAAAACAAGCACATAGCACATGGCAATACATATATCGAGTCTATAAGAGTAAGAATAACACAAGTAGACGTACCTCAATAATTTATGCCTTTCTTGACAAATAATGACGTAAATGGCCATTTGTGAAAATATGTAAATCCTACACACTTTAAAACAAATCTAGATAAATCATAATGACAAAAGTGTAGGCTAAGAGATATCGCAAGAAGCTCATGCCATAAAAATCCATAAGAAATAATAACACACTTTAGTCTACAAAATGCACTAGAGTTTTAAAACATCATATAAGGTCTTCTTTTTCAAAAATATTTTAAAAGCACAAATATATATTGAAGACCTTAATTAAAAAAAATAAATACTTGAAAACTCATTTTGCAATTAAGCACAAAAATAAAAGCATGCATAATAACAAAATAAAATGCATATTTAACTAGGGAGATACGGGTTACCAATTACGCCATTTCAACGGGTTGTGTCGTTCCCATTGTTGATGATATCTTCCCCTCGAGAAGTCACTTTTGTTGATGATGACTTCTTTGATTATTCCATTTCAAGGTTTGTTGCCTTCCCATTGTTGAAAGTCTCTTCTTCTTTGAAAATCATCTTGTTGATGATGTCTTTGCCATTTCAAGGATTGTGTTCTTCCCATTTTTGATTATATCCTCTTCTTGAAATCGCTTTGTTGAAAATAGTTTCTCCTTCTTTGATCAAATGAAATCATTCATTTGATGTCTTCTTGGCGGTATAAATTTTCTTCGATCATTATTTCACGGTACCTAATATGACATTGTTTTGTGGTACCCTCATGTGTTTGGGTCCTTTGGGATTAGTCTTGAGACTTTAGGTCTCCAACAATAATTAGAGCTATTTCTAGCGACAAGTATTTACCGTATGGCCCTCTTTTTACCGCAATAAAAACATGTAATAATTCTAGAGCATAATGACCAACGTGCTTAGAGACTTGATTCTTTTTTCATGTGATTGACACCCTTAGGCTTATGATCAAGTTCTAGTTTTGAATTATCACAACAATCAACAATATTGGTCATTCTATCGGACTCAAGTCGATTTAGATAAATCATTTTTCAAGCAATTTATATTCTCAACAAGAGTACTATTTTCTTTCTCAAGGTTTCTAACCTTGTCAAGAGTGGTGGTGTGAGCACATGATAGTGATTCATAGGAAGAAATAAACTATCCTTATCATTCTTTAAAACAATGAATTCCTTTTTCAAATATTTGTATTTAACAAGTAAGTTTTGGAATTCATCTTCAGAGTTCATCAAAATCATTTTGCAAATCACTATAATCATTATCATAGGGAAGTAGGGTTTAGAACTTACCTCGTTTTCTTCTTGATGCCTATGAGGCATTGTTCAACTTCTTCATCATGGGAGGTTGCAGAAACTCATCCCATGTTGTTGATTTTGATGTTGTATCCATTTGTGGAAGTAGATGCTTTTGAGTTGCTCCTTCATTTGCATACACTTCATAGATGGCTTCTAATTTTTGCCATACTTCATGTGCCGATCGAATACCTGGCATGATCAAATTCCAAAGTAGTAAGTGAACAATACAAAAATACTAAGAGCTTTACCATTTAAGGAGATGATTCTCTTCTCTTCATCATTGAGCTCTTTTGAAGACTTTAGAGGTGTGTGGTGTATTCTTCGTCTAATGGATTCTCCATTGATGACGGTGTTCCAAATATCGAACCCGCAACTTTGTAAATAGATTCCATTCTTTCTTTCCAAAATGTAAAATTTTTGGAATCAAATAGTGGTTTGCAGATGTGCCGGTAAGATGAGCTTCGTTTCAGTAGCCGACGATCGCTCGCTCTTCACCGCGATGTGAAACGAGCTTGCCAAAGAGTTTGGCTCGATACCACCCCAAAGATCTCCATCTTTTCGATTTCGCCCTTTTTCGAACCGAATGCTCAAACACAATAATAAAGGTGCGGAATGTAAACAACACACGCCGATTTATAGAGGTTCAACCCATCTAGGGCCTAATCCTCTACCACCCCAAAGATATCCGGATGGATTTCAAAAAGAAAAAGATTTTATTAATTTACCACAAATTAATACAACACCAACTTACAACAACACCTCAAGAGCACCACACTTTTCTTCAACACCACCTTTGAGATTACCACAATCTCACTTGAAGATTACCTCAATCTCCAATGTAGCACCTTGGAAGATTACCACACCTTCAACCTTGGAAGAATACCAAATTCTTCAACACCTCAATAAGAGATCACCACAATCTTCTGCACCTATCACCTAGATCATCCAAGTGTGTTCTTACCACAAGAACACCAACAAGATATCTTGTGGTTGAATGATAACCAAAAATCAAGATTACAACTCAATAACGACAATACAATTTGAGTGCAAAGTGTAATCAAGAATAGCTAGACCTCAAGATGTGAAAGTGATAAGCTAGGCAAATTTACAACAAGAATAATAACAATGAGAGACCAAGTATTTGCTTGAAGTGTATCTTGTTGTGTTGTATCTCAATTGTTGTATTGGTTGCTCCAAAACTTCCTCTATTTATAGGAGATGATTGATCAAGCATAGGCTCCTCTTGGGGATTGAAAATCTACGAAAAATACAATTAAAATCAAGAATATAGTCATAAAATCAATCCCACAATTTAAGGAAATGTGTCATTGTCAAAACGGTCATATTTTTGTTTGCCAAAGCCGACGATGCGCACGGTCGCATTTAAATAAGAGATTTTAAGAACACTTTGAAAATTTCAACAGGCGACCCGGCCGACATGTACCTCGATCGATCGACCCTGCCTCAACCGTCCCCTCAATCAAAAAACAAGGAAGGTTTGTTCTGTTTCAAACGAACGTTCAGTCGATCGGCCGATCGGGGTCGACTTGGCCGACGGTCACCGTCGACTTCTCAGGCGACTGTCGACTGGCAATTTTACTTGAGTCCATTTTCTGTTTCATACGTACTATTCGTGCAGGTTGCTCTATAGGGCGACCGGTCGACCTCGAGATTAAAAGTTGTCCATTTTTTGTCGAAAATAAAACCCAAGAAATACTCCAAACTTTAGTAAAAACATTTTAAACCAATCGGAAGTATTTAGACAACATTTAGGAACCTTGTTTAGACGTAAAAACTCATTGACATAAAATCATTAAAAGTGTTGTCAAAAAAAAATAAACTTGAGGAAATATACTTGGAAAATATTAAAACCATTTTAAATCATTTTTAGAGTATTTGGACAATCTTTTAAAGCATTGTTTTGGTGACAAAATAAAATCATCAAAATTAAGATAAAAACATGTATCAAACAATCTCCCCCTTTTGATGATTACAAACCAAAACAATTTTTACACAAAGTAGAGAACAATTTTAGAAATGATTTTCCCAAAAAAACATTTGACCGCTTTTGGAAGCAACCAAAATTTCCAAAATATGTAAAAGCAACCAAGTAGGGGAGTAAATATATTCAATAATAAGTACAAGCTCCCCTATCAACAAGCACATCAAGAATAATGTAAAAGCAATTATCCATAAGCTAAAAGCTTAGCTTTTGCATTTTGTTCAAGAGCTTATAAGCTCCTCCCCCGTCACAAAACATCATTAGACAATTATATAAGTCCATCAAGCAACAATTGACTAAAGATAAATCATAACTTATGGCTTTTATGAGCCATAGCTTATAGCTTTTATAACAAGCTTTTTATTTGCTTCTTTGAGCTAATGAGCCAATATCCTGCTTTCTCCCCTTTGGAATCATCAAAAGAATGTTAGCAAGATAAATACATCATATATTAATATCAAAGTGCGCAACTAAACCGATGTATCGAACTATTTGAACATTGAAGCTTATAAATCAAATAGAGGGAAAAGTCGAATCATACGACTTGTAGAGGTTTATGAAAACTTATTTGATAAGCAAGACATGATCTCTATAAATGTATAAGACTTTTGAAATCGAGAATCATGTAGGTGATGAATTTTTATTGAAACGTTTTATCGAACACTTGGCGGGCGTCAAAATTAGAAAATGATATATATAGCCCTTGTAAAAGAAAACAAGCCAAATTTTTCATCACCAAATGCAATTTAATAAATATCATTCATCAACAATCAATAAGCTCATCACAAACATATACTAATTTCATCAAGATAGTACATGTAGGCTAAGTTCTCAAGGTTCAACCCAATTGAGATTAAGGAAGAGAACTCTTACCATTTAATCGGTAAATATGAGCATCAATGATGATAACCGAGCTAGGTAGTCCCAAAATATATAATTCATGCAACAAAACTCATTTGAAGTGAGTTGTGTGTGAAATTTGCAAAGGGGACGAAAATAGAGTTGAAAGGGCAAAAATGGCTAAGTGAAAGAACAGAGACGATTTAAGCCAAGAAATCACATCATGCGACGGTCAAAGGCTGGGCGACCAGTCGAGCAGTGGGCGACGATCGACCCTTGCCCTCGGCAAACCACTACTTCTTTCTCTGCTTTTTGCAAATACCGAAGTTTGATCCAAAATCCGATTTTTTTGCCCCTAAGTTTTATAGACGTGCAAAATGCAAACGTAGACCTCATTCAATATACATTATGTCATAATCAAACTCGAAATGAGGTAAAATACTCAGCCAGTAAATGAACAAATGTTCGCGAGTTAACTTTGAGACAGGATTTAGACACATCTCAAGTTTTTTTTTGTTAAAACGCAATCCTTAGAAAGTTTTTCGAATCTCAATATGTTTAGTTCGATGATGACGAACTATGTTTTGAATAATTTTCACCTGGACTTGTTTTCCCAAAAAATAAGAACGTTTTTAAAGCTATGGATGAGCAAGTCATAAGAAGGCTAGTTTATAAATATTTGAAAATTTCTTTTAACGACACTTTAATGAGATTCATTGGGATAATTTGAAGTCGAGCATATAGACAAGGCATATGGAATGTCGAGTCTATAGAAATAATACAAGAAAACATACCTCGAATTTGTTTGTCAATCGATATGTCTTTCTCAACTTTTGTTAATCTCTACATTGGTAGCCATAGAGGTTGAGTTGATTCTTTCTTCTTCAATGCCTAACTCCTTCAAGAGTTCTTTTGAAATGTAACCATCTACTTGGCATTGAATGATTTGAAGTCCAAGCAAGAAATTGAGCTCCCCCATCATGCTCATTTCAAGTACACACTTTGCATCAACTTGAAAAATATCTTGCACAAATATTCATTAGTAGTACCAAAATATTCTCATAAATATGCACAAGTAAAAAATCTTGCCCTTTTTCAAAAACAGAGAGAGTAGTATCAACTTTACCTTTTGTAAAGTCATTTAGCAAAAATAGCTAAGTCTATCAACCGTACAAGGCCTTTTATAAAAAACATTTGGCCTAGAAAAATTTTAAACCCCGGAGGTTGTTTTACATAGATTTCTTCTAGAATAAAACCATTGAGAAAATTGGATTAAACATCCATTTTGTAAAGCTTGAAATTTTCTTAAAACAAGAATGAGGAAATACGTACTATTTAGGTCGACCTGTCCAATTTTACTTCAGGTCCATTTTCTGTTTCATACGTACTATTCAGGTACGGGTTGCCCTATAGGGCGACCGGTCGACCTCGAGACACAAAAGTTGTCCAATTTTTGTCGAAAATAAAACCCAAGAAATACTCCGAAACTTTAGTAAAAACATTTTAAACCAATCGGAAGTATTTAGACAACATTTAGAACCTTGTTTAGACGTAAAACTCATTGACATAAAATCATTAAAAGTGTTGTCCAAAAAATAAACTTGAGGAAATACTTCGGAAAATATTAAAACCATTTTAAATCATTTAGGAGTATTTGGACAACCTTTTAAAGCATTGTTTTGGTGACAAAATAAAATCATCAAAATTAAGATAAAAACATGTATCAAACACTCTGCTGGTCACTCGCTAGTCACTCACCGGGAAAAAGAAGCTCCAAAGACAATACACGCCCGGAGGCGGAGGAAGAAGCTGGTGGAGGAAGAGGTTTTGGAGCACTTAACTCCGCCCAAAAACATTGAGTACATAGATCCAGGCAAGAAAGGAGGGATCTCCATCTGGATTTGACGAAGTAGCCAACCTACAAGTGGCTAAGAACAATGCCGAGTATGTGAAGAGAATTGAAGAAGAAAATAAAAGACAAACTCAATGCATGGGAGGAAAGACAAGAAAGACTAAGAAGAGATGAAGTCGCCGGAAGCGTATGAGAAAAAGAAGCGCATTGAAGATGAGAAGAAAAGGAAAAGGTCGAAGATGACAGAGTCAAGAAGATAAAAAGAAGGAGGGAGGAGAGATGAAGTGTTGTTGTCACCCTTCATGTATTTTACTATGTAAATACACTTTATGTAAGTCTTACATTACATTGAATAAAATTATGCAATTTCTATACGTGAGTAGATATAGAACAACATGGTCAATCTAAGCCCGTTTAAGCTCGATACAATTTTTTTGGCTTAAGCTCGATACACTCGTAAAATGCTATGTAAAGAACAAGGATGTTATGGTCAATAAAAGATCGATTCTAAACATACATTCCGTGGTTCTACATTTTCTGTATGTATCTTTTTGTTAAATAATTGTATGAATGTTTTAAGTTTTGGCATCATCAAAAAGGGGGAAATTGTTGGGAAAGTATTTTGTAGATTTTGATGAATGCCATGTAAAACTTAGAATAGAAGTTGACACCCCATTTTTTTGTTGTAAATTGCATTGTAATAGATAGGGGTCAAGTCGAGTTAAGTCAGCTATATGCCTAAACATGCAAGAAGACAACTGGAGACTAGAAGAAAGACTCCGCTGTGAGGCAGCTGAGTATGGCAAAGAAGAGAAGACAGGAACTCGAGTGAAGGTGCAGCTGAGATGCAGCTGAGTGAAATATCAGTCAAGTCAACTCAAGGCAAATGCCAAGTCTCAAAGGTTGAAGTGACAAAGAGTCATCAAATGATTGGAAGTGACTTGAAGTCACCTGGGGGAAGTTAAGAAAATGCAAACAAGTCAAGACAACTGAAAGAGATCCGTTGCACAGAAATCAAGAGAATTACTTAAACAAGTAATACCTCCATACTGCCTTTCTTGAAGTGCTCAGTTCCAGAAGCGTGCAAAAGGAATAAACCAATGGGAAGCACTCGCAACATGTCGAACTCAAAAGTCAAGAATCATTCATACGAGGAAATGGAAATTCCAAGGATCGCAACAAGACAAGCCAACGACCACAAGTGACTTTAAAAAATAAGCCTATTCTTCAACGGGCAGATTTTTTGAAAGATCACTATAAAAGGCTGAGGAATAACCCTGAGAGAAGGTTACCTGAACCACGAACATTCAAGCAAACATTTGAACTGTAACCTAAGATATTCTCAAATCATTCAAGATCAATCCGCAAGCCTACATTACGAAGGAAATCAATCCAACACTCACCTGTGAAGGAAAGATAACTTCAATCAGTTGAAAGGAAATTTTTGAAGAATCAAGGGTCTACATTCCACGAGGATTGTAGGAAGGTTCAAGGTCGAACCAGCCTCAATTTTTGGAGGGCTTCGTGATCAAATCCAAGAAGCTTGAGCAAGTGGGCTGTAGTAGCAAGACAACCGCCTGTGAAGAAGCTCGAGCCGCACGAGAAGCCACCGCGTGACTAAGGCATCTCCGATTGAGTCCCAAAGGATCAAGTTACTCGTGTGATCAAGACTTGTATTCGACTGTAACCACTCGTATATTGATCAATACTTAGTGGATTCATCCAGAGTTGGAGAAGAGAGGAGTAGAAGAATTACCCCATCTTCAACCTCTATAAAAACTTATCAGGTCATTTACATTTCAAGATTTTAATTTCTCGTCTTATTTTATCTCGTTGATAACTTTGCTATCCAATTGATAATCAACTCGAGTGCTAAAACCAAGTATTAAAACAAACTTAACCAAATTCAAGGGTGTTAAGTCTTCCCCTGAAAAAAAATCACAAGTTAAGTCTTTAGTCAAAACAAAATTGAGTTATTCTATCAACAAATTTCGGTCGAGTTTGTTGAGTGATTAACTCTACCGATTAACTAACTTAGTTGTCCATCAAGGACACAACCGTGAAGTATTAACTCAATATTTAAAAGGACTAATTTGAAAAGTTGGTAAGGTTTATTCAACCCCTCTTCTAAACCTTACACTCACACCCCTCGGGACGTACACTTTGTATAACATCGATTTTCTTTGTTGGAACTATATTTTGAATGGGGTAGACGACACCCTCTATAACGCCTATAGTTCATTAAAAACGCCCAAAGAGTTGTGGGACTCTTTGGAGAAGAAATATAAAACAGAAGATATCGACAAAGAAATTCGTCGTCGGTAAATTTCTCTAGATTACAACATGGTTGACACCAAAACAAAATGATCACCAAGTGCAAGAAATTCTGATTATACTTCATGACTTAGGTCCTGGGATAATTCTCAATGAGTCGCTCCAAGTGGCCGCAATTACTTAAAATTACCGCCTTCGTGAAAGATTTTAAGAACTACCCCAAGACAAGCGAAAGAAAATGGGGCTTGAGGATTTGATAGTTCAACTTTGGATTGAGGAAGACAACCATGATTCCGATTGAAATCGATAATTGTGGGGGTGTGACCACACTTTATGGAACACTGTGGACCTTCTCGTTGCATTTTTGAATGTAATGAAGATGTTGCCAAAAGTATTGTAACACTAAAACCACGCTTGCATGGTAGCGTTTCCCAAAGTGTTGTAACACTAGAGGTAGACACAGAATAACTAAATCCGAAGTGTTACTAAAGATGTGATAACACCAAAGGTAAACACCTTATAAAAGGTGTTAATGGAGTTGTTGGAACTAATGTCCAAATATGTTAAAACGAGGATCTAACGGGATTATTGGGACAATGTTCTAACAAAATAAAAGAAAATTGGCCAAGTGCCAAAAAGTTCGATAATCTTATGTTGAACAAGTATACCGAAAAATGGGAAGGGAAGATTTACTTTAGCAAACCACATAAAGGATAATACCTTGAAGTGTGGGGGTGCTTTGGCTAAAGTAGAAGCACCAAGAAATAAATTCAGCATTCGTGATATAAATAATGGTACGATCATTAAATCAGAAATCTTGTATTTATTAAAGGTGTCTTTTCTTGCAAAGAAAAGACATAATTCTGTAGACATATTTGTCAAAGACACAAGACAATTGCATAAATTCAAATGGGGTTATCTCGGTTGACTACGTGAAGTCAAAGGAAAACCTTGTGGATCCACTTACAAAAAGAATAAATCGAGATCAATTGTATAAATTGTTAAGGGGAATGGGTTTAAAATCCACAAAATAAAGAATGTTTATAACGGTAACCAACCTTGTGAATTGGAGATCCCAAGACCTTGGTTCAATGGGACAACTAAGTTATGAATGTTCAAATGAACACTTGGAAAATGTGTTAGCTCATTCCCTAACTTCCAAGTGAAATAGAAACATCTTGAATGTAGTGAGGTTAAGTTTAAGACTTTTAATGATTCCTATACCGAAAGATAGAGTATGGCCTCGGATACTCTTCAATAGGAGATGACCTATATAAGTGAGAAGTAATGGTCGCCTCAAAGAAACACTTACGAATCTAAGATATGGTCCAGAGCCAAATGGACACAACGTGAGAACAACAAGTGTTAGAATTGTTATTGTGAAAATAATGTTGTCTAGGTTTACATAAACGGTTGAGTAGGTCAAGGCATCGCGTCACTAAGCAACTAGTAATCCGATAGTATTTTACTAAGGAAGATTCAAAGCCATAAGCTACCTATCCGCATGCAATAACAGTTCACCGAGACTTTCAAGCGAATCGCATACACACATGCATTAATTTCATTCATGTGGGGATTGTTGAATTTGGTTTGTTAAATTGGTGTTGACCCAATTTTAACCAAATATTTAAGTGGTTTCCATTAGTGAAAAATGAAATGAAATTATTTGTAAAAAGTCTACTAAGTGAGTAAATGAGATTGATATTTGGAATTTCTCAAACCAATTTCAGTGAATGAGAAATTAATGCTAGAAGTTAGCTACTTAAAACTAAAAAATAGTATGGAAAATAGAAAATGTGGGGAAGGAGAAATGCTCCATCCCCCATATAGTAGAAAGCCAAAGTTTCCTCTATATATAAATCCCAAGTTGGACATATGGGTTTGGACCCTGGGGCACCAAAGTTTTAAAGGGGTGAGGACCAACATGCTTGTGGGTTTAGTTCAAAATACGCGCGCTCCCCCGATCGGCTCGGCCCGGCCAGTCAAGGTCGTAGGCCTGTGCTTGGGCTTCAAGACCACTTATAATTTTTAGACCAAATTTATTTAAACCTTTTAAAAATTAATTAATTAATTTTAGATTAATTAATGTTTTTCCAACTGGATGGTGCTCGCGCGCAGCAATGTGCGGGCGTGCCTTTGATAACTACGCCGCATACTTTGCGTGCACCTAGTAACGCGTGCGTGCCGCCCGGCAGTGACCAAAACCTCGCCACGCACGCAGTGTGCGCAGACGCACACATCCAACAGATGCACCGCTCGAGCAACCAGGTGCGTTTTTGGAGACATGTCTTTTCGATCCAAAAACATATCGTTTTTCCATCGGGCATCTTGATGCCTATATATATTTGAGCCCCCCGCAGATAAAAATCTGTACGAAAATCACAAGCATAAAATCGAGTCATTGCATTACAACATATTGATATCACTCCTTCAAAAGCCTTAAAGTTTCAAACACTATATAGTTCGTTGATAGTTCGATTTTTGCAAGTCTTTGCTAAATCAAACTCGTTTAGGTCATTGTATCTTAGGGATGATCGCCGAACCATAAGCACTTCTTATATGGGGCAGTTTCATCTTGCGAGATCAGATGGAATACGGGCCCTCGACTTAGTCTTGTCCTAATTTTCCAAACACTTGTCATTTCTTGTAAACAGTAAACCATCCTACCAACAGGACCTTCTTGTCCATGTGCGCGGATCAAACCATTCATAATTGAATAACAACCATGATACTCTAGCCGAACAACTTCTAGATCTCTGCATAGTACAAACATAAATAGAATCTCACACCAAAAACTTCAAATAATTTACCTTACTCACACAAAATTTCAATCTCAAACCAGCCAGTCAAACACCTACAAAAATCCTAACAATTTCACCGCAATTGGGCAAGCAAATGCGGTGAAAATTCGTTATTAGATTTTTTTATTTTTTTAAATTAAACACATAAGAAAAGCTAATAAAAAATAAATAACTTCCTGTAATTCTAATTTATATATGCAATATTGTTGGAAAAATCGGTTTTGTTAAGCCGAAATTCTAAGTGTGGGAACTCATTAATTTTGGAAATGAGTGGTGTATTTATTTTCACAAAACCATTTATGGGTGAGTGAGAAATCAATGCACAAATGGTACACTTGGAAAGATATATTTGTGGAAAAGGTATCCAACATATATGCAATGTTGGTAGATTGGTCAAATCCGGTGTTTGGTAAGTTCTATGGTTTTATCCGTTAAATAAGCAACTTTGACTCAAATCACCAATTTATGGTAACATGATTGATTGCATCAAATCATTCCTAAACCCATTGAGGCCACAATTGGAAGGTTTGACTTGCACAAATCAATCTAAAATAGGAAGGATTTGATTGAGGATTGATGGACATAATTGGGTCCAAATCATTGGGGCTTTCTTTTGGAGGAACCTTTGTGTTTTCCATATATATTGAAGCCCTCCCATTCAGTGGTTTTCGTGCATCATCATCACAAACACAGAAAAATTCGTGCATTCACATTCACAGTCAGTCACTCAAAAATCTGCATTACACAAAGTGTTACGTAGAAGTGTTGCGTCACCTTAGGCCTCACTTATCTCAGTTCGTCGGGTAGAAGGATTTGTGGTGCTCCTATCCTTTACCAAAGTCGTTGTATCTTGGGAGACTCGGTGCCTGCAACTGTGAGTATCGTGACGGGGCAACAAGAGTCTTAAAAAACGAGTTCGCTCGCCTCGACTTGCCTTACTACTTTCTTTTTTGCTTTGTTTGTAATAGACGATTGTTAGTTCAAATTATCCCTCGCTGTATCCCTTTGATTTTTGGTTGTAATCCAAAAATTTTAAGACTCTTGTTTGTAATTTGGACTGATGGCATCTTCAAGCAACGCGATGACCACCGATTCTGTAGGTGTGGCCTCGGGAGTGACAACACCTCCGAGAACACCTATTTATGTTGTCCCTGCTTTTGGTGTGACCAAACCTTCAACCACACCTCTGCCAACACCTGTTCCTGCTTCTATTTTGATGACTGTGGGGGGTATGACCACACCTTCTGTCACACCTCTATTTCCGAACGTTCCAGCGGCTGTGGGAAGTGTTACAAAGACCTCCGCCGGATATGCTCTTGTGTTTGTGGGGTGTGACCACACCTTCTAAAGATACCCCAAGATTCCGATGTTCCAAATGAGTGTGGCCTATGGTTTTACCACACCTTCCGCACACCCTTGTTTTACGATGTTCCAAGTGTGGCCTTCTGTGACCACACATGTGGCCTCACCGCTTCGGTTTCACATGGTTCGCAGTAGTTGGTGTTACGTCGATATTGGCAACACCTCCGATCACACTGCTCTTCCGGAATCGTGGCTGCCCATGCCGAAAGGCCTAAAACTTTCTTGGACTTAACTTTAACACATGACAACAAAAGATGTTCTTTTATCCGACAACCCTAAGTTTGGTGAGGTTCCTTAAAGAGATCCTCCTGTTGCTGCTGGGCTGCACGATACCAATATGGATCGTAGGGCTTTCCTTGATGCATGGGGTCAAGGGGACTACTTGTGCAAGCATTACATCCTTAATGGGTTGGATAATGCATTGTACAATGTGTATGCCTCGTTTAAAGGTACTTCCAAGGACTATGGATCTCGTTGGATAAAAGGTACAGAATGGAGGATGCCGACACCAAAAGATTCATTGTCGGCGGATTATTGAGTTTGTGATGGTTGACACCAAGATCATTATGAGTCAACTCCAAGAATTACAATTGATTTTGCATAGCATCCATGCCGAGGATGCATTTGTGTGAAACCTTCCAAGTGGCTGCAATTATTGAAAAATTGCCACCTAGTTGGAGAGATTTCAAAACTATCTCAAGCATAAGAGAAAACAAATAGGCTTGGAGGATTTGATTGTCGATTTGAAGAATGCAATTGACAATCAAATGCCAAGCATGAAAAGACCTTGAAGGAAACTTGGTACAACAGTGCTATGGACTCATAGCTTTTTACTTACTACAACGGACAACTCCTTGAAAGGACACCTTGAAAAGGGATTGTTCAAGATGAATATAATGGTTGTATAGCTTAAACCCTCTTATATGATTGAGTTATGATTTATGACATGTTAGACTCGACACGTTAACATGAATGTCATAAAGCAATTGGTGAATATGAAATTATTACCAAATGTTAAATTACACTCACAATATAAATATGGAATTTTATGTTGTGATATCGCGATAGCCAAACAACAGAGCGGGGCACAAAAGTGTCAACTTTAGTGCTATGACATCTTAGGTGCCATAACATGTAGCAAAACATGTCAATGAAGGCATGAGCAAATCTAGATGCCCTTGTGTAAGGCATATGATTAAGCGTCCCTCAGTGAGAGGAGCATGTGGCAAGTTAACTCTACCCAAAATTTGGTGGATGGATGCAATCGAGTCCTTTAGCCCTCCCGGAAATTCTTTGGAATTTTTCCTAGGCAATTAATTTGTTTGTCGATTAATGCGATCCAATAAAGGTGAACTTGTGAGAAATAACAATTGTTGAATAGATAATTCTCAAAGTTGACATTGTTGCACAATGTGGGGTGGATGAGTTATGCCTCAAATGTGGGGGTGTTTGGTAAATATAAATTTACCTCGGTCTTGACAAAGATTGACCCCAATGACTGCAGAGTCAAAGAAATACAAGTTTCTTTGAGAGGTATTCTTAGAAATGATGATGTGGGTCAATTGACATTAATAATGCTACTTGATAGCTAACAAAGGTCACCTGTGATTTCTCTTAAATATGTGTATCTTTTAGTGTACTCTTTGATGTTGCATCTCTGCACACTTTGAGGTACCAAGGAAAAGTGTAGAAAAAAAAACCTTAAAGGCTAATCTTATCAAGGTAGACCCTAACGGATTGTTGTACCCGAACTTGTTGGGAACATATATAACAATTAAGTCATTGAATGAGTAATGACAAGTTTGACAATGATAAAGTCAAACAAATCTCTCTCTAAAAAGAGATAACATATTGAGAATAGTATGTATGAGCTTAAGGTGTTATAAAGCCACATTGACATTGAAGGGCTTGAAAGTCCACAGGTGGCACGTATGTCAATTGAAGTGGTTACACATGCTCAGAGACTATGTGCTCAAATATGTAAACAAATTGATCTCAATCTTGCGCACAAATTTGATTGAAGTAGAGATCAATTGTAAAATGCTAGAGGGAATTGTTGTAAAATCCACAACTTAAAGAACAGTTTTTAGTGAAAACTCAACCATGATGACTGGAGATCCCAAGAACTTGGTTCAATGGGAAAACTAAACTTTAAACTATTCAGTCATTGCAGTTGGTGCTTAGCTTTAAGATAATCATATTCCCTAGATATCATAGCCAAGTGTTGAACCTGTTGACTGTGGTGAGGTTAAGTCATATGGACTTTTAATGACGTCATATACCTAATAAGGTGGGTTATTGCAGGGTACCTCTGATAGACAAGGTCACCTATGTAAGTGTGAGGACGGGCCGCTTCAATGAAATACTTATGAATCCCAAGTGTGATCCATGACCAAAACGGACACAACTAGAGAACTTCGAGATGAGCGTATGTTGTTGTTGTAAATCGTTGTCTTGGTATATTCGTAAGCGGAGTAGTTCAAGGCATCGTGTCCACTAAGCCCAGGATATGTCCATAGTATCTTACTAAGGAATGTTTAAAGCCATAAGCTACCTATCATGATGCAACGATGTTTCTAGGGGCTGAGTGACTGAGTCTGCATGCATTCATGCATCGTTTCCACTCATGTGGGGGATTATTGGAAAAATTGGTTTTGTTAAGCCGAAATTCTAAGTGTGGGAACTCGTTAATTTTGGAAACGAGTGGTGTATTTATTTTCACAAAACCATTTATGGGTGAGTGAGAAATCGATGCACAAATGGTACACTTGGAAAGATATATTTGTGGGAAAGGTATTCAACATATATGGAATGTTAGTAGATTGGTCAAATCCGGTGTTTAGTAAGTTGCTTGGTTTTATCCGTTAAATAAACAACTTTGACTCAAATCACCAATTTATGGTAACATGATTGATTGCATCAAATCATTCCTAAACCGATTGATGCCACAATTGGAAGGTTTGACTTGGCACAAATCATCTAAAATATGAAGGATTTGATTGAGGATTTATGGACATAATTGAGTCCAAATCATTGGGGCTTTCCTTTGGAGGAACCCTTGTGTTTTTCCTATATATTGAAGCCCTCCCATTCATGGTTTTCGTGTATCATCATCACAAACACAGAAAAATTCGTGCATTCAAATTCACAACAATCACTCAAAAATCTGCATTACACAAGAAGTGTTACGTAGAAGTGTTGGCGTCACCTCGGCCTCACTTATCTCGGTTTGCGGGTAGAAAGGATTTGTGGTGCTTCTATCCTTTACCAAAGTCATTGTATCTTGGGAGACTCGTTGCAATCGTGAGCATCGTGAAAGGGCAACAAGAGTCTTAAAAAGAGTTCGCTCGCCGACTTGCCTTCTCGCTTTCTTTTTTCGCTTTGTTTGTAATAGACGATTGTTAGTTCAAATTATCCCCGTTGTATCCCTTTGATTCTTGGTTGCAATCCCAAAATATATATGGGGGCAGACCACAAAAATATTTCTAACTTTACCGATATGCTCAGTAGCCGTGAGGCGGACGTAATGGCGTAAGCGCAGTGACCCACCAAAATAGGTGAGTTGGCACACAATAATTTAAATTTTTCTTTTTTATTTCTTAATAAAACTAAGTTAAAAAAAATAAATTAGCGGGGAGGTTAGGACCACGCCTCGCCCGGGCGGACGGGGACGGGACGGACAACGGCGACATACTAGAAAGGTAGAGGAGATAGAGAGATTAGGGATGAGATAGAGTTTTCGAGAGATAGTGTGAAATGGGAGGAAGAGAGACGTACATTTAATAATCGGTCATTAGCGGCGGATTTGAAGACATCAAAACGACATTATATTCACTATTATTAGTTTGTTGTCGAATTAAGCCCGTACTTATTTAGCGACGGATATCACTCGCTGTGTGAGACCCCAAAATTTTGATTAATCAAATTGTAATAGTCCGGATATTGTATCGTGTGATTAAATGTCACAATTTGATATTAATAAAATATAGTTTAATTTCTTTTATTCTTAGTATTTTATTAATGTATTTTATCTCCCTAACTTACTAATAGCTAATTCTAACTATCCTTTTTGACATATTATTAGCATAACTTATATATGTTATATAGCTTATTTAAAACCAAACCATAGGATTATTGGTAACCTTATCACTAGAGTAGAAATATGACCAATAACTTATATATAAGAGAGACATGTGATACGAAGAATTTGTTATGTGATGATAGGAATCAAATATCACACAAAAAAAGAGGAAAATTGGATGGATGGATGGATGAGGTGGACGTCCATTAAGGGAGGGGAGCCATAAGATTTTTGTCTTCTTTCTCTTGTCTTCTTCCCTTTTGTCCTCTTCTAGCATGCAAATCCCCCCAAAACCCAAGACAACATTTCATTAATCAAGGCAAGCATGCCATACCAATTTCAAGAAAACAAAATGATGCTAGCCTAAAATAGATGGGGTGTTAGAGGGGGTGTTTTGGACGATCATTAAGCTATTGGGGGGAGGGAGACTTCAATTCACTCTATTCCTTCCAAAAAACAAAACAAAAACATAGATATTTTACCGAGAGAAGAACATCTTCTTCATCTTCTACCAAAAGGGCCGAAAATTGAGTAAGGTAAGAATTTTTTCTCAACAACTTTCCTTCAAAATTTCAAGCCTTATCCTCTTCACCTCTAACTTGAAACTCCACCCTTTGTAGCTTGAAGAAGGAGGGCTGAAAATTTGAAGGCATTAAGCTTAGAGATTGAGACTTAAAAGGCTTTCAAGAAAGCTAATAATCAAGTGGGTAGGACTTATAAACTACACTCTTCCTTACTCTCTCTTTTCCATTTTTTTCTTTCATTTACTTGACACCAAAACACCTTATAGGGGCTGTTTTAAGAGTCTTGAGGGACCTAGAAGGGACTTATAAAAAAGCTAGAAGCAACTTTACAAGAACAAATAAGAGGTGGGTGAATTCTTTAAAACTCATGACTTTAATTGCATAAACTAGCATGTTTTTTTTGTGTATGCCATATTGTTATATTTCTGGAAATAAGATGATATAAAAAAAAATTCAGTTTATTTCTGGAATTTTCAAAAAAAAATGTATATATATATAAATATATATATATATATATATCTAGGTGTGTGCAAACTCATGTTAAAAGTGATTTTATTTAGATAAAATAGCTTTTGTATGCTTATATTATTTCTTATGGCATAAATGTTGTATTTTATTTTATAATATATATATATATATATATATATTTCGGGAAATTTTTAGTCTCTTATATTTCTGAAAATTTGAAATATATATGTGTATAGAAAACTAAGCCAAAAGTGATTTTTAGAAATAGCTTTTGTGAGTTTTTAGGCCTTTTATTATATATGAGGTCAAATAACTTAGATTATGAGAAAAATACTTTTAACATACCATAACAATATCTGGACTTGAGGACTTGTGAACAAAATCGAGTTAGGGCCCTTTTTGCAAATAAGACAAAATATAGGGCCAAAAATAAAAATACCAAAAACTGTGGGACCACTGTAAATTTTGAAATTTGCACTGAAATTACTGTAATATAAATAAAAATAATAATTGGGACCCTCCGGTCAAACAAATACGAATATACGAATTTTAGACACTTAAATGAAATTTTCCAACTTTTAAGGGGCTAAATCAGAAATTTTGAAAATCTTGAAAGTTACTGTCCCGAGAAATTTTTGAAATTATTTTAATTAGTATTCTGGACCTTTAGTCCAAGTTTCTCGAAAAATGGGCTTGAAATGAGCCCTTAACAATAAAAATGGCCTTTGGGGTTAAAAATGGAATTTTCAGAAAATCGGTACTAAACCTGGAAATTTTTCAAAACTGTTTTCAACCTACATACTTACTACCTCAAAAACAAATTATTAGACTTGGACTCGTTAAAACCTTTTCCGGTTTAAGAGATATCCATCTTTAAAAGATCGTGTCAAATAATAAATTTGGGAAAATCAAGATCCGAAATTTTCAAAAATTTGACCCCGAGAACCAGAAAATATGATTCCTTAGAATAATTAGAAAAATTAGGGACTGACCTTGCCCTTTTCCGAATCCGGGATCACAACTTATGGAATTTTTTAAAACTCGACATAAATTCTTCTCCTTAATTAAAATATTTTATTTTAAAATAGAAATTTACCAAGGTCATAGGAATTATTTTATCTTCTAAAATTCAGTTTATTTATAAAACATTTAATATTATATTTAATTAAATTTTTTTATTTATAAATTATTATCCGAATATTATTGGGGACTTTCATAACGACTAATTGTCATGATAATAAGGCGACTACCTCGTCGCATAATCTGAACCTTATTAAGAACTTCGACATAATACACTGAATCAAAGAATAGAACCGGCTAGATTACCCTCCGATATCTATGCCGTGTCAATGTCTGACTGACTGAATATCGGACGTGGCGAGTCTATGAACACGCCGGTGCTACTGACTAACTAACCGGGTTGGCGTCACATTTTCCGTGCGCAACCATCTGATACGAATTGACGGATTTGTGGAATGGATAAGCCGCGTATGGGATGGGTAGCTTGGCTATAGTCTCATACCGGCCTCCATCGTCCAACTCCCAACCTCGAGCCGGATAGGAGAGTCTGGCGGGTGATTGGGTCATATGATTCTGGGTATAATCATGATTATGACGTTCTCCGAGCTTAGCTGGCTCCACTGTGGAGACGTCGTGCCAACTGGGATAGTGGCTTCAGCCCTATCGACAGGAGGGATAAGGTGTACTATTTGAGGAGATGATGTTTGATCGACACTTCTCTGCCGTATAAGGTGGTCTGGGTTGGCGTCACACTTTCGTGCGCAACCAACTGATATGAATTGACGGACTGACTAGGTTGGCGTCACACTTTCGTGCGCAACCAACTGATTTGAATTGACGGACTGACTGCTAAATAATATTAATAAAACTATTAAGTATATGAAAATGTCAACGCACGTTTCTTGCATCAAAACTCATGAAACGATTTTACTGCATAAAATATAAGCCCCACTTGCACACACACCTACCACACCCACTGAGAATTTTTGTCTCAGTCCCGCCTATTTTTCCCAACCAGAGGATGAGACCCTGCCGGAAGAGGAAGGCAGCGAAGACTTTGATGCTATCGACTAATCTTATATCTTACCGGATTTGAGTCAACTGAATCTTATTTATGTTATTTTGATGAACGAACAATTATGAAATTTGTAATAGATGGGCGTAGGACCCGTAGAAATATTTATGAACAATGATGTTCTTTATTATTTCCGCTACGACATTTCAGACTTAGACTATTTTGATATTATGTATGATTTGGGATTTTTCTGTTATGATGGAATTACTTTTATGAATGAATAACTAGTTTATTTTGGGCTAGCCTAAGTAAAATGACCTAAGTTCGTTTGACTGTGTCACGACTCCGAGTTGGGGCGTGACAGATTGTGGTATCAGAGCTCGGCTAGTAAAAAGGAACTTACACCGAGCTAACCAGGATAGAACCCTTTGCCTGTATTGGGTGTTACCATTAAGATAAGAATCTGGACGATTGGGGATTATAGAACCCCTTAATTATTTATGGGATACTTAGCCGATTTCTTGACATAGATATATCTTGTAGCACTTGATTTTTCTTCCTTGGTAACTATATGCCTATTTTGATATCATACTTGTGCTTGTTCAGGTATGGAGCACGAGACTGTTCCATTGATGGAGCATGAGGAGCTGCGCGCCGAAAGGGATTACCATGCCGACACGGCTGGATACTGGGAGGGAAAGTACTCCCGCATTGCCACCCGACTCCATCTATCACAAAAGCATGCTCAGTCACTTGAAAGGGTGGTATGCGAGCGACATGAATCTACAATGTACCTCCGCTGTGAGATCAAGGTTGTTGGGAAATTTATTATTTAGATTTTGATGAATGCCATGTAAAACTTAGAATAGGAAGTTGGCACCCCAATTTTTGTTGTAAACTACATTGTAATAAATAGGGCTGATCAAGTCGAGTTAAGTCACTATGCCCAAACATGCAAGAAGACAACCGAGACTAGAAGGAAGACTCACCGCAAGACAAACAGTATGGCAAAGAAGAAAAGACGAACTCTCTTGAAGGAGCAATGAGTGGAGTATCAGTCAAGTCAACTCAAGAAAAGCCAAGTCTCAAGTTGAAGTGACAAGAAGTCATCCAATGATTGGAAGTCGACTCTAAGTCACCTGGGAAAGCAAGGAAATGCGATCAAGTCGAGATAATCGAAAAAGATCCGTTGCACGAAATCAAGAGAATTACTTAAACAAGTAATATCTCCATGCTACCTTTCTCGAAGTGCTCAGTCCCAGAAGCATGCAAAAGGAATAAACCAATGGGAAGCACTACACCGTGTCAGAACTCTGAAAAGGTGAAGAACAATTCATACGAGGAAATGGCAATTCCAAGGACTGCAACAAGACAAGCCAATGACCACAAGTGACTTTCAAAAATAAGCCTATCTCTTCAACGAGCAGATTTTTGAAAGATCACTATAAAAGGCTGAGGAATGACTCTGAGAGCAGGTGACTTGAACTACAAACATTCAAGAAATTATTAGAACTGTAACCTGAAATATTCTCAAGTTATTAAACGCTCAATCCTCAAGCCTACACTACGAAGAACATCAATCCAACACTCACCTGTGAAGGAAAGATAACTTCAATCAGTTGAAGAGGAAATTACTGAAGAATCAAGGGGTCTACATTCCACGAAGGATTGTAGGAAGGTTCAAGGTCGAACCAAGTCTTGAGCTTTTGGAGGGCTTCGTGATCAAATCCAAAGAGCTTGAGCAAGTGGGCTGTAGTAGCAAGTGTAGGTCCCAAGGGGTGTAAGTGTAAGGTTTAGAAGGGGGGGGTTGAATAAACCTTACCAAATTTTCGATTTAGTCCTTTTAAATCTACAGAGTTGATACTACACAGCTGTGTCCTTGATGGACAGTCAACTTAGTCACTCAGTAGAGTTAATCTCTCAATGACTCATGAGCCGTTGATGGAGTAACTCACTGTTGGCTATAATTTAAGTCAACTGTGGTTTTATTTTTATTGGAAAGACTTAACACCCTTAAGTTTGATTAAGCAAGATTTTAGAGCTTGATTTAGTACTTATAAATTATCAAATGGATAGCAAATTTATCAGCAGATATAAGCGATTAAAAGTGCAGAATTTAAATGTTTGAAATGTAAATTACACAAAGTGAAGTTTTTATAGAGGTTCAAGATAGGGTAATTCTTCTACTCCTCTCTTCTCCAACTCCTGGAGGAATCCACTAAGTAATGATCAGTTTACAAAGTGGTAACAGTCCAGATACAAGTCTTGATCACAACAATGACTTGATCCTTAGGGACTCATCTGAAACGCCTTGATCACTCACCTGGCTTCTCGTATGACTCGAGCTTTCTTCACAGGGCAGTGCCTTGTTACTACTACAGCTCACTTGCTCAAGCTCTTTGGATTTGATCACGAAGCCCTCCAAAAGCTTAAGACTTGGTTCAACCTTGAACCTTTCTACAATCCTTCCGGAATGTAGACCCCTTTTCTTCAAGTTTCCTCTTCAACTCTGATTGAAGTTCTCTTTCCTTCACAGGTGAGTGTTGGATTGATGTACTTCGTAATGTAGGCTTGAGGATTGAGAATGTTTCAGTTTTTCTAATATGCTTGTATATCTCTCATGTGTGTCATGCATGTGTCACTTACTTCTCAAACAATCTCCTCAGCCTTTTATAGTGAACTTTCAAAAATTTGCCCGTTGAAGAGATAGGCTTATTTTTGAAAGTCACTTGCAGTCGTTGGCTTGTCTTGTTGCAGTTCTTGGAATTTCCGTTTCCTCGTATGAATTGTTCTTTCACCTTTTCAAAGTTCTGACACGGTGTAGTGCTTCCCATTGGTTCATTCCTTTTGCACGCTTCTGGGACTGAGCACTCCAAGAAAGGTGGTATGGAGATATTACTTGTTTAAGTAAATCTCTTGATTTACTCAGTGCAACGGTTCTTTTACGATTATCTCGACTTGACTGCATTTCCTTGCTTTCCCAGGTGACTTAGAGTCACTTCCAATCATGGATGACTCTTCTCACTTACACTTGAGACTTGGCTTTTTTTTGAGTTGACTTGACCGATGCTCCACTCACCGTGCATCTCACCGCTTCTTCAAGAGAGTTCCCGTCTACTCTTCTTTGCCATATTCAAATGTTTCACGCAAGAAGGTCTTCCTTCTAGTCTTCACTGTCTTCTTGCATGTTAGGCGTAGCCGACTTAACTCAACTTGGCCACTCTAATTGTTACAATACATTTTACACAAGAATTGGGGTGCCAACTTTTTATTCTAAGTTTTACATGGCATTCATCAAAATCTAACAATAAAATTCCTAACAGCAAGGCAGATGCCCTGTGAAGAAGCTGAGTCGTACGAGAAGCCACCGAGTGATCAAGGCGTCTCGATCGAGTCCCAAAGGATCAAGTCACCGTGTGATCAAGACTTGTATCCGGACTGCTACCACTTTGTATACTTGATCAATACCTAGTGGATTCCTCCAGGAGTTGGAGAAGAGAGGAGTAGAAAAATTACCCCATCTTCGAACCTCTATAAAAATCTTATTGTGTCATTTACATTTCAAAGACTTTAATTCTTGCATCATATTTGTTTAATTCTCACGACATATTTGCTATCCATTAGATAATCTCTAAGTACTAAATCAAGCTCTAAATCTCTACTCAACCAAACTTAAGGGTGTTAAGTCTTCTTACAAAAAAAAACCACGCTTGAGTTAATTTAGACTTCTAACAATGAGTTATTCCATCAACGGCTCGATTGAGTCCGCTTGAGAGACTAACTCTACTTGATTAACTAAATTGGTCAGTCCACCAAGGACACAAAATTGGTAGTATCAACTCGAATATTTAAAAGGACTAAATCAAAATTTGGTAAGGTTTATTCAACCCCCCCTTCTAAACCTTACACTTACACCCCTTGGGACCTACAAGTGGTATCGAGTGGTTGGTTCATTGAGCCTTCCGACCGTTCTTGAACTAGATCTCCAAACTTTTCAAAGTCCGCTTTAGTTCTTAAACTTTCAAAACTCTTTTTATCATTAAAATTTATTATCATGGAAGCAAATTTGACACGCATCCCTATGTTCACAATAGAAGAATTTGATGATTGGAAAATTCGTATGCGAGCTCATCTATCATCATTACATGATGAGATGTGGATAGTGATAGAGGATGGGCCACCGCAAATCTTAAAGGTGAACACAATCGTAAGAAGAGTCTGCAAATGAAGGTGAAGAGGATGTTGCTCCCGGCATCACCATGGTTGAAAAACCAAGAACTCGAATGGACAAATGATGACAAAAAAAGATACAACCTGGACAATGTAGCCAAGGGCATCCTTTACAAAACCTTGACAAAGCCATGTTCAATAAAGTCAAATCATGCAAAACGGCTAAAGAAATGCAGGACAAGCTAACATTGATTTGTGAAGGCTCGAGCAAATCAAAGAAAACAAATTATCAAATATGGGTCATCTAGAAATTTGAAAACTTCAAAATGATCTCGGAGAAAACTTGGATCAACTGGATGCTCGGTTCACGTAAATCACCAACGAGCTATCCGCACTTGGAAAGGAATATACACGAGAAGAAATATGTATGAAGATCCTAAAAGTCTTCCAAATGAATGGGAAATGAAAGTCATGGCACTAAGACATTCCATGGACCTATCAAAGACATCCAACCATGAACTATTCTCGGACCTCAAAGCCTATGAGTTTGAGCCGAAAGAAAAAGACCGAGGAAGAGACATGTACCCAAAACCGCTTCTCTAATTATTAAAGATGGGAAGAGAGTCGAGGTCAAAGTCATTGACCCGGAAGAAATAGCCCTACTAGTAAAAAGGTTCAACAAGTTCTTCAATAAGAACTACAAGAGACGCAAGGGCGAATCCTCCGAGAAGACACTCGGCTCCTCCAAATCAAGGGAAGATAGGCCAACCAAGAGAACATATCACCAAAAAGTCAATATCAAAGGGACAATCCAAGAATGGAAAGAGTCGATCAAAAGGTTGAATATCTATCTTTGAACTGTAGGGCAACCAGGTCACTATGCCATTGATCGCCCATATCCTGTAGTCAACAAATACGGGAATGAAGAAGAAAGAAAGGTCTTCGAGAGAAAGAAGACAAGAAAAGAAAAAGGCAATGTTGGCTACTGAGAAAATCTTTGAGTCAAAAGACACAAATGATTGAAAGCGATGAAGGCGACTACTCAAGTGACTCACGAAGAAGAAGCCCTGATCCGCTTTTGATGCCAAGGAACAAGATCAACTCCGACCAAGAAGATGAGGTAAACTCCAACTCATCAAACTCGATTCTAGTGATAGTGATTGTGACACACACACCTCATCACCCACTCGATCTTTATGACTCATTAGGCAAAATGATGAAAGATTTTGAACACATCAAATCCTCACACACACTACTAAATGAGGAAAACAACCTACTCAAGAGCCAAAACTCACAAATGACTAAGGAGCCGAGTACTCTAAGTCAAATAGTGATGAGAATGAAAGTTTAAAGGCCGAAAAAGCCAAGCTAATAGCGAAATTGCTGCCATAGAAAAGAGGAAAATGACCTCAAAAATGTTATTGCCTCATTCACTAAGGCATCTAAATCATTGGATGATCTTATTATGAGTCAAAGAGAATGTGGAGACAAAAAAGGCCTAGGATTTAACTCCTCTGTGATATGTCAAACTTCAAAAGTAATTTTGGAAAAAGGATCTTCAAGCAATGAAGAGTCTAAAAAATCCAAAACTCTAAATGTTGCACACACATTCACTCCAAAGCACAATTACAAACAAACTGGCCTTGGTTATAAAGGAAAAGGAAAGCGGCCCAGTTGAGTGCTGGAAATGACAAATGAGAAAAGATTCATCGAGTTCCTCAAAGAAACTCCAAACGTAAAATACTCTTGTAAAGAAGAAGCGGAGCTACCAAAACCCTAGAAAATCTATAAAAGAAATACATATGATGGGAATGGTAGAAAATATCCAAGCCAAGTTGATTGGAATGATGTGAACTATCAGCATAGACTTATGGAATATAAGCCCAAATGGCAAAGGCCTAAAACTCAGCAAAGGCTATTCCAAAAGTATAAGAGCTTTCATCAGGACACATATGCACCTAGGCACTACACTCGGAGACACCACAATTACCCAAAGTAGGCGATTGCCAAAACACATATCAGCATACTGACAAAAGAGACACTGTATGAACCTAGAATCCCCAAGCAATTTTCCAAGATTAATTATGATTATGGCATCGATAGATGGCAACCCCTTAGAGTCAAATCATTTGGCTATAAGTTGGTTGGATCATCTTACAATTCTAACCCCTCGGACCCGGACAAGTATGGGTACCTAAAACTTAATTTCCTTGATTGCGGGTTCAAGGAACAACAGTGAGTGCCAAGGAACCTGGTATATGGATAGTGGTTGTTCCGCATACATGACAGAAATAAGAAAAATCTGTCAAAATTCAAGGAAGTTAAAGGAGCAAAAGTCATATTTGGAGGAAATGAAGCTCCAGGTGAAATAAGAGGCATTGGATCCATCAAGAGGAATGGATTAGAAATCACAGATGTTGCATATGTTGAAGGACTCAACTTTAACTTGCTAAGCATCACCAACTCGTGACAAAGGGCTATAATGTTGGATTTAACATGGGTATATGCCAAATCAAGGAGAGGTCAATCGAATGAAGTTGTGTTGCAAGGATGCGAGACAAAAGAAACATGTATGTAGTAGATTGGTCAACCGATAAACCCGACTGCTTACTAGCAAAAAGCACAAATTGAATCAAGTTGGGTACAAAAAAGCCGAATCACACAATTTCAAAACGATTAACAAGCTTGCGGTAGTCTTGTGGAAGGACTTCCAGGACTCGATATACGAAAGGAGAGTATATGTGACGCATGTCGAAGGAAAACAAATCAAATCATCATTCAAAGAAAAGACATGCCCATCTTCAACAAGAATATTGCATCTGCTACATATGGATCTATTTGGCCCAATGGAACCAAAGATAGCATAAGTGGAAAGAAATACACCTTGGTGGTAGTAGATGAGTACTCAAGATATACATGGACAATATTCATGTGTAAGAAGAAAAGAAACTCTACAGAAACTACCACAAATGATGAAGAGGATTCAAAATGAGAAGAGCCAAACCATTATCAAAATAAGATCGACAGAGGAACCGAGTTTGTCAATGGAATAATAACTCATTATTGTATTGAAAATGGTATTGGTCATGAACTATCTGCTGGCAAGGACTCCACAAAGAATGGAGTTGCGAAAAGAAGGAGAATGAACTCTCAAAGAAGCGGCAAGGACCATGTTAGGCAAGCAGGGTTACCAAAAAGATTTTGGGGTGAAGCAATCAACACGACACTTGCTATACTCAAAACAGATGTATGATAAACAGGGACACGGTGACAAAGACTCCTATGAGATTTGGACTGGAAGAAAACCAAATGTTGCATATTTTAGAATAATTGGATGTAAATGCTTCATCCACAATAATGGCAAAGACAATCTAAAGGCCTTCGATGCTAAAGGCGATGAAGGTATCTTCTTGGGATACTCAAATTTGAAAGCAAAGCCCTCTGAGTACTCAACAAAAGGACTATGGTTGCGAGAAGAATCCATTCATGTGGTATTCGATGAGCCAAATGTAAATGGAGAAGACATTGAAGAGTCAACTGAAATTTGAATCATCCAAACCATCTGAAGAGTCCCTATCTTTGAAAGTCAAGCCGAATTATAAACTCGAGAAGAAGATGAGATAGCTGAATCTCAAAAACAAATGAAAATTTGCAATAAGTGACTACGAGAGAGGCGATCAAAGCAACACACAAACTGTACCGCTAGACGATCAATCCACCAACTTACTCCAACTTTGATGTAAGATGGCCGAGAGACCATCCACGAGAACTTGTCATTGGAGATATAAGAGAAGGTGTCAAAACAAGATCTAGAACTCAACAAGAAGCTATGTTCACATGCTTTATCTCGCAAAATAGAGCCCAAAGATGTGTTACACGCATTGGATGACACACATTGGATTCAATCTATGCAAGAAGAGTCAATCGGTTTGAAAGAAATGAAGTATGGGAATTAGTTCAAAGACCCACCCATCAAAACGTTATTGATACTAAATGGGTGTTCGAAACAAGATGAATGAGGAAGGTTACGTGGTAAGAAACAAAGCAAGACTAGTAGCCAAAGGATATTGCCAAGAAGAAGGAATAGATTTTGATGAAACATTTGCTCTCGTAGCAAGATTGGAAGCTATAAGGATGTTTCTTGCCTATGCGACTCACAAGAATTTTATCGTATATCGATGGATGTAAAAAGCGCATTCCTAAATGATCTATTGGAAGAAGAAGTGTATGTTGAACAACCTCCAGGATTTGAGCGGAAGACTCTTGGAGATAAGGTATACAAACTCAAGAAAGCTTTGTATGGATTGAAACAGGCACCCGAGCATGGTATGACACCTTGTCACAATTCCTAACCGAGAATGGATTCACAAAAGGAAAAGTAGATAGAACACTTTTCTAATTCAAGACAAAAAGAGTATACTTTGCTTGTTCAAATATATGTGGATGACATCATTTTTGGATCCACAAACAAAGAGCTATGTGAAAATTTTTCAAACCTCATGCAAAGTAAATTTGAAATGAGCATGATAGGAGAGTCGACATTCTTCCTTGGACTCCAAGTGAAACAATCAAGGATGGAACCTTCATAAGTCAAACAAAATACACCGAGAGACCTATGGATGAGACAAAGAAATGAGAGACTATGAAGTTGAGGAAAAAGAAATTCCAATCATGTATGATAACACAAGTGCAATTGCAATCACTCAAAATCCTGTGTTGCACTCAAGAACAAAGCATATCGATGTCGATATCACTTCATAAGAGATCATGTTGAAAAGAAGGACATCATCTTGGAATATATCTCAACCGACAAACAATTGGTGACATCTTCACAAAACCATTATGTGAGTTAAGATTTGCGAGAACTCAAGCATGAGTTAGGGTTAATTGAGTGGTGACACTCGAAGAATCAAAGAAAAGAAATGGAACACAAAAAGGGAAAAAGAGTTGAACTCACAAATTAGCTAAGTAAATCACCAGACGGAAAG
The DNA here is from genome assembly GCA_016081115.2 of Rehmannia glutinosa. Lineage (NCBI taxonomy): Eukaryota > Viridiplantae > Streptophyta > Magnoliopsida > Lamiales > Orobanchaceae > Rehmannia > Rehmannia glutinosa. The sequence goes on along the minus strand of JABTTQ020000766.1, from coordinate 106,658 downwards.
ACAACTATACCAAGTCACCGACAAATGAGTCACAAAGAGAACTGTGAGAAGAAGAGTTAAACCAGCTAAGGGTAAAGGTTGAGTCATTTATGAACAAAGTGACAAAAACGCAGTCGTTTTGACTAAGCGGGAATGTTTTTAAGAATTACGTCAAAGATAATTATGACGTGTACAGCAAAAAGCACACCAAGCTTATGATTGGATATAAATGCTGCCGCATTAAATACGAGACATTAAATGCTACATCGGCGTGCAAAATCTAAGCCGTCGATTTCGATCACATTTCAAAAACCACTCGCACGTCCTTTCATAAACCATACTTAAGCTTCCCTTCTTCTCTCTCTCATATTTCCAAAACCGTTCATTTCTTTCAGAAGCAAAGGCAAAACTCTCTCAAAACCCTATCTATCTTCAAATCAACCTCTAAGTTTTCTTCGGTGAAATCCTGATAAATGGCACCAACCTATGATTTTGTCAAGTTGGGAAAGCAAATCCACACCGGGTCTACCGTGGATTTCGACGGCATGGTGAAACAGGGGTCCAACAACACCTTAGTGAAGAAAATTGCTGAGAAATTGGAAACGTCTGGGCTAAAATCGTTTCTGACGTTGGAATATCCGATGACCTATGTGGAGGAGGTCGCACAGTTCTATGTGAACGCTGAGATTCATGATGAGGGGATCAAATCCTCTGTTCACGGAAAGGAGTTCACCATCTCTCGCCAAGGACTTGGCCGAACACCGCCACTACCGAAGCGGAAGGAGCATCGAAAATCAACGATCTTTGATGTAAACCTGGATCTTTGCTTGGAAGGAAATAGCCAAGCCCGACTATCTTGATAAAATAGTTTACACAAACAAACAAGAGGTCTTGAAGGAGGATTATCACAAACTGTTGGACATAGTTGCCAAATGCATAGACATCAAATTCGGCGACTTTGACCAATCATTAAAAGCAAAGCTGATCGTAATGGCCGCGATCATTGAAGAAAAGAAAATAAATCATTTGAGTTTGTCTCAAAGCAGATCGCGAGAATGTAGGAACAAATCCTTCAAGGAAGATGGTGCATTTGGAGGATCCCTAGGATATGGCCAGTGATTGGCGGCTAATGGAGGTGAAAGGAGTCCCTCTTGACATGGAAAGGCATTCCATGTAAACAAGAGGATGTTCGAGATCAAACCTCTCTCGGCGCACGAAGAGAGCCCACACCAAGAGAGGCGACACGAGTGAGGGGGAATCACCGACCACTGAAGATACAAATGTTTTCTCTCCACCAAAGAAGAAAGTTGCCCTGCAGTGCTAAGAAGAAGACGCTTCTCTGCGCAAAGAAAGAAAAACAAACTGCTCCCCGCCCGCAGTAGAGTCACCGCCCCGCAGCCGTGTCTCCTTCCCCGAAGAAGCGGGCCGAGAAGGACTCTCAAATACCTTCTCCGATCGTCAAAAAGAGAGAATCGATAAGCCAAGATGGCCACTCCTCGAAGAAAACACTAGCACGCCCCCGCCGCCCAAGACTCAAGAAACTCTCTCGAACCGAGAAATTCCTCAGTACAAACTAGGAGACGAAGAAGAATCATCAAGCACTCCGAGCTTGAGAAACCGGTGAGTCGCCACTCACCGGAGCGAGATCTTGGGAGACTCTTTGAAGAAGTAGAGTCCCAGGATATAATTGATGAAACAAATAAGTCTCTGCTGAAGGCGATCAAACAGAGGCAAATCAAGACACGAGATGTAGTCCGCACACCGAGACACAAGAAAGAAGGCGATAGAGTTGATAGTGATGTGATGATCCTATCCCCACTCTACCCGCAGACATCCAAAATCGTCTGCGAGAGTGGAGGAAGTGGAAATTGAGTCGATCAAGGGAATAGTTCCAACGGCCTGAATTTATAGAAGAGGAAGAGGAACTGTTGAACTTCCTTGGAGTGACCACTGTGGTCCAAGCACTGGATGAAGAAAATTGCACAGATATCTTGCAGATCTTCAAGGACAAGGAGAAGGAAAGACAGCAGAGAGGAAGGCGAGGCACGTGAGAAGGCCAAAGATCATCGCCCTATCACCCGCACCACCAACACACACATCATCTCCTTGATGTCTTATCGATGTGATGAGGATCCTGACTGCGCCGCCACGTAAATGTTGCAAATGCAAAGAAGCATTGCACGAATCCGAATCCTTCACGAGAAAAAGATTGATGGAGGGACCAGAGAGTCCTCCGAACACAATGAAATTGATCCAATGGGAGTGGTTTAGCAAATCGCCACCGTTGTTCTGCCACCACTTCCCACTCACTCGGAAGAAGAATTAAAGGAACCTGGCGATGAAACCGGGTTAGTGGGGACCCCATTGATCCAACCCCTAATGAAGGTGTCTTACCACCGCCCAACTACGAACACTCGGTAAAAACATCCGGGAGTTTGGAGACGAGTGACCCCATTCCAAGTCACTCAACTAGTGCGCCAAATGAGAAACTCCTCCACCGCAGCAAGGTTGGAGAATGCTGCAGATGACTCCACGACGAATCTAGGAGGCGAAGTGGAGAAGGAACAACCACAAAGTACACAAGTTGTCATCAACGGCTCGGGCGATTGAGACCGTCTCACTGAGGTGCCAACTCGCTCTGCAGAGCTAATGACGCCGATGCGATCGAGGCACACGAGGAAGGAACAACCATGGGAGTTAACACTGGGCGATGAAAGTGCAATCCATGGGGTTGAGACTCCAATGGATGCCATCACGAAGACCCAAAGACAAATGACACGTCGAAAGGAGGTCCAAGGCCTCACTAGTAGTTGAGACCGTAGGAGGTAATGAAGGCCCACGGGAGGTTGAAACTTCCCGGGTAACGGTCGGGCGTAGAGAACATCCCTCCTACTATCATTGATCCATCCGAAAAGGAGATAAGCGCGCTTCATGATTCCCGAGATAATCCCGATGTAACCTTTTGGGATCGGAAAGCGAAGAAGAAGTTTAGTCATCCCCGTGACAGATCCAAAAGACTCACCAAGGATGTTCCCAAAGACGAGCAAGTCGATCTCAAGACTACTCAAACTTTCAATTTTGATGATGAGCCACCAATGGAAAGCTCATCATCGTCCGATGACGCTTCGAGAAGGCCGAGGACCACCACTCAATTGGAGAAACCAAATGAGACCAACGAAGCTATTGAGACAAACTGGGCTCGGCAAGCAAGTCGGGTCCACTTCACAAAAGACCCCACTTAAACAGAGTCCACCGCACAGCTTCCCAAGTCTGCAGCAGGTTCGACTCCAAAAGGAACTTCACGCGCACCTCTCATCATTGAACAAATCCCATTGGAGGTACCCGACCTCCTGAAGAGTCGAGAACGAACTTGCACGCTTCCATAGACTCCCGTCATTCCATCGTACCATCGTTCCAAATTGACTATGACTTTGACGCCGCATGGCCCTCGCAATGTCGAAGAAACAAATCAAGTTCGGGAGGTGTTTAAGGCATTATTTATGAAATTGAACGGATGGAGAGGCACCAGGCCTCTATGGACATGCGGCCGACAACCGAGATGCCAACCTTATCTGCGACTTGAGAGGCATAACAGCCAGGATCGGGGAATGGTGCCAACAAAGAAAACAATGCGTGTGGAACAAGTTAGATACTTGAGACATTGTTCAACAAGTCTTTGGTATGGAGAGTGAGAATGCTTGATGCAAAACGAAATTGAGAGAACACATTGAGCACATGCATGAAGCTCACACTTCCGAAATAAAGTCATTGTGTGAGCAAAATAAGAGTGATCTCCAAACATATGGAAGAAAACATGGATAGAAAATTCAGCCTTCTCATGGCTGAGATGAAGCTAATTTCAAGAGAGTCCAACGCTACTCGCTCGAATTTCGTGCCGCATACACCGCAAATGCACTCGTGGCGAACTCGGCTATCGCCAGGCTCGACTTCCCGCTTGCAAGATGTTTCAGTGTTCCTCTCTCCTTTGATGATGCCAAAAGGGGGAAGATGAATACTTTAAAGCGCTAAAGAGATCCGACGCCGAAAAGGAGGAAGCGGAACAGAAAGGAAAGACAAATGAGGAAGTGTCTAAACAAAAGAAAGGAAAATCCGTTGAGGGGAAGGATCGAAAGATGTGACCTTGATGATTGCACAAACCCCCAACAAGGTCTTGTCACAAAATGACATTATCAAAAAAACTCCCAAAGACTCGCCATTCCAACACTGTGCTATATCTATGGCCGAAAAGAGAAAGACAATTGAAGCGAGGGATGGAGGAAGTGGAAGGAAGAATGGATGCCCGAGTTATGAACATCTTGAAACAACATGGAGGCATTCCAAAGAGACGAGACACTTATGCCATCTCGGATGTCGGGACCGAACCACGATCGTTGATGAATTTAAAATGCTCGCATCGAGGGATACTTTGCAAAAATGTCTATGGCTCAAGCTTGGGACTTGTACTTGGGAAAAGGGTCTCACGTTATGTGAAGAAGGACAGTGAGCGGCGGCCAGACTACAAAGATCACTCTGCTGGTCACTCCGCCGATCACTCACCGGAAAAAGAAGACCCCATTACAATACACGCCCGGAGGTAGAAAAGCGTTGGTGGAGGAAGAGGTTTCGACCTAGGCCTCTGCCCAAAAAACATTGAGTCACGTAGATCCGGGCAAGAAAGGAGGGATCTCTTTGCCGGTCTTGACCAAGTAGCCAATTTGCAAGTGGCTAAAAGTAATCTTGAGTATGCGAAAAGAATAGAAGAAGAAAATAAGAGACAAACTCAAGAATGGGAGGAAAGACAAGAGAGATTAAGAAGAGATGAAGTCATCGGGAAGGCATATGAAAAGAAGAAGAAGGCGGGTGACGATGAGAAAAAGAGAAGAAGAAGCGAGAAGATCTTTGAACAAGATGAAAGAAGGAGACAAAAAGGAGATGAAGTGTTGTTGTCCACCTCTTCATGTATTTTACTTTGTAAATACATACTATGTGAGTCTTCTCGCAATAAAGCTATAAATTCTTTATTTTTTTCTCGTGTAGACAAATGTTTGCTCGATACACCTTGTAAACATTGTGTAAAAGAACAAGAATGTCATGATCAATAAAAGGATTGATTCTACGCATACATTCTATGTGAATACACTATCTGTATGTATCTTTGCTATTTACATTTTTAAATGTTTTAAGTTTTGCATCATCAAAAAGGGGAAATTGTTGGGAAATTTATTGTTTAGATTTTGATGAATGTCATGTAAAACTTAGAATAGGAAGTTGGCACCCCAATTTTGTTGTAAACGCATTGTAATAAATAGGGTTGATCAAAATTTGAGTTAAGTCGCCTATGCCCAAACATGCAAGAAGACAACCGAGACTAGAAGGAAGACTCACAAAAGACAACCGAATATGGCAAAGAAGAAAAGACGGGAACTCTATCAAGGAGCGGTGATATGCGGTGAGTGGAGTATCGATCAAGTCAACTCAAGAAAAGCCAAGTCTCAAGTTGAAGTGACGGAAGAGTCATCCAATGATTGGAAGTCGACTCTAAGTCACCTGGGGAAAGCAAGGAAATGCGGTCAAGTCGAGATAATCAAAAAGATTCGTTGCCGTAAATCAAGAGAATTACTTAAACAAGTAATATCTCCATGCTACCTTTCTCGAAGTGCTCGACCCCGTAAGCATGCAAAAGGAATAAACCGATGGGAAGCACTACACCGTGTCGTAACTCGAAAAGGTGAAGAACAATTCATACGAGGAAATGGCAATTCCAAGGATCGCAACAAGACAAGCCAACGACCACAAGTGACTTTCAAAAATAATCCTATCTCTTCAACTAGGCGATTTTTGAAAGATCACTATAAAAGGCCGAGGAATGACTTTGAGAAGCGGGTGACTTGAACTACAAACATTCAAGAAATTATTAGAATCAGTAACCGAAATATTCTCAAGTTATTAAACGCTCAATCCTCAAGCCTACACTACGAAGAACATCAATCCAACACTCACCGTGAAGGAAAGATAACTTCAATCAGTTGAAGAGGAAATTATCAAAGAATCAAGGGGTGCATTCCACGAAGGATTGTAGGAAGGTTCAAGGTCGAACCAAGTCTTGAGCTTTTGGAGGGCTTCATGATCAAATCCAAAGAGCTTGAGAAAGTGGGCAGAGTAGCAAGCAAACCCCTGTGAAGAAGGCCCTGAGTCGCACGAGGCCACCGAGTGATCAAGGCGTCTCCAGATCGAGTCCCAAAGGATCAAGTCACCGTGTGATCAAGACTTGTATCGGGATTGCTACCACTTTGTATATCTTGATCAATACCTAGTGGATTCCTCCAGGAGTTGGAGAAGAGAGGAGTAGAAGAATTACCCCATCTTCGAACCTCTATAAAAATCTTATTGTGTCATTTACATTTCAAATTGCTTTAATTCTTGCATCATATTTGTTTAATTCTCACGACATATTTGCTATCCATTATATAATCTCTAAGTACTAAATCAAGCTCTAAATCTCTACTCAACCAAACTTAAGGGTGTTAAGTCTTCCAAAAAACAAACCACGGTTGAGTTAATTTAGACTTAATAGCCGAGTTATTCCATCAACAGCTCTTTGAGTCCGTTGAGAGACTAACTCTACTTGATTAACTAAATTGGTCATCCACCAAGGACACAAATAGTATCAACTTTGAATATTTAAAAGGACTAAATCAAAAATTTTGTAAGGTTTATTCAACCCCCCTTCTAAACCTTACACTTACACCCCTTGGGACCTACAAAGGTGCAACAGACAAAAATGAAAGAACGCGATAACGGCATAAAAAAGTTGAAGGAAGAGATAAACATGCTGCGTGAGGCGAATCACCAGGCGAACAAGAAACACCAGCGTTTGACTCACCTTAATGCCCAGCTACGCGAGAGGGCTGAGCAAAGTGAGGGCCTTGTAGCTCAGCATGTTCAGACTATCGAGCACCTTAACGTAGTGGCGCATGAGAATGAGGAAGCATTGGATGGTGCGCTTGAAATGATGGCCCAGATGCATGGATAGATTGAGGCTCTACAGCAGCAGGTAGAGACTTAGGAAGGACAAATACTGCTGAACCAGGCAAACTTCGTACATAAGACCCAACTGCTCAGAAATAGGGTTCTGGAGGCCATTAATATCGGTCTGGTGGTGGCCCCGGAACCAGAAGTGGAGCTTGAAGCAGAACCGGAAGACGACCCAGAGGATGATCCAGAGGAAGATCCGGAAGATGATCCAGAAATGGACCTGATGGACTTTCTATAGGATCCGGATGTAGAACAGGAGGATCCAAACCAGGAGATTGACATCGAGGGAGATAGCGATGACGATGCTCACAGCGCCGTCACAGACTAGATTAGCTCATCTTATTCAGCTATTTCTTTTTTCATGTATTTCAAATTCTGTAATAGACCAGATTGTAATGGATAGCGTAACCTTAGTTTAACCATTGTTATTGTAATTTGACTTCAGCTTTGTTTAGTAATGGAACTCGTATTTTTCTTTAATTGCGCTATGTGTTGCTATTCTTATGTCTCTCGTACTTGTTTATTTAAATTGGCATGTCGTGAATCTTGCATATCATGTCCATGATTTTCAAATACATAAAGTGGATGAACTTTAATCCTTCTATATACAGATGGCCGGAAGAAGAGAAGGCTTAAGGGCACGCGGTCTTGACAGGGAGGATCCCAATCCTTTCCCAGAGAGAACACCCTCACCTGAACTACCACCCCCGCCACCTCATCCCCCAGTTGCGGGAGACAATTTAACCGCCTAGACCTTGCAGCAGATCTTGTTGTTTATGCAGCAACAGGTTGGGCAAATTAAACCAGAATGCGCCCGAGCCTGCGCGGGATGCTCACGATCGGGTACTGGAGCGATTTCTGCGCTTTGACCCGCCAGTCTTGAGGGGGGAACCAGATGACGCAAAGGCTGAGGATCGGCTAGAGCAAATAGAAAACATATTTGCTGCCCTTCAGTACTCAGACGAGCAGCAGATAACATTGGTTGTTTACTGACTGGAATCCGCAGCCGGAGACTGGTGAAAGGCTGTGGAGTGGAAATGGGTTCAGGACAGAACCCGAAGGACATGGGAAAATTTCTTATTGGAGTTGAATGACCAATATATCCCGCAGGTGGTCCGAGAGGCCCGAAGGGACGAGTTTCACCAGTTAAGACAGGGGTAGTATGACGTTGCACAATATGAGTCCGAATTTCACCATCTGTCCAAATACGCTCTTTGGTCCATAAGCACGAGGCCGACAAGTTATACAAGTTTACCAGAGGCCTAAGGTTAGAACTACATGAAACAATTGTTGACTGTTGAGATAGACATCTACTCGACTGCGGTCAGGGCAACTTCCCGAGTGGAGATGGGGCCGAGCCGGATTAAGGCGCTCCAGCAGACAGGCATCGACTCAAGAGGCCAGTGGCGGGAGGACATCTGTGCCACTGTAAAGTTCCGGTAGAAAGCGAAACCGGGGCTAACAAGGGAAAACAGCCCGCACAGGGCCAGACATGCTCTCACTGCAACAAACCAGGACACTTGCCAGACCACTGTTGGCGTAAACAAGGAAAATGCCTCCGATGTGGTAGTGCTCAGCATCAGGTCCGAGAGTGCCCGTTGTATACTACCCCGGCTAGCAAACCAGCGCCACCTCAAAAGCCGGGAAATAACAACCGAGATAGGGCACCTGCCCATGTCTTTGCTTTGGTCGGGCAAGAGGGCCCGAATGCTACTGATGTGGTGGAAGGTACGCTCTTGATATCTGATCACCACGCTAAGGTCTTATTTGACCCTGGCTCATCGCACTCCTTTGTTGCACCACATTTTGCATCTAAACTGCATTCATGCATGGAACGCATGCCTATTTGTTTAGAGGTATTGGCTCCTTTGGGCGCGAGCCAGATAACTGATGCTATATATAAAGCATGCGAGATTAAGATTGATGATACATGTTTTCCTGCTAACTTAGTGCTGCTACCTATATCTGAATACGATGTTATTTTGGGAATGGACTGATTAGCCGAACACTTTGCACAAATGAACTGTCATAATAAAACTATTAGGCTATGTAAGCCTGGGAAACCCATAGCCGAGCTATCGGGTAGTGCACGAATTCCATTATCCCCGATCATTTCTGCCATTAAGGCTAGCAAAGCGATCTCGAATGGGGCACAAGGGTACTTAGCGTTTGTAATTAACAAACCTAAGGATGAGACCCAGATTCACCAAGTACCAATAGTATCGGAATACCTAGATGTATTTCCGCAAGAACTCACTGCGTTGCCCCCAGATAGGGAGATTGAGTTCACCATCGAGACCTTACTGGGAGCACCGCCGGTGGCAAGGACACCGTATAGAATGGCTCCATGAGAGCTTAAAGAGCTGAAGGCTAAGCTACAAAAACTAATGGATGTGGGATTTATCCGACCAAGCACATCCCCGTGGGGAGCTCTAGTGTTGTTCATCAACAAAAAAGATGGATCATTGAGATTATGTATAGACTATCATGGTCTTAACAGCGTGACCATGAAAAACAAGTATCCCCTTCCAAGGATCGATGAATTGTTCGATCAACTTCAGGGAGCCACGGTGTACTCGAAATTCGATCTACAACAAGAGTATTACCAATTGAAGATTAAGAGTGAAGACATACCTGAGACAACTTTTCAGACTAGGTATGGCCACTACGAGTTTATAGTGATGCCCTTTGGACTGACAAATGCATGCCCAACATTTATGGATTTAATGCATAGAGTTTTCCGACCTTACCTTGACCAGTTCGTAGTAATATTCATTGACGACATACTCGTGTATTCTAAGACGAGGGAAGATCACGAGCATCATTTGAAAATTGTACTTGAGACACTACGGCAACACCAGTTGTATGCCAAGTTCAGCAAGTGCGAATTTTGGGTGGGGAAAGTCACATTCTTAGGACACATAGTATCTGGGGATGGGATCACGGTAGATCCATCAAAGGTTCAGACTGTGGTTGAATGGAAACAACCGGGAACAAAGTGATGAAATTCAAAGCTTTTGGGATTGCCGGATACTATCATAGATTTATAAAGGATTTTTCTAAGATCGCTGGACCACTTTCGCGATTGACTCAGAAGCAAGTTAAATTTGAGTGGAGCGACAAGTGTGAGTCCAGTTTTCAAGAGTTAAAGAAGCGACTTACCACTTTGCCGTTTCGCTCTTCTAAGTGGAAGTGAAGGATTTGTCGTCTATAGTGAAGCCTCGAAGGAGGGTCTAGGAGCCGTACTCATGCAGGAAAGACGGGTAATTGCATATGCCTCGCGAAAACTCAAACCATATGAGGCAAAATACTTGACGCATGATCTAAAGTTAGCGGCAATAGTGTTCGCGTTGAAGAAGTGGCGACACTATCTGTACGGAGCAACGTTTACCGTTTTCATGAATCACAAGACCCTGAAGTATCTGTTCTCACAAAAGGATCTCAACTTGAGACAGAGAAGGTGGATGGAACTTATTGAAGATTATCACTTTGATATCCAGTACCACCCTGGGAAAGCGAATGTAGTAGCAGACGCCTTGAGTAGAAAGGCCAGCGTAGCAAGGTTGATGATTAGGGAATAGAGGTCTCTGGAAGAATTGAGTGCATGGAATCCGACAAGAATGAACACAAAAATATTTTGCGCTAATATCTCGGTAAGACCTGAGCTGCTAGACGAGATTAAGGCAGCACAGGGAGGAGATCCAAAATTCCGAGAACTAAAGGAAAAAGTTCAGAAAGGAGAACGCCCGGAATTTACTATCGCAGAAGATGGGATTTTGAGGTTTAAGAACCGGGTATGTGTACTAAGTAATGAGGTATTAAGAAATAAGATTTTGGGAGAAGCGCATCGCTCAAGGTACACCATACACCCGGTGGTAATAAGATGTATAAGGATTTGAAACGACACTTCAAAGGTCAATATGAAAAATCAAGTAGCGTAATATGTGGCTAGATGCCTCGACACATAACGAGTCAAGGCCGAACATCAACGGCCGTCGGGGTTGCTACAATCATTACAAATTCCCGAATGGAAATGGGAACTTATTACGATGGACTTCCGGATTTGCCGAGGACTAGAGGAGCTTAATTATGATACCATATTGGTTGTGGTGGAGCGACTCACCAAATCAACTCATTTCCTCGCCAATGAAGAAAATGGATAGCCTACGAAGTTGGCACAAATCTATATCCGAGAGATTGTAAGGTTGCACACGAGTGCCACCGACATTGTTTTTGATCGAGATCCAAGGTTTGTCTCGAGATTTTGGAAGTGTTTGCACGGGGAACTAGGGGCGACACTAAGTTTTAGTACGTCCGCTCACCCGCAAAACCGACGGACAATCGAACGTCGCGATTCAAACACTCGAGGATATGTTAAGAGCTTGTCGCTAGATTTTCGGGAAGTTGGGACATTCATTTGCCATTAGCGAGTTCACTTATAATAACAACTATCGGCGACGATAGGAATGGCGCCTTACGAGGTACTATATGGGAGAAAGTGCGATCCCCGCTACATTGGGAAATCGATGACCAGTGGCCCGAAAAGAGAGAAGCAACCCCAACAACCATTCCCAGGGGTAGATCTGATACAAGAAATTGTAGACAAGGTAAAATTAATAAAGGAGAGGATCCGGACGGATCGTAGTCGGCAGAGAGCTATGCGGATAAAAGGAAAAGGATTTGGAGTTCGAGGTAGGAGATGAAGTGTTTCTTAGACTTTCACCACGAAAGGGACTGATTCACTCAAAGAAAGGAGGAAAGCTAAGTCTGAGGTACATTGGTCCGTACAAAATACTCAAAAGAATTGGGAATTTGGCCTATCAGTTGGAACTACCACCCCCTATTGCTGGAATGCATGACGTGTTTCATGTCTCCAGATTGAGGAAATATCAACCCGACCCAGAACATGTTATCACACGAGAAATCCCTGCAGTAATAGAGAACATGTCATACATCGAGAAGCCCGTACGAATCATTGATAGACAAGTACGACAGTTAAGGAAGAGAGAAATTCCAATGGTTAAAGTTGTATGGCAAACCCACGACCGGGACGAGGATGCCACATGGGAAATGGAGGAAGATATGAGAAGACAACATCCGGAATTATTCTGAGAGGAATTTTGGGACCAAATTCTCTTAAGGATGGGAGGATGTGAGACCCCAAAATTTTGATTAATCAAATTGTAATAGTCCGGATATTGTATCGTGTGATTAAATGTCACAATTTGATATTAATAAAATATAGTTTAATTTCTTTTATTCTTAGTATTTTATTAATGTATTTTATCTCCCTAACTTACTAATTGCTAATTCTAACTATCCTTAATGATATATTATCGGCATAACTTATATATGTTATATAGCTTATTTAAAACCAAACCATAGTATTATTGGTAACCTTATCACTAGAGTAGAAATATGACCAATAACTTATATATAAGAGAGACATGTGATAAGAAGAATTTGTTATGTGATGATATGAATCAAATATTACACAAAAAAAGAGAAAATTGGATGGATGGATGGATGAGGTGGACGTCCATTAAGGGAGGAGCCATAAGATTTTTGTCTTCTTCCTCTTGTCTTCTTCCCTTTTGTCCTCTTCTAGCATGCAAATCCCCAAAACCCAAGACAACATTTCATTAATCAAGGCAAGCATGCCATACCAATTTCAAGAAAACAAAATGATGCTAGCCTAAAATAAATGGGGTGTTTTGGACGAACATTAAGCTATTGTGGGGGAAGACTTCAACTCACTCTATTCCTTCCAAAAACGAAAAAAAAAAAACATAGATATTTTACCAAAGAGATGAACATCTTCTTCCTCTTCTACCAAAAGGGCCGAAATTTGAGTAAGGTAAGAATTTTTTCTCAACAATTTTCCTTCAAAATTTCAAGCCTTATCCTCTTCACCTCTAACTTGAAACTCCACCCTTTGTAGCTTGAAGAAGGAGGGCCGAAAATTTGAAGGCATTAAGCTTAGAGATTGAGACTTAGAAGGCTTTCAAGAAGGCTAATAATCAAGGGTAAGGACTTATAAACTACACTCTTCCTTACTCTCTCTTTTTCTATTTTTTTTCTTTCATTTTCTTGACACCAAAACACCTCATAGGGGCTGTTTTAAGAGTTTTGAGGGACCTAGAGGGGACTTATAAAAAAGCTAGAAACAACTTTACAAGAACAAATAAGAGGTGGGTGAATTCTTTAAAACTCATGACTTTAATTGCATAAACTAGCATAGCATGTTTTTTTGTGTATGCCATGTTGTTATATTTCTGGAAATAAGATGATATAAAAAAAATTCAGTTTATTTCTGGAATTTTCGAAAAAAAAAAATATATATATATCTCTAGGTGTGTGCAAACTCATGTTAAATTTGTATGCTTATATTATTTCTTGTGGCATAAATGTTGTATTTTATTTTATAATATATATATATATTTTTCTGGAAATTTTTAGTCTCTTATATTTTTGAAAATTCGAAATATATATGTGTATAGAAAACTAAGCCAAAAGTGATTTTTAGAAATAACGTTTGTGAGTTTTTAGGCCTTTTATTATATATGAGCTCAAATAACTTAGATTATGAGAAAAATACTTTTAACATACCATAACAATATCTGGACTTGAAGACTTGTGAACAAAATCGGGTTTGGGCCCTTTTTGCAAATAAGACAAAATATAGGGCCAAAAATGAAAAATACCAAAAATTGTGGGACCACTGTAAATTTCGAAATTTGCACTGAAATTACTGTAATATAAATAAAAATAATAATTGGGACCCTCCGGGTCAAACAAATATGAATATACGAATTTTAGACACTTAAATGAAATTTTCCAACCTTTAAGGGGGGCTAAACTGTAAACTTCAAAAATCTGGAAAGTTACTGTCCCGAGAAATTTATGAAATTATTTTAATTAGTATTCTGGACCTTTAGTCCAAATTTCACGAAAAACGGGCTTGAAACGAGCCCTTAACAATAAAAATGGCCTTTGGGGTTAAAAATAGAATTTTTAGAAAATCGGTACTAAACCTGGAAATTTTTCAAAACTGTTTTCAACCTACATACTTACTACCTCAAAAATAATTATTAGACTTGAACTCTCGTTAAAACCTTTTCCGGTTTAAGAGATCCATTTTTAAAAGTATCGGGTCAAATAATAAATTTGGGGAAAACTAGGGTTGACCTGTAATTTTCGAAAATTTGACCCCGAGACCAAGAAAATATGATTCCTTAGAATAATTAGAAAAATTAGGGACCGACCTTGCCCTTTTTCGAGTCCGAGATCACAACTTATGGAATTTTTTAAAACCCGACATAAATTCTTCTCTTTAATTAAAATATTTTATTTTAAAATAGAAATTTACCAAGGTCATAGGAATTATTTTATCTTCTAAAATTCTGTTTATTTATAAAACATTAAATATTTTATTTAATTAAAAAAAATTCATTTATAAATTATTATCCGAATATTATTGGGTACTTTCATAACGACTAATTGTCATGATAATAAGGCGACTACCTCGTCGCATAATATGAACCTTATTAAGAACTTCGACATAATACACTGAATCAAAGAATAGAACCGGCTAGATTACCCTTCGATATCTATGCCGTGTCAATGTTTGACTGACTGAATATCGGACGCGGCGAGTCTATGAACACGCCGGCCTCTTCGACTAATCGACGGGTTGGTTGGCGTCACTTTTCCGTGCGCAACCATCCATACGTCTGAATGTGGTTTGTGGAATGGATAAGTCGCGTTTGGGATGGGTAACTTGGCTACAGTCTCATACCGGCCTCGTTCGTCCAACTCCCAACCTCGAGCCGGACAGGAGAGTCTGGCGGGTGATTGGGTCATAGGATTCTGGGATAATCATGATTATGACGTTCTCCGAGCTTAGCTGGCTCCACTGTGGAGATGTCGTGCCAACTGGGATAGCGGCTTTAGCCCTATCGACAGGAGGGATAAGGTGTACTGTTTGGGGAGATGATTTGATCGACACTTCTCTGTCGTATAAGGTGGTCTGGGTTGGCGTCACACTTTCGTGCGCAACCAACTGATATGAATTAACGGACTGACTGCTAAATAATATTAATAAAACTATTAAGTATATGAAAATGTCATCGCACATTTCTTGCATCAAAACTCATGAAACGATTTTACTTTTGCATAAAATATAAGCCCCACTTGCACACACACCTACTACACACACTGAGAATTTTTGTCTCACTCCTGCCTATTTTTCCCAACCAGTGGATGAGACCCTGCCGAAAGAGGAAGGCGGCGAAGACTTTGATGCTACCGACTAATCCTATATCTTACCGGACATGAGTCAACTGAATCTTATTTATGTTTTTTTGATGAACGAACAATTATGAAATTTGTAATAGATGGGCGTAGGACCCGTAGAAATATTTATGAACAATGATGTACTTTATTATTTCCATTGCGACATTTCGGACTTAGACTATTTTGATATTATGTATGATTTGGGATTTTTCTCGTTATGATGGAATTACTTTTATGAATGAATAACTAGTTTATTTGGGGTCAAGCTTAAGTAAACCGACCTAAGTTCGTTTGATCGTGTCATGGCTCCGAGTTGGGCGTGACACTGTTGTTATTTAAATACGAAAAACATTTTGGGATAAATATCTGTTACAAATCCATTGCTAATCTATCTCTAAATTTTGCATCAATATTTGGCGCTAAATGATTCTATGGATTAACTCCGTCGGTGATCCATTGTTAATTCCTCTCTATTTCCACTATAATTTTTTTTTCCGAGAGAAATTTCACTATAATTTTTAATACTTATTATTTGTCACTAAATTTTTAATACTAATTATTTGGAATTCCGTCTTTAATCGTAGCTATTTTGCTAGGGACAAAATCCGTCACTAATTTATGTCTCTATTTTGGAATTATATTTTTTTAATGAAGCGCTAAATTCACAATATTAGAATGAGAACTATTTTCATGACATGCACCATACACGGTTTAACACAAATACTACGAATTATTAAAACCCAAAAGTTAAAATCAAGAAGGAAATTTCATGAAGTAATCAAGTACAAGTCCACAGGATAAAGTTACATATATTCATTTTTTTTTTTTGACAAAGTCAGAGTCAGCCTTCAATAAAGAGAGTTCTGCTCCTCCTTGAAATGGTCATATTGTCAAGTTGTTTACCATTCTTTTTCTCAAGCTAGTTTTTTAATTCAGGAAAGATAGAGTTACATCTATAACTCTCACTTTTTGTCCTTAACATTATGTGGGAACCGTACCACCTGGTCCGGGCCCCTCTCCCCAATTTACGTCGTCCTTGTGGGTCCCTACACCACTATGGCATAGACCACACATTACATTCGGTTTATGGGACGTCCATCCACCAAAATATCTAAATATATATTAAAAATATAATAAAAAATAATATAGCGGCGGGTCCGGGCGGGTCATAGGACCCGCCCCGGTTCGAACGGTTTTGTAGTGTTAGACCCAGACCCGCCCGGGACCCGTTCATTTTGAAACATAATTCTTTTACGTGGAAGGTGTGACAAAACTAAAGTTCATAATTCATAATAGTCAATTGTCTCATTTTGATCGTGTTTCAAATAACAATGGTGAGGTCGATGAGAAAAACAAATATTGCCACATTGAAATGTTATTTTAAATTTTGATGATATAAAATTATTATCTATTCATTTTTGAAAAAAATATTTTTTCAAATTTAATATTATTTTCAACGTAAAATAAAAGATAAAATACTAATTTATATTAGTGAATCTAATAGATCGCCTATCTAAAACTACTTTTAAGATGTGCGAAGACGCTCTCGTTAATGGGACAACACTACATTTAATAATTATGGATTAATAAAAAAAAAGATCCCTAAAATTTGGGTTAATTACAAACAATCCAATTAAGTTTTAAAATTACAAAAAATACTCTTGAGTTGTTACGTCAAATATTTTACCCCTACCATTAATTCATACCTTTTCTAGTCTTATCTTAAATTTCATGTTTGATCAAATTAATTGCATAGACCGCGTAAATATGATTTTTTTTCCAGGTATTTTGTTACAAGCATCCAAGATTAATATATTACAGTTTAAATTTTTGTAAAAATACACATAGTTTACAGTATTTTAATTCTCATCGAACATTTTATATCAGAATCTCATAATTGTGTAACGAAATATGTCATCTGTGAGTTGTTCCACGTGTATTAAATATTTAAATTATTAATTACAATGAGAGAGCCCAACTTATAAGCCGAATCAACTATTACCAATTGGTTTTAGGATGAAATCTCACTTGGTGGGTTTTGGCTCTTACCGTAGAACATATCGAGTGTATTGTTTTTTAATATACTAATAATCAAGATTCAAATACAACTATAGAAGCTGGATTCTTGCATAAATAAAACCTAGAACCCATATTCCCCGTTTGTTGGTGCAGTTCTGTCTTCTTCAAAGTCGGTAAATTTCCAAGTAATATATGTGTCTTTTAATTAACAATGACTCATATTCAATTCAAAGTCTTGTTGCACCGTAAAACAAGCACTCTCTGTCTCTCTAATGTATTAATCCTGCTGAAGTGAACAGAAGACTAAAAACTAACTACTATAAATACACACGCTAAAGCAAATACAAACCAAATTCATCAACTTGCAATAGAATCTATATATCTACACTTGTTTTTAACTATTTCGGCAACATTTTCATTTCCCCTTCTACAAATCAAAATGGCAAACAACACTGAAATAACAAACTCCGTCTTCAACGATGAATTACTCAAACAGAATCTAAAACACCTCCCAAAGCGCATCATATTGGTCCGCCACGGAGAAAGCCAAGGCAACGAGGACGAAACGGTCCTCGAATACGTACCCAATTACAAGATCAAGCTGAGCAAAAAGGGCAGCCACCAGGCTAAGACGACAGGCCGTAAAATCAGGGAAATCGTTTCCGAAAACGGGGAATGCGAAAACTGGATGGTCTTATTCTACGTTTCGCCTTCAAACCGAACAAGGGAAACAGCGGAAGAGATCATCAGTCGAGGAGAAACGTTCCCGAAAGAAAAGGTCGTGGGGATACGAGAAGAGTGTAGGCTGAGAGAACAGCATTTCGGGAATTTCCAGGAGATTGAAGAAAGGAGGAAGATCAAGAGAAGCAGAAACAGTTATGGCAAATTCTTTTACAGAGTCCCTGACGGGGAATCCAGTGCCGATGTTTACGACAGGGTTTCCAGTAAGTTTTCTTTTCTGGAAAATAGTATTTGGGTTACTTTTTCTTTCTGGATCAAAATGAATTTCAGAAGAATCTTAGGGCTAATAACAAGATCGAGTAAGAAACAGTCGCAATACCTATAGATCTTAAAACTAGACAAATCTAGATCAAAAATTTAAAAGTTTGATTGATCGGTAGAATCAGCAAATCGCAACGAGACACCGGAAAAAATACATACTAATGAAACTTGGTCTCGATTCTTTTGCTAATCTGAATCTTCTGGAAAAGAATCAGTTATGGAACAAACTTATTTCATTGAATCAGAGCCCAAAGAGGAAATTAGTTTAGAGACTGCGACATTTCACAACTCCTGTCTATCAATACGGAAATTTCAGATTTACTACATTATTTCATATGATTGTACATATGCTGTTG
Source organism: Rehmannia glutinosa (assembly GCA_016081115.2). Lineage (NCBI taxonomy): Eukaryota > Viridiplantae > Streptophyta > Magnoliopsida > Lamiales > Orobanchaceae > Rehmannia > Rehmannia glutinosa. Next base: position 87,972 of record JABTTQ020000766.1, on the reverse strand, counting down.
ACATGATTTTTACGCTTAATTGCAATTTTGAACCTGTAAGTATAAAAGAGCAGCACATTTGGTTCTATAAGTTTCTTATGTAGCAATTTTGGTCATTTAAATCCAAATGGGTGGCATATATGTTGGGGTATCGAGTATATAATACACAACAAATAATACTCGGCAAGCTCCCGGAAAGGCAGGGGGTCAACGGTCCCCACTTAAAATCCGGTCTCCTTAGACGAACCTACTTAAACAAGACTTATAAGCGGCGGAAACAATATTGAATACTAACTACAACAAGAATACCGTAAAATAATTGCTAAAGGACATAAAGGAAAGAACACACCAATTGATAACGGAGTTCGCCAATTTTTATAAGGTAACGACCACTTTACTAATCTCCCGAACAAATTACAACTTGGGCAAAATTACCCACAAATTAGGATTTCCCAAATATAGACTTTCAAATATAGAGATAGAAGAGAAGATTTTGGTACATCTTAAAACCAAATATTAGGGCCTTATTTATAGTTAAGAAACCCACAAAATTTTCATCAAAATTCTATGTGGGATACAATTAGTCAAATAGTAACAATATATATTTCGTCTCGTATGCGGGGCGGATGTAGGGGGCCAAGACCCCCACACCAAATTTTTTTTTTGCATTTTTTATAAGGTAAAAAAATTAAAAAAAATTATATGTTTTTTTTAATGGGAAAAAATAGTTGAACTAGGGGTAAAAACTTTTGGGCTAGGGGTACTAGAGCCATCTATGTATCCTATGTAACAGTTTTATGTCCCGTAAATTTAATTTTTATGCAATTTTGGTCCCATAAATTTTACTTTTGTGCAATTTTGGTCCCAAATGGGTAACTCGTATCTCATCCTTCCAGAACCAAAATTGCACAAACTCATAACTTATGGGATGAAAATTGCAAAAAAAATAAAAATTTATAGGGCCGAAATTGCTACATAGCATACTTAGAGTACCATATATGCTAATTTTTTATACTTACGAGACCAAAATTGCAACATAGAATAATTACATGACTAAATATGTCACTTCTTTATATTTATACAGGATCAAAACTGCAATTAAGCATGATTTTTATGATGGGATTGATTTTCTAATTTATCTAAATACAAATTATGTATAATTAGCAACATCTCAATCAAATTCAAATGGTCTTTTCATGTTTATTGTCTAACTCAAATTTGTCCATAATACCTAACTCACATCTCGTGACAAATAAATTCCTAATATTGAGATTCCTGTAATTCAAATTCTTTTTAAGCAGCAAAATGAAATTATAACTGTCGCAAGGCCTACAGATCAAAAACATATACAGATCTAACCACAAAATCATACATATTTCAGCTTTTCTTGAAGGGCTATGGAGGGACATGGACAGCAACAAATTTAGCAATGGCTCATCAGATGATGATCTTAACTTAATAGTAGTCTCCCATGGACTAACTATTCTTCTGTTCCTCATGAAATGGTTCAACTGGACAGTCGATCAATTCGAGGGTTTAACCAATCCACGAAACTGCGAATACAGAATCCTTGAGCTCGGACTCAACGGGGAATACAGCCTGGCTGTTCATCATTCAGTTGAGGAGCTGAAAGAATGGGGACTGTCTGATGAAATGATAGAGGATCAGAAAATTCGGGCTAGTGGCTTGGAAGTTCTTCTCAATCACAAATGTCTCAAATGTGTCGATAACAACGTTGAAGATTATAACGACGAGAAATGAACAAATATGTTACTAGTTTACTAGGAGTTGGTCCGATAATAATGGTGTTGTGATTTAATAACGGTTTATTTTGTGTTTGTGTTTGTATGTGTCCATTTTTTGGTTCTTTTATTGGGGGGTCTGTCTCTTTTGTTAACCTTTTTATTGAAAAATAATATTCTTTCACTTAGATTTTGTTGTCCAAAGTACATAATGAGATTAATTGTTACCGGTTGTTGTTATGTCCCTATTAATGTTTGAACATGAAATTAAATATAAAGCGTAAAAACGACACAATAATTTTTACAAGAATAAATTATCAATAACTTTCAGAAAGATTTCAGCACGTACGTAACTGAAATCTCGATCAACTGCTCGATTTTATTTCTCAAGATTCTTTGAAGTTCACACAATTAATAATTCTTCTGGATTCTGTCTAGACCAGTTGAGATACCTAATCTATTGGCATACATACAATGTCTTGGAAACAAATACAAACTCTTTTCATATTACACCTCAAGACTTTGTTTACAACTAATCTTCCTATAAAATAGTATCCGGGGGCTTCTTTGGAGTTGGAACGTCCAAGCTTCTTCCATATTTGTTCCCCTTTGCAATGTTTTTAAACCCAGACGGGACATCGTCTCGGACAATTAACTGGGTCACTGGTTATGTTTTTTTTCCCAAAAGCGTAAGATTTTATATCATAACTCTCAACCGAACAACTTTACAAATTCGAGGCACACTTGCCCAATCACCACCCTGTGAACAACACCGACATAGGGAGAACCACCCCATTCAATGGGACCAGCACAACAGGAACCAAAATACCCTAAGAAATGCATATTTACAACAAGGGTCAAAAAGAATAGCTAAACTAGCTATCAACAAAACAGGCTGCACAACAGCTTCAAAAAATGACAGACAACGGAACAATCTTAACTGAACAAAGTCCCTAAAGAAATCTTCAGTTCTCAGCTCACTTCTGCAAACTCTTCCCATTCTTTGCTTGCCAAACTCACAACTTCCAATTCAGAAACGGCCACCCCCGTAAACATCCACATATTTCGAGTTTTTCATAGCCACCATAGGATGTATGTTGAAAGATTAATCCTATCTAAAGTGCATGCATTAAACTTCATAGTGCAAATATTAGTCCATCAATCTTTGACAGATAAACGCTCATGATAAATGCTTTCCCACCCCACTGGAGCCAATTTCCACACCCTACGAGCTCTGCTACAATGAAAGAGAACATGATCCACAGATTCTTCCATCTCCCCACACCAATTGCAGATAGAGTCCACCTTCATCCCTCTTCTAACCAACTGCATGCCCTTTGACTGGTAGAATGTTCAAAATTGCCCTCCACAAAAAATGTTTAAGTTTAACTTTAACCTTCAGCTTCCACAGTTTCTGCCATTGTCTTGCCATCTTTTCTCTAGTTGTACTACCTTCAGCCTTCATCTGCATAGAATGATTATGATCGCACAAAAATTTATAAGCAGACTGAACGGTGTATTTTTTATCAGCTGAGAGGCACCAAATCATTCTATCCTTGCCCTGACTGTGTACAATAGGGGTATACAAGATTGCTTTCACATCTTGGGCACAAAAGCACTCATTGCCCCTCTCAACATTCCACCTCCTTCCTCCCTCATTCATGAAATCACAAACCCAAACAACTTTCTCCCTACCCACAGAGTTCACCGTCGGGACAGAAGAATAAGAATTTGAGATCCAAGGATGATCCCACACCCTAGTAGACTTACCATCCCCAATTTGAACCCTCAACCCCGCCTCTAAAACATATTTAGCTTTCAAATATCCCTTCCACATCCATGAGTCAATAGGTTTGCTAGCCAATTGAAGCAACCCCCCCTTAGGAAAATACCGAGCCTTTAACATCTTACTAATAAAGAGATTAGGTTGTACAATGATCCGCCACAATTGTTTTGCTAGCAAAGCATCATTAAACAACCCAATTTCATGAAATCCAAGGCAACCAACATGCTTAGGCAAAGTCATTCTACTCCAACTCATCCAATGCATCTTTTGATTATCATCCTCTCTATTTCCCCACCGAAACCTCGCCACGGCCCTATTAAACTCCCCAAAGATCCCACAAGGAAGCTTATAACATGACATGACATAATTAGGGAGAGCACTTAACACAGATTTAGTTAAAACCTCTTTCCCAGCAAAACTAAGGAAATTGTTCTTCCAATTAGAAATCCTATTGCTCACAGATTCAACCACATACTTAAAGATATCCTTCTTGACCTCCCAATTGTCAAAGGCAAACCTAAGTGCTTAATCTTTTTTTTTCATTAATACCATTAAACACATTACAAATACTCGCCTCAACCCCTTGATATTAGGACTAAAGAAAACCGCAGATTTATCAAAATTAATCATTTGGCCGTGGCCACACAATATGTATCCAAAGAACTTCTTAAATTCCACCGATCGATCCCATTTAGCCTCACAGAATAATAGGGCGTCATCCGTAAAGAATAAATGGGAAATAGGAGGAGTCATTCTAGAAATTTTCATGCCATTAAAAAGCCCCTCCCTCTTAGCCCTAAAAATGATACTAGACAAAGCTTTAGAAACAATCAGAAACAAATAAGGAGAAACATGATCCCCTTGTCTAATTCTTCTATGAGACTCCACACGACTACACGCTTCCCCATTAATCAAAAAAGAGAAAGTAGGAGAACATACACACCCACCACCCAAGCAACAAACTCAGAATTGAATCCCATTCTACCCATAACCAACTCCTAAAACTTCCACTCAACCCTATCGTATGTTTTATCCATATCTAGTTTAATAGCCATATAAGCTCTCCCCACCTTTCTCTTAGAATTCATAAAGTGAAAACACTCATGAGCCATAACAATATTATCAGTGATTTGTCTACCAAACACAAAGGTTGTTTGACTCTCATTAATGCACAAGGATAAGCAAGGTTTCAATCTATTTGCAAGAATCTTTGAAATGATTTTATACATTGTATTGCACAAGCTAATCGGTCTATAATGAGAAATATTAGTAGGATTTTTAATTTTAGGAATAAGAGACACAAGGGTGTGGTTCATACTTTTAAGCAATTTAGGAGACTTAAAGAATTTTTTGACAGCAAAACAAAGATCATTATGAACAATATCCCAATAATGTTGAAAGAATAAAGGAGACATACCATCAGGCCCAGGAGCCTTATAAGGATTAATAGTGCCTCCTTGATTTCTACCATTCCAACTGATCTTGACAGCCACTGATTTTGGGAAGAGGAAATGGTTCTTAAGATACCATCCAGGACAGATAGATCAGTAGAAGGCAAAAAAGATGAAAAAAAGACTGATAGTACTCTGAAATTTCTTCAACTATTTCCTCCTTACTTTCACAACTGCTCCCATCCGCCCAACAAGCCTCTCAATGCTATTAATTTTGTTCCTCCGAGTACAACAAGCATGAAAGAATCTAGTATTCCTATCCCCCTCTTTTAACCATTGATTTCTTGATTTTTTCTTCCAAAACAGGTTCCTCGATCGACATAGGCTTTATTCAAAAGCCCCTTAACCAAATTCCATTGCTTCCAGTCTCTACGCATCCCTTCATCATTAAGCACTTCCAACTGATCAGAGAGTTCAACAATGTCCCTAGCTGCATTAGAATGAGATCCCCTATTCCACGCCAAAAGCCCTGACCGATCGGACCTAATTTTGCCTTGAGTTGGAACATATGAGTTCCCACATGATGACTATTCTAAGCTTTTTCAATAACGGTTCTAGAGCCCTCCATTCCAATCCATCTTCGATCAAAAGTGAATCTTCTCACATATTTAATTTTCTCAGGATTTGAGACAAAAACCAAAGATTAGATGATCCGGTTTCGATCTAAAAATATGCCACACCTTAGCATTAGGAAACTGCAAAAACCACCTTGGCGACGCAAAAGCTCGATCAATTCTTTCTTCCACAAATCCTTCCCCTTCTCTCAAATTAGACCACGTGAATTCGTACCCTGAAAACGAAATCTCACTCATATTCATTTCAGCCACAAACTCTTTGAAACATGTGAAGCTAGCCAACTGTTTACTTCTACCCCCTCTCTTCTCCTCTCCACACAATATGTCATTGAAATCACCAATAACAAACCAATTAGTACCCCAACTCTCTTTTTCTTCAATCAAAAATTCCCATTGAGTTTTTCTAATCCCCGGACATGTACTAGCATACACAAACACAACCCACCTCTTCTCCACCCCCCAATCTCATAGTCCACCATAATACAAAAGGAATTCCTAATCACCTCCTTAACCACCACCTTATCAGTCCAACATAACACTAACCCACCACTTAACCCAATTGGATCCACACAAGTCCAATTATCCTTTACCCGAAGATTTTTACACACCGTAGCAACAAAACATTTCTTCTTTTTAGTTTCACAAAAGAACATAAAGTCTGGAAAGTGGGTTCTCAAACTCTCCTTTATTTGGGAAGTTGTAGAGGGCCCCCCCCAAACCTCTACAATTCCACACCATAGCCCTCATTGAGGGGGTAGGGGCCACCTTCATTAGATTCTCATCATCTTCGTCCCACAATTTCAATTGTTTCCCACTTCATTCCTCATCAGCCCTTATACCCTCTTGATCGCCCTCCAAAACCAAAGATACTCTCTTTAAGCACATCGTGAATTTTCATTATCCTCATTTATTATCATCTTATCAATATCCTGCTTTAACCCTCTTTCTCTCCCTCTCACAATTCTTTTACTTCTACCAACCTTCTCAACTGAAGCTTTACCATCAATCAAAATATTCCATATACTGCTCAATGGATTCCTAGATTTGCTTTCCTTACTAAGTACAAGGAAAAATAACGGATCAAAGTTCTCTTCCAGTTGATTAGTAGCCAGAAATTTATTATCATTCTCCATGAAGCCCTGCTCATTCAACTTTTTACAAGCATTCTTAGGTTTGCCCTCCAAAACCATTGGCCCGTTTAGCTCATCTTCTTCTGGCACTGAGATATTATCATTCTTTTCCACCACAGGGAGATGATTTAGCAGACAAATCTCTACCATCCAAACCTTGCCTACCGCTAAAAATCATTTCACTTTTTTGCTGAAGAAAACTTTCTTTTTTACCCCCAAACAGGCCCTCTCCAGCCCTAAGCCACTCTCCAAACTGCCCTTCATTTAACTCATCCTTTTTGACATCATCTCTCCGAATCTGACAACCCCTCTCTAAATGCCCAATCTTCCCACAATAGTGACAGAGCCCAACCAAATTTTCATACTTGAACTCCACCCACCATTTGACCCTTCCTAATGTAATATGAGTTCCTCTCATTAAAGGTTTATTCACATTAACATCTGCCAGAATTTTAATCAATCTTCCTCTCGAACTTCCAAATTATGGGATAAGAATATCACTCACATCTGAGAATAGTTTTTCAATTCTCATTCCCGTTTCGGAGGAAATCCAATGGTTTGGTATCTTCCAAATTTGTACCCACAGGCGGACAACCGAAAAGTCATCTTCTTTCACAATACACCCATCCTCCCATTATTTCAACAAAATATATTGATTTTCAAAATTCCACACTCTACTTTTTAGGACTTTAATCTTATCATCTTCCCCCTGGAACACAAACTGATATAGGTTAGCTCCCACTTCCCGAATTTGAAAAGGAGCTTTAGTGACCCAAATATTATTCAGAGTATTTTTGGGACACGAGAAATTAACTTTTTTATCTCCATGGATCTTACCAAATAAACTTCTTTTACTTTCATTGACCCCCTTAGCCACATTCTTATCATCGATGACAACCCCTAGTTGTTCCTCAAAAGACAAAGAAAACTTCTTCCAGCCTTCCAAGATTTCACTATCCATCCTAGATGATTCTCAGAACCAAACCTTACCCCAAACTCAGCTTCTCAAGACCTGCAAGAATAACTGGAACCAAAAAGACACCAGAAAAAAAGAAGTTAAAAGCAACACACATACCCAAAAACACCCAGAAAGACTAACCACACCCTACCAACGAAAGCACGGACCCCACAACAAGAACTAACCAACTAACTAGGAACAAAAATAACACAAGAAAAACCAAGAACCAACCCTAAACAACCTAAACCAGAGAACGGAAGAGATAAGTTTTTAAAATTTTCGAAAACGGGGGAAAACTGGCACACTCTCTCATAGAGAGAAAAAGACATTTCTCAAACAGAAGACCCTCAAGTTGCTGATTTAACTGAACATAGGTCACAAGTTTTTAAAATTTTGCCTTGTTTGGACGGAAGTTTTTAGAACTTAATCTGAGATCGATTTCTTATCATTTAGATAAGATTCGGACAATTATTTCGGATTTTTGGAATATAAACTAACCTCTAACTTTATCTTCTAGCAGTTATTTCTTTGTATCTTTTGACATGTTTTTAGAAGTTATTTTAACTTCTATTTAAGGCTATTGGACATTGAAAATGTGTAGAGAGTTTTTGAATCATTTGTTGCAAGTGTTGAACAAGTTTTTTTTATAGAAAGGTGTTTAAGTTTGTTGCTCAAGAGCATTGGCGGTGCCTACACGTTTTAACACACATTTCTTAAAGATTGTTTTTTGTATTTTTGTGGGGTTTTTCGTTTATATCTTAAGTGCAAGAGTAAATAGATCGAAAAAATCTCAGTGTAACATGGAATGTATTTTTACAGGGCAAGACTAAAGAGAAGTTTATGTCTTGTTCTATTGTTGTAATTTTCATTACATTTCATCAAATAATTTTTTGCCTTATGGGCATTGAACAAGTATTTTACTTGTGCACAAATTTTTGAATCACTTGTTTGTTATTTATGTTTTTACGATTTAATTTATTCCACTGTTAGTTTATTATTTTTTGTCTTCTATTGTGTAAAATACTAAGTGTTTGCCGACACTTCACGAAACCCTTATCATTGCACATAATAATTCAGCTCTTGCATTCTTTCAATTGGTATCAAGAACTTAGTATGATCATGTTGTTTTTGCAATGAGTTATCATGGATGTTCTATGAAGTTCTTTAATTCAGCCTCCAAGTCTTGATGACTCGAATTATTCTTACTAGAAGGTGAAAGTTAGAGCTTATATCAAATCTCTTGATGAGCGTGCTTGGTGATCTATTCTTGTTGGTTGGACTCCGCCTAATGTAATTGATGTTGTTGGAGATACAATTATGAAATGTGAGATTGATTACTCAAATGATGAGATCCAAATAGCATGCTTCAATTCTAAGGCACTAAATGCAATTTTTAGTGTTGTTGGCATGAATTTGTTCAATGTAATTTATGATTGTACTTGAGCAAAAGATGTTTGGATGCTTTGCAATTACATTGTGAAGGGACTCATGGTGTTCGTAGAACAAAAATGAGATATCTCACAAACAAGTTTGAAAATTTACGGATGGATGAAGAAGAAACAATTGCTTTTTATAATACCAAAATTTGTTATATTACTAATGAGACACAAACACTTGGGGATCCTATTAACAATGAAAGACTTGTGAGTAAAGTGACGATATCTCTTCCTGAAAGATTTAATGTCATTTATACTACTGAAGAGACCAATAATACCGATACTCTTCGTCTTTAATGAATTTATTGGTATTTTACAAACTTTTGAATTAAATCTGCCTCAACAAGTGGAGCATCAGATATATGATAAAGTGAAAAACATAGCAATTCAAACTCAATCTGATGAAGTTCAATAAGGTGTTGCTCAAGCTGATATTGAAAGTATGATGGACCACATTTTTGAAAGAAGTTCATGAATCTGACTTCGGTGAGGATTCCAAGAAAGTTCAATTCTTATCTAAAAATAGGCTAAATTGCATATCTGGTCCGCTAACTTATATCAAGTTGCACTTTTGTCAACTAATTTAGGGGTGTGGCAAAATAGGATACTAACTTATGATTAGTTCCACATTAGTCCAATCTGTTTTACATTGAAGATTAGACTAAATCTTCAACGTAAAACTATAGAGGACGCAAGTAACAAACAAATATCATGGATAAGGAATAATTAAATTTATGATGTATCTGCTATTTCTTCTGGTATTGTCCATAAATTCCAAAATGAACGGTAAGTTCAGGATTGGTCCGATGGATGCACTAAAATCCAATCATTGATTTGGCAAAGTGGAGATGGTTTTCTAGAGTTCAACCTGAATTATCTTGTATTTGATCTAAATCAAATACGATATTCATCTTATTTTCTAGTCTCGTCCTTCTCGTGCCTCTCCAAGGTTTGACAATTCCTCTAGTGACAATCTCCCTTTCGATTCGAGAATGAATCGTCTCGACCTAAGAGAGAATAATGAAGATAAGATTTAAAGATATTTTATTATCTATTAAGATTATTTTTTTGGTGAGTTATGTTATTATCTTTTAAGAGTTTTCAATAGTTAGAAGTTTTGTTGTGGTAGATGTTTAATCCTATAAATACTTGCTTTGTTGTTATTTTTAATGGTTGATTATTCAATTAAAAATCAATGGTATTTTCTCAATTATTGTTTCTCTTACTTTGTTTGTGTAAAATGATCATACGACATGAGTTTGTATCTTTGTTTACAATTCTGCCTGCATCAATTTGGGCATTATGCTAATCAGTGTCCTAACATACTAAGTGAACAAGGCAAGAATCAATGTGTCTCCTTGAGTGATGTGGACACTAATGATGAACAAGTTGACAATGATGAAGAATCAACTGGTCTGTTACCATTTTGGAGAATAGGCAGCAAAATCAAAAGTACCTTCAAAGTGATACTCAAACTATCATATCACATGCATGTATTTTAGTTTTGAGAATGAAGAGTTTAATTGTTTAAATTCTTATGTGAGTGTAACTCGTGGACAACAAATAAATACTTCTTCAGATGATGAGGTTCAAAACGTTAATGAAGTGACAAAATTGTATAGGACAGTCCTTCATAGTCATGGCCACCACTTCAAGCTCGAATGAAAAAAATTTAAGGGGTTAAATTCTGAAGTTACATTGAGTGTTGTCCAGAGTGTTGACAATACCTGAAATGTCACATAACGGAAGACTTAGGAAAACACCATACACGAAAATTGAAAGACTTAATTTTGTTTTAATAAGTTGGGGGTACTGGTTGAGGGGAGGAGATAAATTTCAAATAAACTGAAAAATACAGGGTTCGAACCCTGGTTAACACTCTTATAAAAGGTTCCTGATACCACTTGAGCTACAAGTTAGTGGTCAAATTGAAAGACTTAAATGAAAACATGCATATTAAGACAACTAAAACAAGATGAATATGAGCACAATGTTTTGGTTTTTGCACAAGTATATACAAATATACTTATGTGGTAGCCTTAAGCCAAAAATCAACTAAGTGAAATGTGTACAAAATACAAAATAAAAATAAGACAAAAGCTCCCTTTTTGATATTGCTTCATAAATTACATTCATTGTAAATGAGAGATTCCTCAGATTCAATCTATATAGCTTTCCACTACAAAAGATAGGCTATCTCCAAAATAACAAGAAAAACAAGCTCTAAGGAAGGTGATGTCAAGTGTAACGTAACACTTCTGGCCTCACTTGATACCTTCCAAAAATTTGTATAAATTGAAATAGACTGAATCTTCCTCTCTGTTATGCTCTCAACAATTATCTCTATGTTTTTCCAGACTTTGGTCAGTTTAAATAGATGTAGAAGACATCCATCCACGTATAAAACACATCAAGAAAGTAGCACCAAAACAACAAGAGTTAGTAGATTAAAACATGTGTAGGTTACACGTGGGTTAGTGGATAAAAAAAATGATAAAGAGACATAACTCGTTAGTGGATAAAAAAAATGATAAAGAGATAAAACATTTGTTATGGGTTAGAATATGGGTTGTGGGTTAGATATGAGTTAGTGGAATAAGATGTCAGTGAAAATGTATCCATACAAGACAAAAAACTAATAGTGTTGAGAATATAAAATTCAACACCAACTTCCAATATGCATTCTATTCTCTTTTGCGCACAACACAATAGCCGAATTTGGAATTTACGCATCGAGTTGACAATGACTTGCGGTCGAGGAGTGGAGATTGTTGTGAATCTTCGGCTTCTTATGGAAGAATGGAGGATGGACAAATAGACGAGTTGTTTGGAGTATAAACAACATTGGAAATTCCAGTATTGATTTTGTAAATGAAGAGACAAACATTGGAGAAAACCATCGTGGCGGTGGGATTAAGCATGCCACGACCACAAAAGGATGATGATAAGAAAAGAACAGAGGATTTTGTGAGGTCAGTAGTAGTATTCATTGTTTGTAGCTAATTTAGGGATAATTACAAAACTACCCCAAAATTTGGATTGATTACAAAAAAAACTCATAAATGTTGAAAAATTACAAAAAAGAAAAAAAAACTTGAAGTTTGATCATGTGTTAAATATAAGAGATAATTATAGTATTTTTACAAATGTAAAGGGGTGTTTGAAATATTTTTTATCATAAAGGGTGTAACGTGTAGTACAGAATCAAATCTAATGGTTTTTTGTAATTTTTAAAAATCCATGGGTTTTTTGTAATTAACCTAAACCTCAGTGATAGTTTGTTGTAAATAACCCACTAATATATATATATATATATATATAGGTAATATAGGTATTGGTTCAAATGAGACCAATATCCTAGGGTGAGACCGCAGTAAGGACCGATCTCGATCCGCTTATTTTTATTTTTAGATGGCTATGATTAATTCAAGATTTTAAGGTAATTTAAATGGGCTTAATTGTTTTCAAAGGCAAATACATAACTATCTAAAGAGGCGGATTTTATTTATGGATAGATTAGTAATTTGGCATGATATCCAGTAGAGTTGGATTTTGATTTGACCGAGATTTTTGGGGACGTGATTTTTGCCAAAAACTCGATATCATGTATCTTCAACTTCGAGTTTTGCAAGAGGCACGAGAGAAGAAGAAAACTCCTTGACTCCATTTTTTGCGATAAAAATCGAGAAAAAATCCAAGTAAATTTCCTGGTTTAGAGGTATGTTTTTAGTTTTGGTTTTTGTATAGGTGAATGTTATGCATTGTTTCTCCTTTTTTTCAATTTATTTCGTTACTGCAAACACGTGTTTTCGAAAAAAAATCGGAAATTCTTTCATTTTCAAGTTTTCGTTCAAGTTAATTTTTGGTTTCTGGTTTTTTAGAACTCATTGAATTGCTTTTTTTCTTTTAATGAAATCTTAGTGGTAACATTTCAATTAGGTTTCATTTCTGGGGTTAGGCTCTTTCTTTAGAATTATATGTGATAACAATAGTTCATTGTTAAGAACTTGTTTTGGTTCTGTATGCAAATTGTTTAGGAGTTTTATATGATTTTTAAGAACTTTATCTGATTTTTATGTTGATATAAACGATGCATTATTTATGTTTTATATATGCAACAAGTTTTTTATGTTTTGCATTAATGATGCATATGTGTCATTCAGTATTTATGCGACAAGATGAACATATTTACGCATCATTTTTTCAAGCATTTTTCTTCATTGTTTTTGCTGTGAGAGTTTTTGATTTTGTTTCCTGTGCATCACAATTGATATGGTGAGAATAGTGTAATGTATGTATAGACCATGTTTATTGCATAGATAATATATTTTTAATGTCTTTTACATGTTAAGTTGTTTGATTGTAATTCATAGCATATTTACATGTAATTTGTAGCATATTTACATCTAATTCATATATATATATATATATATATATAGGGGGAGGGTTATATAGGACCCCCCTATTATATGAGTACATAGGACCAAATCTAGACCACATATCTACTTATTTCAATGGCTATTATTAATTCTGATTAATGTAAATAAAATAAATGGTAAAGTAAAAATGGGGGCAAATTAGTCCACATAAAAAATGGGGAGGTTGGCTAAATCTAGTAAATCCCATGAAAATAGGGGAGTTACCCACAATTGGTGGCACCCTTCATTCAACCCACGCCATGTAGTTGATTTCCAAACAAATTTGATGATATATTTCCTTAACTCCATGTGGAGATCCCATGAAATTTCGTCATTCCCATTTTTTTTAAAACAAATTGCTTGATATGGCCAGAATATTGCTTATATGTGCTTAAATACTTACTCACACGTATGCAAAATGTTGCATAGTTTTTACTGTGTTTTAAACTCTCACATTAATAATAGTTTGTTTGAGAAGAACCATCGTATTATACAAAAAATTAAAAAGTTATACTTATATGGACTCTTATTCATTCAATCGTTGACGGTTTTTTCAGCCCAGAAATTTGCTTGGGTGATAGTAAAATGTTGCTTATGTATGCATGAATACTTGCTTGTATGTATTCAAATTTTTTATTACATCCCCATTTGTTCTAACTCAGTACTTTGCTTAGCTATGGCTAGACGTTTGCTTACATGTGCATAACTATACACTTATGTATATTCTAAATGTTGCTTAATTATTTATTTTGTTTGAATCAGTTGGGATTGCACATGTGCCACAACAATGGATTAAAATAACATCGAATTCATCTCCAAACTGGATACCAGAATGTGATGAAAATATGACTCCAGAAGAATGAATGAATTTTGATAATATCGACAACGGAATACCATTTTAAAAATGATTCTTAATAAATAAAAAAAACATGTGTTTGAGAATATGTTGTGACTGCTTATTTATTTGTTTAATAATGTTTATTCACATATTACAAATTTGCATATGTGTGGTTATTGTAATGCTTATTACTGCTATGTACTCAACTTTTTTGTGACTGTTGTAGTTCTTTTCGAGCAAATAATTTAACATTCTTGCAAATTTTGGTTACTACAGTCCCATATGTTCAATTGCTTATTTGTGCATAAAGCATTGCTTGTGAAAGGATGTTATGGTGCTTAGAAAGCAATTGAATTATGCTTACAATACCATCAAACCATGAAAATAATTGCTTACAAAGCAATTGATTTCTGCTTACAAAGCAATTGAATTTTGCTTACAAGGCAACTGAATTCCGCTTACAAAGCAATTAAATTCTCGTACGAAGATCTAAAAACAATGAAAATAAATACGGCACTAACTAGAAAATATTCCTATATCAACTACGCATGTACGTCCAAACCAACCATATTTAAAAATGGTTATAAAATACTACAATATTCAACATTTTGATCAAAAGTATGAAACAACAACGTTTCGTTGTGATCCTAACTCGATTTGGAAAACTCCTTCGTCGGTCCCAAAATCGACTTCCTCTGCTCGTTCATTACATCTTTTGCCATTTTCAACAGAAAATCTATCAAAAAAAAAGACACTAGTCATTTATATAAAGCATTTATTAACAAACAAAATATTTATAAGCATAAAAACCAACCAAGCATAAGCATAATATAAGATATGTATAAACAGAAAACAAATTATAGATAAACATGATTATCAACAACAATAAGCAGTTGAAAACATCAATAAACAATCCCCCAAATTTTTAGAAAAAAAGATGACAATACTAATTACCCCTAATTTGAGAGCATAATATAAAACATAGATAAGCATAATATAAAACATACATAAGCATAATTATCAACAACAATAAGTAGTTGAAAGCCTCGTTAATCTCCCCCTGCCTGCGCTAACTTTGTTTCTTCAACTAGTAAAATCAAAATAAAAAAAAAGTTTACAGCAAAGGACGAACGAAGAAGATAAACAGATTTGGTACCTGCTCGAATTAAAAAAAAAAGACGAACGAAGAAGATAAATAGATTTGGTACCTGCTCGAATAGGGATTTTACAAAATTTGGGAGTTTCCGGGCCGCTACTTCTGAGGAAATTTTAAGACGCCCTAAGTGATGTAGTTGCAGATGGTTCAACTCCTACTTGAAATTCGACCGACTAATGAGTCCGATTTTTGATTTTCTGGACGAAAGATTTCACACGTTCTTTGTCGTATTGCACCCGGTAGGGGTGAACAAAGAACTACTCGCGGTAGGGGTGGGCCGGGAGACGCTGCGGGGAGGAGAACCCTTGAAGAATTAACAATGGAGATGCCTCCTCCTTGCAATTTCGACTATCACGCCGTAGGGTTAGTTGGGAGACGCTTTGCAGAGAGTGTAATCCTTGAAGAATCAACAATGGAGTTTTCTCACGGTGGTTTATTTTTTACAGAGAAAGAAATCTTGGGTTGGGAAAAAGAAGACTAACTCTTTTATGAAACTTCATTTACCAAGTTGACGGATATGAAAAGATTTTGATAAAACACATCTCATAAAAACGTGTCCTAATTTTTAGCCCACTCCCCAAAAATAACTTCCTTCCCAAAACTGATTTTAATTAAATTACCAAACAACCCTTTTTATATTAGATTATATATTAAAAAATGGTAAAGTCTGTTTAATCTCAACCGTTCAAAAATTAAATCAAGGCTTTAGATTTGGTCTCGTGTACTCACATAGGATATGTGGACTCACAGGATCCAAATCCTGCATGGATAGATCATATGTGTTGTATATATAGCTTGTTTTCATGTTTAAAATTTTATTGGTTAGATTATTGTGTTTGTTTAAACGATCATACGTCTCTCAGTCAATGTACATGCAAATTTCTGTATCTATTTATACGTAAAAACCATACAAAAGTTTGTATTATTTTCCTACAGAAAGACTCATGTCGCAAAAAACAGCACACACATGTATGTCTATGCATCAAAAATTGGTTAGATTAGTGTGTTTTATGTATAACTTATTTTCATGTTCGAAGTTTTATTGGTTAGATTAGTGTATTTGTTTAATTGTTCATGCGTCTCTCAATCAATATATATGCAAAATTCTGCATCTATTTATACGTAAACAATTGTACAAAAGTTTGTAATATGCATCACTAATTTAACTTATGCACCATCAATTACCTATTTATGCAGCAACACTTACCTATTTATGCACCACTAATTTAACTTATTACATAGCCAAAAATATGTCTCACTAATTTAACTTATGCATCAACAATTACTTATTTATGCAGCAACGATGACCAATTTGTGCATCACTAATTTAACATATTACATAGCCAAAAATATGCATCACTAATTTAACTTATGCAGGAACAATTACCTATTTATGCACGAAATGACCATTATATAAGCAGATAGAAAAAACCAGCGCCATTCAATACTAAAATAATTGGCTATGTTATATCAAAATCGGTCACTACCAAACATCAACTAATTGTATTGCATAAGTACCAAAACCAACCAACAAAATAAAAAATATCAATCCATTCAACTTTACTGGAAAATAAAAAAGAAATTTAGTTCAACAAATTCAAGTTCCAAATCCAAAAAAACATAAAACCCAACTACACAATATTCTTCCCAGTCAGAAACCTCTTGCTTTATCCAAGTTTTTCCCCCTTACTTCATTAAACTCATCAACAACAGTGGCATGGCAATACTTCATTTGAAGATTTGAAATCTGAGACTTGTTGCCCTTGATGTCCAATATTGGGGAAAAAATCGGATCTGTAAATCACCATAAAGTAAAGAAAACAGAAATTAAAAGCCTTCTTCAGCATCATATTATATATAAATATGCAACATGAAATTTCTATATATATATATATATATAGGATTTGGATTCTGTGAGTCCACATATCCTATGTGAGTACACGAGACCAAATCTAAAGCCTTGATTTAATTTTTGAACGGTTGAGATTAAACAGACTTTACCATTTTTTAATATATAATCTAATATAAAAAAGGGTTGTTTGGTAATTTAATTAAAATCAGTTTTGGGAAGGAAGTTATTTTTGGGGAGTGGGCTAAAAATTAGGACACGTTTTTATGAGATGTGTTTTATCAAAATCTTTTCATATCCGTCAACTTGGTAAATGAAGTTTCATAAAAGAGTTGGTCTTATTTTTCCCAACCCAAGATTTCTTTCTCTGTAAAAAATAAACCACCGTGAGAAAACTCCATTGTTGATTCTTCAAGGATTACACTCTCTGCAAAGCGTCTCCCAACTAACCCTACGGCGTGATAGTCGAAATTGCAAGGAGGAGGCATCTCCATTGTTAATTCTTCAAGGGTTCTCCTCCCTGCAAAGCGTCTCCAAGCCCACCCCTACCGCGAGTAGTTGTTGTTCACCCCTACCGGGTGAAATACCAGCAACGTGTGAAATCTTTCGTCCGAAAATCAAAAAACCAGACTCATTAGTCGGTCGAATTTCAAGTAGGAGTTGAACCATCTGCAACTACATCACTTAGGGCGTCTTGAAATTTCCTCAGAAGTAGCGGCCCGGAAACTCCCAAATTTGCTGTAAAATCCCTATTCGAGCAGGTACCAAATCTATTTATCTTCTTTGTTCGTCCTTTTTTTTAATTCGAGCAGGTACCAAATCTGTTTATCTTCTTCGTTCGTCCTTTGCTGTAAACTTTTTTTTATTTACTGATTTTACTAGTTGAAGAAACAAAGTTAGCAGACATGGAGATTAACGAGGCTTTCAACTACTTATTGTTGTTGATAATTATGCTTATGTATGTTTTATATTATGCTTATCTATGTTTTATATTATTCTCTCAAATTAGGGGGTAATTAGTATTGTCATCTTTTTTTCCAAGGCTGGGGGGATTGTTTATTGATGTTTTCAACTGCTTATTGTTGTTGATAATCATGCTTATCTATAATTTGTTTTCTGTTTATACATATCTTATATTATGCTTATGCTTGGTTGGTTTTTATGCTTATAAATATTTTGTTTGTTAATAAATGCTTTATATAAATGACTAATGTCTTTTTTTTTGGATAGATTTTCTGTTGAAAATGGCAAAAGATGTAATGAACGAGCAGAGGAAGTCGATTTTGGGACCGGCGAAGGAGTTTTCCAAATCGAGTTAGGATCACAAAGAAACGTTGTTGTTTCATACTTTTGATCAAAATGTTGAATATTGTAGTATTTTATAACCATTTTTAAATATGGTTGGTTTGGACGTACATGCGTAGTTGATATAGGAATATTTTCTAGTTAGTGTCGTATTTATTTTCATTGTTTTTAGATACTTAGTGAAATTTAATTGCTTTGTAAGCGAAATTCGATTTCCTTGTAAGCAAAATTCAATTGCTTTGTAAGCAGAAATCAATTGCTTTGTAAGCAATTATTTTCATGGTTTGATGGTATTGTAAGCATAATTCAATTGCTTTCTAAGCACCATAGCATTCTTTCACAAGCAATGCTTTACGCACAAATAAGCAATTGAACATATGGGACTGTAGTAACCAAAATTTGCAAGAATGTTAAATTATTTGCTCGAAAAGCACTACAACAGTCACAAAAAAGTTGAGTACATAGTAGTAATAAGCATTATAATAACCACACATATGCAAATTTGTAATATGTGAATAAACATTATTAAACAAATAAATAAGCAGTCACAACATATTCTCAAACACATGCTTTTTTTATTTATTAAGAATCATTTTTAAAATGGTATTCCGTTGTCGATATTATCAAAATTCATTCATTCTTCTGGAGTCATATTTTCATCACATTCTGGTATCCAGTTTGGAGATGAATTCGATGTTATTTTAATCCACTGTTGTGGCACATGTGCAATCCTAACTGATTCAAACAAAATAAATAATTAAGCAACATTTAGAATATACATAAGCGTATAGTTATGCACATGTAAGCAAACGTCTAGCCATAGCTAAGCAAAGTACTGAGTTAGAACAAATGGGGATGTAATAAAAAATTTGAATACATACAAGCAAGTATTCATGCATACATAAGCAACATTTTACTATCACCCAAGCAAATTTCTGGGTTGAAAAAACCGTCAACGATTGAATGAATAAGAGTCCATATAAGTATAACTTTTTAATTTTTTATATAATACGATGGTTCTTCTCAAACAAACTATTATTAATGTGAGAGTTTAAAACACAGTAAAAACTAAGCAACATTTTGCATACGTGTGAGCAAGTATTTAAGCACATATAAGCAATATTCTGGCCATATCAAACAGTTTGTTTTAAAAAAAATGGGAATGATGAAATTTCATGGGATCTCCACATGGAGTTAAGGAAATATATCATCAAATTTGTTTGGAAATCAACTACATGGCGTGGGTTGAATGAAGGGAGCCACCAATTGTGGGTAACTCCCCTATTTTCATGGGATTTACTAGATTTAGCCAACCTCCCTATTTTTTATGTGGACTAATTTGCCCCCATTTTGACTTTACCATTTATTTTATTTACATTAATCAGAATTAATAATAGCCATTGAAATAAGTAGATATGTGGTCTAGATTTGGTCCTATGTACTCATATAATAGGGGGGGTCCTATATAACCCTCCCCCATCCATGCAAGTAATATATTGAACTATACTACATATATCACTAATTGGAAAATATTTTTAGGAGATCAAACGATAGTTATCAATTTTCATATTTTTAGGGAAATATTTTTAGGAGGTTACGACATTTAATGGTTTGCTTAAAAAGAGAAATATATTTAATGTTTCCAATTTCCAATATGGAAGATATGGTTCCATATTTTTAGGATAACTCACGGCAGTTACCAATTTCAATAAGATTTATGTGGTCGATTATACCCTTAATTAGTTTAGTATTCAAATAATAGTATTATGTTTAATGTTTCAATCTCAACCATCAATTGATTTATTATAACGGTCCAGATGAGTCCCTACGGTCTCACCATAGGAGATGGTCTCACAAGAGCCAACCCCTAACAGCCACTTTTGAAAATAGTATGGGAAGATTTTCCCGCCCATTTTTGTGTGCTATAAAAAGTAATAAACATATGTATAATAATAAGAAGTAATAAATATTTGGTATTTTATTATTTTTGGTAGGCAACTTTTTTAAAATAATAACTTTTAAAAATAATATAAAAATATAAAAATATATAAAATTATCTTTCCAAATATATGTGTATACTGCATTAATTATTGTATTTACTTATTTTCTTTTTTTTTTAAATTATTAGCTTTTTCATTTTTGATCCGTTTTTAACTTATAATATATCAAATTAATTATTTTTTTTGTGATCTTCAGTTTGACATACATTTTGTAAATATGAAATAAAAAAACATAATTAATAAAAAAATAAAAAAATATAAAAAAAATATTTATTCATTATTTTGTAATTTATAATGAGCTTTAAGAATTATGCACTCGGGCTATTGGACATCAATTTGTATATTCATGTATTTTGGCTATTTATAACATATTTATAGTTGTTTTTTGGGCTTAGCCCATTCCTTAATAATTATATAAAATTATATTTAAATTGATTAAATTAAATTAAAAATACTTATTTTAATTAAAAAAAATCACAAAATATGTATCCAAATTTTATAGATCACTTATATCCATACATAATATATATTTATGTAAGACGAAAATTAATATTTATTTAATATAAGATTATATTCATAATAGTATTTTATATATAGAAAAATATTTTTTTATATATTAACGCATATTTTATGTTAATAGAAATTATTTTTTATATTTATCAACATATTTTGTTGTTCATGTTTTAGAGTTGAACATTTAGAATTAGATATTAATTTGACTATTTGATAATTTTTTGATATATGTATATATATATATATATATATATATAGGGGGAGGATCAAGTGAGACCATGTCTCTAGGTGAGACACAATGGACTAATCTCAACCATCCCCCACTATTAATCAATGGGTATGATTTAATGGATAAAAAATATATTAAAATATTAATTTAATCAATATAAGGATAGTAGGGTAAAATAACATAACAAGTTAGTTACAAAAATGGAATCAAATCTCTTTCTCTCTCATACATCTCCCAATTTTCCCAATCTCACGTCTCTCTCTCTCTCTCTCTCTCTCTCTCTCTCTCTCTCATTCCTCCATTAACGCAAATAAAAAAAAACTGTGAAGAACTCGAAAATTACAGAGAAAAAACACGAAAAATCGGTGCAATATATCCAACTATGCAAGACGTCATAAACTATGCAACAAAATCATCTAACTATGTATTATATAGAAACTATCTATGTATTGTGGAATAACTAAATATGCAGTACATTATGTAACATCCCATTTTTATAATTTCCAAAAGCAACATCCCATTTTCATAACTAAATATACATTATATTGAGCCTATTTATGCAGTGTAGTATAACTACATATGCAGTACGTTATATTCAATTATGTCTTGTTTTCGTAAAACAGTGCCAACAAAATAACTAAATATGAATTATTTGATGTCTAATTATGCAGTAGAAGAACCCTAACTATGTTTGAAAATAAAAATATTTGGAAAGAAAACAGTTCCTTAAATTCCGCCACAAAAATCCTGAGTGTCAATTTCAGCCCATAAAATCTACTGGGACCACTAATTTGAATTACAAAATTACAATTGTTAGGAAATTTATTGTTTAGATTTTGATGAATGCCATGTAAAACTTAGAATAGGAAGTTGGCACCCCATTTTTGTTGTAAACTGCATTGTAATAAATAGGGCTGGTCAAGCCGAGTTAAGTCACGCCGCCCAAACATGCAAGAGGACAACTGGAGACTAGAAGGAAGACTCACAAGACAAGACACCGAGTATGGCAAAGAAGAGTAGACGGAACTCTATCAAGAAGCGGTGAGATGCAAATGTGAGTGGAGTATCACCAAGTCAACTCAAGAAAAGCCAAGTCTCAAGTTGAAGTGACAAAGAGTCATCCAATGATTGGAAGTCGACTCTAAGTCACCTGGGGAAAGCAAGGAAATGCGGTCAAGTCGAGATAATCAAAAAGATCCGTTGCACGTAAATCAAGAGGATTACCTAAACAAGTAATATCTCCATACCACCTTTCTCGAAGTGCTCACCCCGAAGCGTGCAAAAGGAATAAACCAATGGGAAGCACTACACCGTGTCGAACTCTGAAAGGTGAAGAAAAATTCATACGAGGAAATGGCAATTCCAAGGATCGCAACAAGACAAGCCAACGACCACAAGTGACTTTCAAAAATAATCCTATCTCTTCAACGGGCGATTTTTGAAAGATCACTATAAAAGGCTGAGAATGACTTTGAGAGCAGGTGACTTGAACTACAAACATTCAAGAAATTATTAGAATCAGAAACTCCGAAATATTCTCAATCCTCAAGCCTACACTACGAAGAACATCAATCCAACACTCACCGTGAAGGAAAGATAACTTCAATCAGTTGAAGAGGAAAATACAAAAATCAAGGGGTCTACATTCCTTGAAGGATTGTAGGAAGGTTCAAGGTCGAACCAAGTCCTGGAGCTTTTGGAGGGCTTCGTGATCAAATCCAAAGAGCTTGAGCAAGTGAGTCAGTAGTAGCAAGGCAAATGCCTGTGAAGAAGTTCGAGTCGCACGAGAAGCCAGCCACCGAGTGATCAAGGCGTCTCCAGATCGAGTCCCAAAGGATCAAGTCACCGTGTGATCAAGACTTGTATCCGGACTTACCACTTTGTATACTTGATCAATACCTAGTGGATTCCTCCAGAGTTGGAGAAGAGAGGAGTAGAAGAATTACCCCATCTTCGAACCTCTATAAAAATCTTATTGTGTCATTTACATTTCAAAGACTTTAATTCTTGCATCATATCCTGTTTATTTCTCACGACATATTTGCTATCCATTAGATAATCTCTAAGTACTAAATCAAGCTCTAAATCTCTACTTAACCAAACTTAAGGGTGTTAAGTCTTCCCTTTCCCCGATTGTTTCACAAGACTAATCTGAATAATCAATTTGCTAAATTTGTGGGCATGTTTAAAAAATTGCAAATTAATGTTCCTTTTGCAGAAGCAATGAAACATATGCCAAATTATGCAAAGTTTTTAGGGGAAGCGATGTGTAACAAGAACAAATGGGCAGAGAATGGAATTGTCAACTTGACGGAAGAATGTAGCGCACTCATACAAAGGAAAATACCGCAAAAGCTGAAAGATCCGGGGAGTTTCACTATTCCTTGTACAATAGGCGATATTTTCTTTGATAATGTACTTTGTGATCTAGGATCTAGTATCAATTTGATGCCGCTGTCCGTTTCTCGGAAGCTTGGACTCGTAGAAGTGAGACCATCCACTGTCACCCTACAACTCGTGGATAGATCACTCGTACATCCAACGGGATACTAGAAGATGTGCTCATAAAAGTCGATAAATTCATATTCCCGTGGATTTTCTAGTCTTTGGATATGAATGAGGATTGTGACACCCTCTTATACTTGGGCGTCCATTTTTGGCAACCATAAGCACTAATAGATGTGAAGAAAGGGAGCTTACATTACAAATTGATGATGAGCGTATTTCATTTTCCATTTTTCGAATGTGAAAAGACATGATGATTTTAATGGTTGTAAAACAACAACAATTGCTAATTCCTGTACTCAAGCTAATAGCTTGAATAATTGTGTGCATTCTAAAGATAATATGCAGATATTATCAATGAAGAAGAAGGAAAGGCACAAAAAGCCTGATGTTGAACCAAGAGCGTGCACGTACCATTCGCACGATGAAGAGGAGAACACATGGATAGTTGACAAACATGAAAAACCTCCTTTAGTAATGATCAAGGGAGGTGTAAATCCAAGTGAGCGGGATTGGCATGGAAAACTGCACGATGAGGTGACAAGCCTCATTTCGCAAAGATCATAATCGGAATTAAAAGGCGTCAAGCTAAAGACGTTAAATATAGCGCTTGTTGGGAGGCAACCCAACGGGTTTTCGTGTGAATTCCATTTTTGTGTGTGTTTAGTTTCAAAATTTAGTGCACCCTGCAGAGAGTAGAGGAATTTGCCGGGGTGGCGCACGGGTAGCCCGTGCTTCGACGCACCACCCGTGCGCCCGCGAAGAGGCTTAAATATGACAGTTTTTAAACTCTTCTTCTCCAAAACTCCCACAAATCGCGCGCCCACTACCCCCCAACTTCATTGCCTTGAAATTTCTTGCAAATTCTACTCAAATTCGTCCTTTTAATCCCTCCCCATCACAATTGAACTTCACTTTACATTGAATTCGAATTTGCTTGAAGAATTGTGAGCAAAAACACCTAGGGTTCAAGTCATCTACTTCGAGTTTAACTTAGAGAATTCCGGTAAGAACACCGTTTCTTCTTGTGAATTCGTTGTCAATTATGTATTAGGGATCATGATAAGTGCTTATTTTGATATTTTTGCTATGAATTATGTGAATTATTCTTTGAGGCAAATTATCAAACACCTTGTGGGGTTGTGTAATTGAGGAGATTTAGGATGAATTGTTGATGAATAAGGCATGGCCAATGATTGTTTAAGCTAATACTTGTCTAGAATGGCCATAATTTTTGCTTGTTTGGGGTAGTTGATCGATCAAAGTAACGTGGGCATGTGAATTTGCATCACCCAATATGTTAGCTTTAATCCCCTATTTTGTTGTTGCCATTGATGATATTAGGATGCTAATGAAATGTATTTCAGGTACAAACTCTTCATGGCCGAGCGAAGAAACCCCCAGGGTGGAAGGAGACGTGCACGCGGGACGGCACAACGCGAAGTGGCACCGCCGGAGGTCGACCAAAACAGTCCAGAGGCATATGGGGTCAACTTGACAAATGCCGATGATCTTGAGCGATGGAACCGCTTGATCGGTCGCCAAATAGCTCCATCTCGCTACGCCGACGATGATTGTACCCAAACTTTGGGGATACATAAGGACGTGTGGCGTCTTTTCGCCAAGGTAGGATGGACGAACTTCATGAGCGAAGGTGGCCGACATTTAAAAAGTATACATTGGAGTTCTTGAGTACCATGGAAGTACTCAAACAAGGCGGGACCTTTGAACCGTATATGACAAAGTTTCAGTTGGGGAATGTCCGTAGACAACTGTCTACGACCCAATTGAACACCATTTTTGAGGTCCCAACAAACGCTCGTACCCGCCCGATGCCTCATTATGATCAATACGACTTCTGGAGAATGCTTGTGGAAACACCACAAACGGGGCCAATGTTGTATGCCGCGCGGACTGCCAAAGCCTCATGGATCCTAATCCGCTTTTACGTATATACAACGCGTTCATCGCCTCTCCGTATTCACCCGAAAAATATTGGAGGGATGACGACTAAGGAGCTCTATCTCCTCTGGTGTATGGTCACAAACACCCCCTACAACACAGCCGTCAATTTCGCCGAGCAAATCGAGTAGTTAGCTAGACGGGAAGGGGGTACGATTTCTATAGGGGGCCTCATTACCCCTATTGCCCGGCATTTCAATGTCGATTTCCGAGGCTTGGAGCCTATCCCGGGCAGCACTTGGGTTAATTTGGCATCGTTGCACCATATGAAGTTCATAGCAAATGAAGACAACAGATTGGTGCTTCTACAAAAGAAAGGTGCTTCATTTCCGTTGTCTAACCCGCCATACACCATGGTCGAAACATTGTCGGACACCACCAACTTCCTAATGAACTCTGACGCACACAACCGAATTACCGAGGCTATAGAGGCAAGAAAGCGTCGCAGAGTTGAAGGTTTCTTGGATGAGGAGGATATGGTGGCGGAAGAAGATGTAATACATGGACGCGAAATGGGGATGGAACCTCATCATCCCCAAATTGGGTATGATATACCCGAGTCCTCACACGGAGGCGATTACCCCCGACATTCTCAAAGCGGGGATCGTCCCGGTCCTTCTCATAGTGAAGGACCCCAGCGCGGCACCGATTTTCAAGACATGTTTTATGCGTTTGGGGAGAACTTGAGGCGGCAAGAAGAAGAGTTGAGGCGGCAAGGAGAGGATTTGAGGCAACATAGGGCTGATTTTCTCGCGTTCGTTAAGCAATGAGCGCGCGTTCGAGGAGACGTGGCAAGTGCTCCAACACTACAAATGTGGCATATTTCTCAAGGCCACTTCCCACCACCGCCGCCGCAGATGATTGAGTATATCCCCACTTTTCGTTATTGAAATTCTATTTTTCCCCTTAGGACACTATAATTTCATTCAAGTTTGGGGGGAGAGATAGTATTTTAATACATGAAAAGTGTGGATACAAAAAAAAATTATGAATGCATTTTGTGTTTTCATATAGTTGCATTAGAGCATTCTAGGTTGCATTTGCATTAGAGCATGTTTATAGCTTTAGCACGTCTATTGATTTCGTAGTGGTTAGAGAGTGTGTTGACCAAGCATGTTGCAACTTGTTGTTTGTGTGTTGATTGAGAATTCATATTGTTGGGATTGGATGTTGGTTATGAATTGATTGAGCCTTGAATAGATAACTTTGAGCATGTTAATAAGAAAAACTTGGTGTGATGCTTTGGATTACATTCTGACAAGCCTGTGAGCTTTGAGTCTATACTGCTTATATCTTGTGCAGTCTTGTTGTAATTTGAGTGTATCATTCATGTTGATTAAAATTCTAGAACTTGCTTGGGTATCTCTGTCAAGGCCACATGTGTATGCGGTGTGAATGTGATTAAAGGCCATCTTTGCTAGCCTTTCAAGCCTTTGGCCTACCGAAAAATGTTGAAAATTCCTAGTTAGCCAAGTTGAGCCTATAGCCTATTTCTTTGATAACCACAAAATTTAACCCCTGATCTTAATATTTCCATCACCTTAAACTCGAATGTATAGCGTTGAGTAAAGGTAATGAATGAGGTTGAATGGGTGGGAATTGAAAAATAGGATAATTGGGCATACTTGGTTAAATGGAATAAAAAGAGGAAGGAAAGAAGTTGAAAAAAAATAGAAGTGTTGAAAATGCACACATGAAAAAAGATTGAAAAGTTGATAAACTTGGGGGGCGAAGGATTGTGAATGGAGGCAATTCTCAAAAGAAAGAAAGGAAATGGAGATAAATGAAGTTGATAAAAATGAGGGATGATTGGAGTAGCATATGGGATTGTAATGAAAATGATTGATATGCTCATCGGTCTATACACTCGAGTTTGAGTCACTTTATCCAAAATTTCCTACCTAAATCAAAGAGCCTTCATTACAACCAAATGAGAAAGTCCTTTTGATTCACAAATCGTGCATACACTCTGCGTGGCGGAGATATGAGACGCAATTGCAAGCCTATGGTAATTTTGCGACATCGAATTGATTTGAGCGTAAACACGTCCTATATCCTCGTGAGATGAGAGTATACACTTAACTTTGAGAGTTGGATTCAGAGCATTTCACTTTGTTTTATTTGAGTCGTGTTCATTGATTAGATATTTGAGGCTTGATTGAGTTGTACTCAACATTCATGACAAACAATATGGATTTTCTTGTGGATTCTCTGTGTACGCTGTTATCTTTATCTCCCTATTGTGCTTTATCGTGTTCTAAATATTGTTGATCGGGACGGTCAACAGTTTAAGTTTGGGGGATTTTGATAGGCGTGAGTTTTGCATGTATTTTGAGGCGCATTTCGAGCTATAATGATAAGTAAACATGCATATACTCGCGTTAAATGTTACATATTCACTCCTTGTGAAAAAGATATTACACTTTGCTTATTTTGTAGGAATTTCATGATATTTGAAGCTAATTGAATACGAATACGAGGAAAGCAAAGTGGAAACACGGAGAATTGAGTGGATATACGAAAAGTGAAGCCTAAAAGAGCGAAAGTTGAGCGTTTATGGAAAAGACAGGGGGCACACGGGTTGGGCGTGCCTCAAGACACCACCCGTGCACCCCTGTATAAGGATAATTGGAGCTGCAACATGGCGCACGGGTAGCCCATGCATGGGCGCACCACCCGTGCGTCCTGCAGAGGGTCAGATTATTTCACCAGAGTGGCGCACGGGTTGGTCGTGCTCCGACGCACCACCCGTGCGCCCTACAGAGAGTTTGGTTATTCCAGCAGGGTGGCGCACGGGTAACCCGTGCGTGGGCGCACCACCCGTGCATCCGCTACTGAATCTCATAACTGCAAAGATTAAGCCCTAAACTTGATGGTGGGTATAAAAAGGCTTTTTGGGGGGCGCACACAAGGGAGATTCTGGCATTTTTTGGGATCTACAACACAATACAAGAGTCAACTCTTGGAAGGAGACATCAAGGAGACAATCGGGTTGCATCGGAGCTTGAAGAACGGAGATATATCGAGAGATTGTCGACGCTCCTAAGTTTTCTTGTTTCTCTTTTAGTTTCAATCTTTTATTTTCAATTGTAATGACTTTGAACACTTTGTGTATAAGTTGTTTAATCATGTGTAGCTAAACTCTTGTGATTTCCGGGTTTTGGGAGTAGATTAATGAACTCTTGTTGGATGTTTTAATCTTAGTTGAAGTTATTATCTTGAAGCCTATTTGAGTATTTTGAGCTTATTCTTGTTTTATCACTTGATCAATGATTTAACTTGTTTGATATATTGATTCATAATTCGAGAGATGAGTTTCAATATTAGATCTTGAATACTCGACACAAATATTTGCATGAATCGAGAGGTTTGTAAATATTTTTGAGGATATTTGATCTTTTGTACTTTTGGGAGTTGAATGCTTTATGTTGAGTAGAGGTGCTAGCATAAGTATTTCAATCTACGTTTTATATACATCTCGAGAGGGAGGATAAAATAGCTTTGTGATCGTCTTATAGGAATATTGATAATAACGTAGCTTGATTAAACCGGACAACAAGAGGACTATTAATCGAAACCTTAACTCGGAAATCCATTACATCATCTTGATACTTCTTTCATTTGTGATATCTTATTCTTGTGTTTTAGTGATTTAAATTGTCTTAATCTCAAAACAACAATCATCAAATTTCGATCGTCTAGATAACAATAAGACTATCTTGGATCAATACTTAGCATATTAATTTATTAGTCTCCGTGGATACGACCTTGCTACCCTATCCGATAACGTACACCGTACACTTGCGGTGAAGCTAAAAATATAGGCAAACAAGTTTTTGGCGCCGTTGCCGGGGACTAATACAATTTATGGTGCTAATATTGCGATAGATAGAATTATTCTTAATTTAGACATTTTTTTATTATTATTTATTTTGTTTTGGTGTGACTTTAATTCCACATTATTTGACTTGTTTCTTCTAGTTTGGTCCAGGTAGTGTATGAACACGCGCTCTAGGCGGGGGGACTTAATACCGCTCATACCGAAAGTTGAGGCTTTCACGAGGAGAATCAGTGTTACCACTAGACGGGCTGAAGGACAACACAATCCGATAATGGGGGATTTGAATGAGTTACCAATACCGCCAAACAATGGTGGAAACGAGTTACGATACCGATTCAACAAAGCCCATTCGTGATTACTTTCACCACAAACGAATCGTAATTACGGTGGTATTGCCCATATTCCTATCAATGCCAACAACTTCGAGCTCAAACCAACACTAATCACGGTGGTAATTACGGTGGTATTGCCTTGGATTGCCTATGCCGTCGAATTGTTGGAACTTCGGGGGTTGATAACCAATAGGCATTTTCAAATTATCAATTCTCAAAGTATATGGCTTGACATAAGCTGAAGTTGACTTGGAGTTTTCATCTAACTTTTTGATAGTCCCTTTATTAAATTCCTTCACTTGGTCAATCGGAATCAGGACATCGGATGAGACTTGCAACTCCTTTGCGGGAGATTCCTCTTTTTCGTTTGGTTGTTGCCTTGTGGATGTTTCAACATCATCTTGAGCTTCGACTTCTTTGCCCATCGCACGACTTGAATCAACTTGGTCAACTTTATCTATCAACTTCATGATTTGGGAGTCTCGCTCTTGAAGATGTTTTGTAAGTCCTTCAATGGCCTTCATCAAATTTGCAAGTTGCTCTTCGAGTGAAGTAGCTTGGACCACCATGGCTGCAACAGTTTCAAATCTTGGGTTTGTGGAATGTGCATGCACGTCGAGGGGGTCCAACGATTCTTTATTTGCAGCTCCATATTTGCCACCTTGTTTCCATGCCCCTTCGTTTGTTAGAGGAGTAACTTCATTGTTCGATGACTCGCCATCTTCCCTTGCCCCCTTATGATTGTATATTAGAGCAGTGGCTTCGTAGTTCGACATTGAATAGCTAACGTTTGTGGACTTGAATGGTTGTCCATCTTCGTTGATATATGAACTTGGTTTGAAGAGAAGAGATGAGAGGTAGAGATTGTCCCATCAAGGCGTGCCAAAAATTTGTAACACAAATTTTTATTGTCTGCAAATAATCAAACAAGAAAAAACGTACAAATTAAGTATATATGAATCAAAATAAAAATATAGGTTACAATCTCTATTTCTCCTCTGATTCTTTTCTTCAAGGATATAATATCTAGAATTTGAGAATTTGGAGTCGATTCTTCAGTTTAATCTTCTCCAAACATAAACTTGAACTTCAATATCATTAATTCGAGGGCTTGAGAGCTTGATCTCGAATCAAACGTGATATATTTGATGATATTTGATTTGAATATATGAACTTCTTGGTGAAATAGACCCTTTGATCTTCCTCCAAGATGGTTTGGACTTTAATAACGTCAACTCGAGGGTTTGGAAGCTTATTCCCGAATCAAACGCCGTGATTTGGTGGAATCCGCGATGAACGCCTTGAATTTCGCCTTAAACACCGTGGAACTCCTTGAATATGCTCTTCTTGCCTTGAGAGAATTTCCTCCACCGTCTTCTTGCTTGGATTTCTTCTCTTAGAATTGTGATTTAATTCCTTGAGAATGACCTCTATTTATAGTTGTAGGAGAGGGGTTCTTAGATAACTCACATGGTGAGGACTCTAATCTGATTGGTCCTTCAAAATTTAATATTATTTCTTTGTGATAATTATCAAAAGAAATAATAATAAATCAAGACAAATCTTGATTTATAAGAATTTGACATTTGTCAATCTTTAATTGGCCAACAAAATATATATTAAAATATCAATTAATTAACTATTTAAATTAGAAATTAAATTTAATTAAATTCCCAAATATAAATAGAAATTATAGAATTGATATTTAATATAGAATTTCACACGTGTCACCATTTAATTGGTACAAATTTAATTTGTCTACAACAAGAATTTCACTCAGTTCTGTATTTTATCAATTTTATATATGTATACATTGGCTTTACGGTGTTTAATGGTGTAAGTCATATGATTGTAGTCATTGGGCTTATTAATAAAATATTTCATTCTTTTTAAATTGCATGGTTGTCCATTTTAATTTCTTATCATCTGTACTCATTAAGCTAAAAATAAAGCTTCATATCAAATGTCTTGACACTAAATAAATATCAATCTCTTGGTCACATGGAATAAAAATTAAATACCAATATATAGTTCGCCGGGTATTATATTGCAACATATATATTGAACAAACTATTTTCAAGGATGTATGACAAGATTTTTTTTTTCCTTACCTCTTTACGTACGGAAGAATAATATCAGTGGCTACTAGCTAGGCTAAAAGAATGTATGTCAAGTTAATGCATGACTTTTCCCTCGATCCTTTAATTATCGGGTTGCGCATAGGATTATCTGTTCCAAAAAAGTGTTCTATTTTCTATTATATTGTATGGATTACTCATAAATATGACATGCATGTATAAAAATTACCATATTGAAACTCACAATTTATAATTGATTTATGGTTGAATTTTAATATAGTAGTTTTTATATATACGACGCGATAATATCCACAAGAAATGAAATATGATATAAAACACTATTTTGGAATTGATGATCCTATCGTCGAGCGGTTGGAGCTCGGGACCAGATGGATTTGAAACCAGGCAACATCCTGATCCATGCGCAAGCATGCATGGGGGACCTGGATTAGAACTTTTGGACAATGACTTTGACGGGAGTTAGATGACTTCTGTAATTTCTCTTTGGTTTTTATTGATAAAAAAAGTTCAAATTATTGTATGCGTTCAATATTATATTACATAGTTAATTTTGTAGGTTTTTCCTTTTTGTTTCCTTTTCTTTAATGTCCTCAACAAATATTAATAGTAATGAGAAACCAATATATTCTCTCTTGATTTAAAGGTTTATCAAGGAAGTACTAACTTATACGAATCTTGATTGAAGAAAAAAAAAAGAAAGATTTTTTAAGTAATTATTAGTAATAAATTAAAATTAACTAATTAAGTTTAATTTATATTTAACTTAAACCACTATTAGATAATATTTTTACCACTTTTAATTTAATTCTTCGATTTTAATATCTTCATTTTTAAAAATATATAGTTTGTTATTAATTACTAATTAAAGCTATAGCACAATTTAAAAAAAAATAACTTAACATATAATATGTTGTTTATCTAAATAAGTATCTAAGGTCGGTTATGTACTTATGTTTATGGTCCATTTCTAGTTTCTAGTGTTGAAAATTAAATTTTGAAAATTTATTGACATTCATGTGAAAAATAGAATTACGTTTGAATGAATGAATGATAATGGATTTTATGCAAATTTGAAAATGTGAAGTTGAGTAGTTTTGTAGTAGTATTTTATGTGTATAATAATTTGAAAAGTTGATGATGTTTGGGGTTCACTTTTAATATTTTAATTTGAGTATATAATATCATATTTGTTAGGATCAGAGGTGGTTGGTCCCATTGAATAGATACAATTTCAAAATAGTAAATTTTAAGTAGACAAAATTGATGTTAGTGGTTACATGTATAATTAGATAGAAAAATGAGAATAGTAATTGATAAATTATGTAGGATAGTGTATAGGGATTTAGAATTGAAATTATAAATTTGAGACATGTGAAAAATAGAAAGTGAAAACATGATTTATATTTGAAAATTTATAAACAAACCTGATTCTATTTAATTTTATGAGTATTTGAAAAATTAATAAAAGACTTCTACCCATGCACAGGTTCAAATAGAAAGGCTTAACATCTCTATATAAAAATTATTAAATGGAACGACTGATTCAAGTTTAATATGAATTCTCAATTTACGCGTTTGTGAACGATAGATATGTATATATTATATTATATTATATTCTAGTGGTTGACCTCGAAGAAATATTTGAATAATGGAGAAACTGGATTGACCAAGAAAAATGAAAACATAATGATTGATAACACAAATTGTTTGAGGTCTTTGATTACAAAATTATTTGAAGTCTTTAATTACTTTATC
Source organism: Rehmannia glutinosa (assembly GCA_016081115.2). Taxonomy (NCBI): domain Eukaryota; kingdom Viridiplantae; phylum Streptophyta; class Magnoliopsida; order Lamiales; family Orobanchaceae; genus Rehmannia; species Rehmannia glutinosa. The sequence continues at coordinate 54,113 of JABTTQ020000766.1, read as the reverse complement.
ACCAATTTGATAACTACAAAACAGAATGAAAAGAAAAGGTCATTTTCGCATTTTGGTGCTTAAGAAAGTTGGACAAAACAGAATAAGGTAGATTGAAACTTGGGACTTGTCATTGAAATCTAAGTACGAAGAATCAATCAAATGATGAAGACGAAATATTTACAACTGCTTCGTTCAATTATTATATGCCAACAGACCCCAAATACGATTGCTTCAACAAAAGACTTTGAATTGACAAATTCATTATCAGCACCTCCCATATTTGTACCTATAAATAGAAGCCTTCATCCATCTCATTTCCATATCAATTACTAGCAACAAATTAACAATGAAGCCTACAAGCCTTTCATATTCTTCTCTTTTTCTTTTTCTTGCGATCCTTTCATGCTCGCCATGGCCTGCTCAATCACATGGCCACGATGATTTTCTTCAATGTCTGTCCCTTCATTTGCAAAATACTACATCGAAATTTCCCGCATCGTTTATACTCCGAACAACCCTTCCTACTTATCCATCCTCCGGTCTTCCATAAGAAACCGAAGATTCGAATCCGCCTCCACTTCTAGACCTCACGTCATTGTTACACCAATGTATGAATCCCAAATTCCGGCTATTGTGTTGTGTGCCAAAGAAAAAACGATTTGCAAATTAGAACTCGAGCGGTGGCCATGACTACGAGGACTTTCGTATAGATCCCCACTCCCATATATAGTTCTTGATTTGGTCAACCTAAGTGAAATAACAATCGATGTTGAGAAAAAAACCGCTGGGTTCAAGTCACGCAATTATTGGGCAACTCTATTATAAAATTAGTCGGACAAGCGAAACACTCGCATTTCCCGCAGTGCATGTCCCACTTGTTGGAGTTGGTGGGCTCTTTAGTGGAGGTGGGTGCGGGCCAATGATGAGAAAATTTGGCCTTGTCGCGATAATATTATCGATGCACGTATGATTGATGTTGAAGGAAGGATTCTTGACAGAAAATCCATGGGCGAGGATCTTTTCTGGGCCATCAGAGGAGGTGGAGGTGCTAGTTTTGGAATTATAACTGCATGGAAATTGAATTTGTTACTGTCCCAGAGACTTTGACCGTATTTTCAGTTAGCAGGACTCTTGAACAAAATGCAACAGAGCTCGTTCACAGATGGCAATACATTGCCCCCAATCTCCCGATGATTTATTGATCTCGATCTCGATTGGACCAAGAATTCAAGTACCGAGGAGAAAACTCGTAAAGCTAGTTTTGGTTCGTTGTATCTCGGCGGGGTAGATACACTACTTCAATTGTTGGAACAAAGGTTTCCCGAATCGGTGTTAAGAGGAAGACCGCATTGAAGTAAGTTGGATTCAATCCGCCCTCTTTTTTGGTGGATATTCCATCGAAGAGTCACCACAAGTATTAACAAGCGAGTAAATCCACAAATTAGGAGCACGCTCCTAAGAACAAGGTTTTATTTTAAAGCAAAATTAGACTACGTGCGTAAACCCATCCCAAAGATCTCGGTTTTGAAGGTATGTGGAGACTATTGAAAGAGCGAGAAGTGGTATGGCGGAAATGCTCGTGGTCCCATATGGTGGAAGAATGAAAGAAATTTCAGATCGCACTTCCTTTCCCACATAGAGCAGGGTAATTTGTACAAAATCCAACAATTAGCTTACTGGGATGAATCGGGAGCTGAGGCATCAGAAACGTCCATAAGTTGGGTGAGAAAATTGTACAATTACATGGCCCCTTATGTTTCTAAATCCCCTAGAGCTGCTTACATCAACTACCGAGATCCGGATTTGGGAGTTAATAAAGAGGGTAACACCGCTTATGCACAAGCTAGTATCCTGGGGTTGAAATATTTCAAGAACAATTTCAAAAATTGGTTCGAGTGAAAATCACATCGATCCAGGTAACTTTTTCAGAAACGAGCAAAGTATTCCAATTCGATACTCCAAGTGGAAGAAGAACTGAAGAAGTGCTCGTGGAGAAAAAAGCATCAAGCGCATAGATACTTCTTGACAACAATCCATTTGAGATATTCTTTTATTGAATTTCTTTTATTCATTGATTTGATAGTTAATAATAATTTCAGGTTTTTGTGTTTCAACTGTGCATTATACATGTTTATTGTTGGCCTTACAGTGGTTATGTATTGTGGGTAATGTGACATTAATTAAGTGAATGTAATTTTATTGCATTGTTAATATACTGTTTCATTGTTTTTTGTACACCTTTCTCCATTAGTGTCTTTCTCATGTATCTTCGTACATAATTGCCACTCTCATAACATGGACCAAAATATAAAACAAAAATATTGATATGGCAATACATTAGAACATGGTGAAGGGGCATTTTCTAAAGGCTGCTATTCTAACTGATTGATCGCCGTAAAACTATTTCAATTCCACTTTTAATGTATGATCATATCAAATTCATGAGATACAGTCACGAGCTATTTTGAGTCATTACGGTGGATTTCAAATCCATTTTATAGGGAGTATTTGCAAAAACTTCTGTTTTTATAAGAAATGATTTATTGAAGTAGAAGTAAAAGTAGTTGAGAATCAGTTGGTAGTGTTTGAAAATAAAATCAGAAGTTGAGAATCAACCGTTAAGAGTGTTTGGCAAACAAATTAGAAAATATTTATTTATTTGTAAAAGTCAAACTAGTAGGAACAGCAGAAATCTACAGCGTCTGACTCTTTCTTTTTAGATTCTGATTAAATAAAGCAGAATCAAAAACAGAAGTTGCCATTTGCAAACACTACAAAGTATTTTTTTCAGCCGAAAACTAATAAGTGATTTTTTAGTAATTGCAAACACTCTCTATATGAAGTCATTTGAAATCCTTCACAAACCCAAATCCTTTCATCCAAACGCAACCTCAATGAAGTCATTTGAAATCCTTTCATCCAAACTAGAAGTGTTTTTTTTTTTTAGTCATTGCAAACACTCCTTATATGGAGTCATTTGAAATCCTTCACAAACCCAAATCCTTTCATCCAAACGCAACCTCAATGAAGTTGGTTCATGAATGAAACCAGTGCCAATAAACAAAGCAATCTAATATGTTTGGAAGTATTAATTAGTTTTAAATCAAATATTTAAAACCTAAATTACATGCAAACGACCTATTTATTAGTCTCAGCCCTCTCAGGTACATATGTTTAATGTTTCCTAAAAGCAGTGAACACACTAAAGCTAGGACACTAAATTCAGTGCTAGTATTTTCGGCCATAAGTTATTTATTAGCCTTAATTGCAATTTTGGTCCTATAACTCGTAGGGTAGGCAATTTTAGTCCCGTAACTTCTTGACGTGGTAGTATTGATCTTTGACGATTTTATCTTTTAGTCAAAATAGAAATTTTGATCCCATAACTTTTAACGGTCATAGGTATTATGGGTATTCTGGATATTTTGCCTAAAGAACAACTGTATTAATTGTGGGAAAAAATGAAATATTAAAGCACTTAATTGGACCAGAATTGCACAAAATAAGAACTTGTATGACCAAAATTATACAAATTAGAACTTATGGGATCAAAATTGCACAGAATGGAAATCTTACGTGATAAAAAATACTACATAAAATATTTAGAGGACCAAAATTGCTAGTCCCCAATAATTATGGGACCAATTTTGCAATTAAGCCTTCATTTTTTATGAAGTGGTCATGTGATAAATTATCATTTCAATCAATAATGTTTGTGTAAGATAGAAACATTCAAAATATGAACTGAAGAAAGACTTTCAAATGCAGTGGCTCAACTCAACATGGAGAAAGTCCTAATATGGCCTTTTCAGTTAGGATCGTTATTTCTATTTTCTTCTTAATTCACATTTCACGCGTTCGTGGACTCAAAAAAAAAAGGAAAAAAACCAAAAAAAAAAAGAAGAAGAAGAAGCAGAAGATAAATTGTTTGCATAATATTTTAGTGTGGTTGAAATAAAAACTGGCTCATGAAACTGGGATCAATGAAAAGAAATTTAATCTAAAAAATGCTTAGAAAATATCAAAACTTAATTATAAGTAATTGCTTTTAATCCAATATATTAAACAAATTTCTAGTCATCACCAACCAATCTTATTTTACTTATAATAGCTACTGAAACAAATTATTTTCCCTTTTTGCCGTTAGGTAAGTCGTAAAATAAATTTCCAGAAGTTAACTATACATTAATCCATTAATAAATAATTCACTTAAGACCTGGCAAGAGTCAACTGAAATAAATTAAAAAAAAAATGAATCAATCAAATTATGGAGGCGAAAACACTGATAACGGTTTCATTCAAACATACTATATTCCATACTACGTAAAACCGAATAATGAAAGGAAGAAAGTCAAGTCCCCATGGCCCCTGCTGTATATAATATAACAAAAGACTTTGAATTGAAAAGTTCATAAATAGCTCCTCCCATTGTACCTATAAATAGAAGCCTTCATGCATCTCATCTCCATATCAATTAGGCAATTACTTACAACAAAAAATGAAGACTACAAGCCTTTCGTATTCTTCTCTTTTTCTATTTCTTGCGATCCTTTCATGCTCGTTGTGGCCTGCTCAATCCCAAGGCCACGATGATTTTCTTCAATGTCTATCCCTTCATTTGCAAAATACTACTGAAATTTCGAGCATTGTTTATACTCCAAACAACCCTTCGTACTTATCCATCCTCCGGTCTTCCATAAGAAACCGAAGATTCGAATCCGCCTCCAATCCTAGACCTCATGTCATTGTTACCCCAATGTATGAATCCCAAATTCCGGCTATTGTGTTGTGTGCCAAAGAAAACGCAATGCAAATTAGAACTCGGAGCGGTGGTCATGACTACGAGGGACTTTCGTATAGATCCCTAGTCCCATATTTAGTTCTTGATTTAGTCAATCTGAGTGAAATAACAATCGATGTTGAGAAAAAAACGCTTGGGTTCAGGCCGCAATTATTGGTCAACTTTATTATAAAATTAGTCGACAAGTAGAACACTTGCATTTCCTCGGCAGTGCGTGCATGTCCCACTTTGTTGGAGTTGGTGGGCTCTTTAGCGGAGGTGGGTACGGGCCAATGTTGAGAAAATTTGGCCTTGCTGCTGATAATATTGTCGATGCGCGGATGATCGATGTTGAAGGAAGGATTCTTGACAGAAAATCCATGGGCGAGGATCTTTTCTCGGGCCATCGAGAGGAGGGAGGCGCTAGTTTTGGAATTATAATCGCATGGAAACGAATTTGGTTCTGTCCCGAGACTTTGACCATATTCTCGCCGATGGGACTCGGAACAAAATGCAACGAGCTCGTTCATAGATGGCGATGACGTTGCGCCCAATCTCCCTAATGATTTATTGATCTCAATCTCGATTGGACCAGTAAATTCAAGTACTGGGGAAAAAACTGTACAAGCTAGTTTTGGTTCGTTGTTTCTCGGCGGGTGGATACACTACTTCAATTGTTGGAACAAAGGTTTCCCGAGAATTAGGCGTTAAGAGGAAGAAGACGCATTGAAGTAAGTTGGATTCAATCCGCCTCTTTTTGGTGGATATTCCATCGAAGAGTCACCGCAAGTCTTAACGAAAGAAAATCCACAAATTAGGAGCACGCTTCCAATAACAAGGTTTTATTTTAAAGCAAAATTAGACTATGTGCAAGAACCCATCCCACTATCTGGGTTTGAAGGTATGTGGAAACTATTAAAGGAGCGAGAAGTTGGTATGGCGGAAATGCTCGTAGTCCCATATGGTGGAAGAATGAGTGAGATTTCCGAATCGGCGCTTCCTTTCCCTCATAGAAAGGGTAATTTGTACAAAATCCAACAACTAGCTTATCGATGAATCGGGAGCTAAGGCATCGAAACGTCCATAAGTTGGGTAAGAAAATTGTATCGTTACATGACCCCTTTTGTTTCTAAATCTCCTAGAGCTGGTTACATCAACTACAGAGATCTCGATCTGGGAGTTAATAAAGAGGGTAATACGAGTTATGCACAAGCTAGTATATGGGGGTTGAAATATTTCAAGAACAACTTCAAAATGTTGGTTCGAGTGAAAACTAAGATTGATCCAGGCAACTTTTTCAGAAATGAACAAAGTATTCCAATCCGATACTCCAAGTGGAAGAACTAGAGAATTGCGAATTTCGTGGAGAAAACACCATCAAGCGTATTGATACGTCTTGTTCACAACATACCATTTCAAACATTCTTTTATTGATTTCTTTTATTCATTGATTTGTTAGCTGATGATAAGTTCAGGTTTCTGTTTTTCAACTGTGCATTTTACAAGTTTATTGTTGGCCTTATAGTGGTTATGTACTGTGGGTATAATGTAACATTAATTTAAGTGAATGTAATTTTATTGCATTGTTAATATACTGTTTCATTTATTTATTTTTTGTTACACCTTTCTCCATCTGTCTCTGTTTCATGTATCTTCATAAATAACTGTCACTCTCATTTACACATGGTACCAAAATATAAAACAAAAACGTCGATACGGCAATACATTAGAACATGGTGAAAGAGCGTTTTATAAAGGCTAAACGTAAATACTTACCAGCCTGGAGATAGTTATTCCATTCTTCTTCAAAAACCTCAAAATTTTTGGCGGGCTGCATAAGTCTTCCTACCACTAATATCAGCACAGAAAATAAAATTTCTACTACTACAGATCCAAATTCAACCTATTTACAATTCTATATACTCGGGAATTACAAGGAAAGACAAAAATATAATTATCTTTCGTTCAGTCAAATAATCAAACAGATTGAGCACAAAATAGAGCCCTCAGATTAGGACCATCAAACTTTATGCCTAATTGATTGATCGTCGCACAACTATTTCAATTCCACTTTTAATGTATGATCATATCAAATTCATGAGATACAGTCACAACATTTTTGAATTTACCTTCAAGTCCTGTTCTGTGAAAGTTGGAACAATCATCTCTTGAATCCCATTTTGCTATCTTCGAAGTTCAAATGCCGAAATTACATAAATGGTCTTTTTGTTCATAAAATTTCCCAAGAGCCAAGACACCCACGAGTAGTGGGTAATTTATACAAAATCCAACAACTAGCTTACTGGGATGAATCAAAAGCTTAAGCATAAATGCCCATTATAAGTTGGGTAAGAATATTGTACCCTCCTTAAGTTTCTAAAATTCCGAGACCACTCATATAATTTGTTTATACATAGAGTGCTTATATTGTTATTCAACATCGCTTCATTTATATATATTGCTGGTGTTTATTTCATATTTCATATTTGGCGAAAAATATTCTAACCGAAAAGTATACAATATTCTGAGTGAAAAATTTACATATTTGGCAAAATATATGAAGTTAGCGGGTCTAGTGGGTCTAAATTCTAATGGGTATTACCTGCTAGACATGGTTATGGGTTGGAGTGGGTCTAGGACTAATGTCCGACGGGTCGGGATAAACTAGAGTTTTCTCTTTTTTATCAAACTTCTCAAGTATTCTTAAGAATCAATGAGATTTTGAATTCTCATGATATTTCCGCGACATCATACTAACTTAGAGGGTGTTTGGCTGAGTTTATAAGCTCTTAAAAACAGCTTAAAGATGTTTAAGAGCTTATAAGCAACAAAATATGCAACAAAACTCAACTAAATAACGAACAGTGAGTTCGAAAACTAAATATGCAACAAAACTCAACTAAATATGCATTATCTGAAAACTATATATGCAGCGTAAAAAAACTAATATGTAGTACAAAGATATCCAACTATACAAGACGCGTAAAAACTATGCAACAAAATCAACTAACTATGTATTATCTAGAAACTATCTATGCATTGTGGAATAACTAAATATGCGATACATTATGTAACATCCCATTTTTATAATTTCCAAAAGCAACATCCCATTTTCATAACTAAATATACATTATATTGAACCTATTTATGCAAAGATAGTATAACTACATATGCAAAGACGTTATATTCAATTATGTCTTATTTTCGTAAAACAAAGCCAACAAAATAACTAATATGCATTATTTGATGTCTAATTATGCAAGAAAGAACCCTAACTATCTTTGAAAAATAAAAATATTTGGAAAGAAAACAGTTCCTTAAAATCCGCCACAAAATCCTAGCAGTGTCAATTTCAAATTAAAATCCTACCGGACCACTAATTTGAATTACAAATTTACAATCTTACCCTTAAAATCAGCGAAAATTAGGAAATAATTAAAAAAACTGAATTAATCACATCCCTTCATTTTTTAAGATCAATGGGTAAAATGAGTCCACATTGTCTCACCTAGGGAGGGTGGTCTCATTTGAACCAAATCACACACACACACACACATATATACATATATATATATATATAGGATTTGCTTTAAATGGGACAACCCCCCTTATATGAGACATTGGGGATTTATCCCAACCATTGAATTCATATTTTGGATGGCTAAGATCATTCCCTTTATTTTAGGATGATTTTTAACTGATTCAATTAAAAAAGGTCAAAGTGGTAATTTTGGAAATATTAAGCCAGGGGCGTTTGGTAATTTTGTAAAAGGTAATTGATTTCTTCCTTTATTAATTCGCGCTGAGTTTCAAACATCGTATCTCTGTGTGTTCTCTCTCTGATATGCACGTCTCTTCACATTTTCTCAAACACTTCATATCCTCTCAAACTCTCATTTTCTCTCTCCGTCAACCATTGTATAATCATTTCAAATTCTCTTTTTTTTTCAATCACCGTCAACAACTCCCGTCCGCCCTCACTCCACTTTTTTCCATCGCCGTCAACAACAGTCATCCACCTCAATCACTCCAGGCGACCGACGGCCTCGAGCATCCACTGTTTCCGATCGTCTCTCTCATTGGGCCTACTCAACCGCGATCGTCCGAAATGGAGGAAAGTCCCTCTCTTTTCAACCGGCGACGCACCACACCTGGCCCTTCTCCTCCTTTCGACCGACGGTAAGTTTGGTACTTAATGTTTAATATCTTGTATTTGTAATTTTTACCTAAATGTTGTGTAGTTTCTAGGTTCTATTTTTTTTTTGTTTTTTGGGGGGAAATTCTGAAAATGTTAATTTTGAAATGAATTTTTGTTTTAAATTCTAGTATTTTCATTGTTGGGACTGTGTTTTCAATTTCTAGGGTTTTGTGAACTATTGCTATACCATAATGTCTGTTTGGGATGAGTAATTTGTTTTTTTTTGTTATTCTTTTACTTGAATGTTTACAGCATGTTCTTGTGTTGTAATTCATCTTGCTGTTGTAAACCTTCGTTTTTACTAGAAGCTCCAATTGGGAATCAATCGTTTTTAATATGATAATTTGAACACCCCCGCCTATTGGGAATCAATCGTTTTATGTGCATTTAGGCAATTTGTAGCTCTGGATGATTTTTTGCATTTATGTTCAAGTTTTTATAGTTTATAGCTTTAATGATTCATTAGAAAACCCTGTTTGTTTGTGAAGGGGTGTCAGAATCCGTGTTATGATAAATTATCTAGTTAGAAACATGCACATAAATGCAATTAATACATTTTAGTGTAATCTTAAGTACATTTTAGTGTTTTATTTATACAATTATGTTGTTTTGGGTTAGTTGTTGGGATTGTGTTTTAATTTCTAGGGTTTTTTTATCTCAGGTTTTGTTCATCATGCTTCTTTGTTAGTCTATTGAACCTTATCGGCACTTTTTGTAAATGATAATCTGTTGTATTCTTAGTTATTTTTAGTGGTTAATTAATACATTTTTAATGTTTAAGTAATACATTTTTGCAAAGATGTGTGTCTTGTGTAACTGCACTTTGTTTGCGCAAAGTTATAAATATGATCAGAAATATGAGATAGTATTATACTGTAATCTTAAGTACCTTTTAGTGTTTTATTTATACAATTAGACTATTTTTTGGTGCAGTGCATTGTTTAGTGTAGTGCATTTTTGCTATTGTAGAACACTTTAATGCATAGATTGTCCTTGCATTTATGTTGAATTGGAATAATGATTATTTCTTTTGTCTTCTTAATTGTAGGTGCTAATTTGTGAGTATGGCTAGAGGACAACAAAAAACGCAAGTTAATATTGGTGGTACTAGTAGTGGGGCGGGGGAAGCAAATGCTCAACCAAAGAAAAAGAAAAGGGGCAGTCGGGTTGTGAAGAAGAGCGTTAAGGATTTGTTCCCCATTTTGACTACTAGGACCTCGCCCAAGGTTTTGGTTGAAGTTATGGCTTCCTTTACGGATGAACAAAAACATGTTGTTGTCGAGATGGGGTTTGAGAGCTTATTAATGTTGAGAATTTCTGAGTTTCCGGGGCGTCTAATCTATTGGCTGACTGAGAATTCCAATCCTATGAGTAGTGAACTGGTGTTGGCAAATGGGAAGTATCTTCATATTGACTGGAAGGATGGTCAGATGGTGTTGGGGTTCCCTAACGGTCCATTGGCAATTGATAAGAAGTCAAGTGCCGAGAGTTCTCAATTGTATGAAGAATGGCCATCTTTATTTGGCAGAGAACACTACAGAATGACACCTACTGAAGTTTGTGGTAAAATGGCGGGTTTGTGAGGATGGAGGGGTATGGTTTAGGAGATATTTTACCGTTTTAGTTGATCAAATTATTATTGGATCTATGCAGGGTGGGTATATTAATCCATTGATTTTGAATTGTTTGGAGGACGTTAGTAACATTAGGAAGTTTAACTGGTGTCAATACACGTTGAAAACACTCATTGATAAGAGGATAAATTGGGGGTCATCGATTAAGAAGACTGAGTTCAATGGTCCTTTGTTGTTTCTCACGGTAATATTTTTTTTGGCTCTTGTGTTGAGTGTGTTGGTTTTATAATTTGAATTTTTTTTAATATCCCGTTCTTTTTTAAGGTGCTTTACATGGACAGAGTCGTGGTTGGCGCTCGGGACATGCCAAGAGGAATTCAAGTTTTTTTGGGTTGGAGCACCGATAAAATAAAGGAGCGCAATTCGTTTGAGTTAAACAATGGGGATATGGATTTGGTTTTGTTGATGGCCCTTATGATGGTGAGAGCAGTTCCGGTTGTAATGATGCCCTGATGGATGCTCCGGCTGAGAAACATGACAATATCCAAGGTTCCAATATGCTTGATGGCGGTGCTCAGGTATTGGTCTAGTTTTGTTTATTTATGTTATTTTGTAAAATTATGTTTACATTAGGGATGAGGTTTGAATTCTTCATGTATTGTGCATGTTACTAAATTAATCAAGTTATTTGGTTGTGCTAGTTAGTGTGATACTTTGCGTAGTCATTGTTATCTACATTTCAGTTGCGAGAAAAATACTGAAACACCATTGAGGTTGGGGCTTATTACAAATTTCTATGTATTTTTGTGCGTGTTCGCTGTATACTTAATAAATCTTTTAATGTGATAAGTAGGTTACTGTTTCTGATATCACAAATACATGTGTATTTAGAGCAGTTCATTGTATACTTAATAATTGTTTAGTGTGCTACTTAGTGTGATAGTTCTGCTTAGATAATAAATATTTACAAAGATACTAATTACATCCCTAGTTAATAAATATTTACATTCTAATTTACATGTGTTTTTAGAAAGCAGTTCACTGTATTCTCAATAAATTGTTTTAATTGAATTCTGTTTCTTGCAATTGTTTACGTTTATGAAGTGATATGTAAACTAATTGTAATCTTACATGTAAATTTTTCTTTTGGTTTTTTATGTGATTGACATCACAAATTGGCGTCCAAGTTGTCTTGTATTGCCACGGATGTCGTGGATATTATTTCCATATTACGAATGCACCGGATGATGTGTCTTCTGATTCAGTTTTTGGGAGGATGAGGGACGCTGCCAGGAACTTGATTTTTTTTAGTGGCAAGCAAGGGGATGTGCAACGTACGGATGACGTGGGTGACAAAGAGTGCGACGCAGCAGAACGAAGCTTTCGGAATAATCCCGAGAACATTGTTATACTGGAGAAAATAGAAAGTGATGTGTTGAGGAAGAACGAGTTTACGAAGACGTTTGACGGTCCAAGCTTCAGTATTGGGTTAACACAAGTTGGTGTTATGGAAGGGTGGGATTCCATAATGGAAACTTCAAGACAATATTCGAATGTTTTTTCAGAGGCACCATTGGAACAAGAGACGGTGCCAGGCGATAAGCCCTCCGTGAGTTTGTGTTTTTTTTATTATTAATGTTGTAACTTGTTTTAATTGTATTAATGTTTTAGCTTGTACTAGTCTACTGTATTAATGTTTATTTGTTACTGTGTAGTTGTTTGTTTTTTACTGTATGCTTATGATTTCCATATTATAATATCTTTTTTTTTAATTTAAAGGATGATCAAGATAGGAATGATGACGGTGGGCATGCTAAAGAGGGAAACATACATGGGAATGAAGCGTCGGCCGTTGTAAATGTTGGGAAGGAGGTTGGTAAGGCCGCATCGAAAACTGGCCAAAAGAAGTTGAAGAAAAGTTCTGTTGTGGGCGCTCCGGTCGCTGGTTTGTGTACTAGTTCACATGAGATATATCCGAGTTTGGATCCTGATGAAATGCAGCAAATGGTGGCTAAATGGATGTTTGAGAAAACAGGAGCGCATTTGTGTAAATTAACTTTTTCATTTTTTTCCTTTTAAGTTTTACATTTGGTGACATTCATTTTTAACAATAAACTCATGTATATATTATGACTTGTGTTAGGGAGGAGTTGGTATACAAAGTTGGTGATAGATCGCTATGGAGGAGAGAGATGGAGTCATTAAGGCATTGGAGAGTATGTATCTCAGAGATGTGGTTTCCGTGTGGTCGATGATTTTAAATGCGCGCGAGAGTTTGAGAAGCAAAAGCGCACCCACAAGATTTTTTGCTACGGCTTACTCCACTGTAATATATTATTTTATTCATTTGTAAGATTCATTCTTGTATTTGGGGTTTAATAAATATTTTTTGGCGGTTTTGTAGACGTATAGTATCGTGGTCCCCAAGTATAGGCTTGATGATAAGTCCTGCGTTGGCAATTTTCTCTCGAGCTTTGATCTTTGAAGTGGGTGTTGAGACCACTACAAAACTACAAAAAATTGAGTTGGTTAGTTTAATTGTACGTGCACTAGCATCATTTTTGTGGTTGGTTTATTCATTGGTATTTTTTTTGTGCAGTTTTTCTTCCCTATATGTAAGAGTGAGCACTTATTTGTCATCGTGTTTCATATAAAGAGGAGAAACTGTCACATTTTAGACAACTCGACTGTTGGCGGTACATCTTGCGATAAATACGAGAAAACCTCCGAAGATTTGGTTAGTAGCTTTTCTTAGTAGCTTTTCTCAACTATGCAAAATTAATGTACAAAGTTCCACATATTTTGGTTAGTCCATGCAAAATGCATTATTTACTGTATTGTTAGTGCAATTTCAATGTATACACAACACATTATTACTGCAATGCCCGACATTCTTGGAGGCTTCCTAGTGTGGGAATTTTTGGAAGTAATAAGTTCTGTTAAGTTCAATGAAATGATTGCAAAAAATGTTTTTGAAACTTGGAAGATTTTTTTTATTTATTAGTATTAATTTGGAGTGTGCCACAAGCTACTTTTCTTTTTAAGTACATATCATTGGAGATTTTTCAACTTTTTACGGGTTGTATGGTTTCCATTGCAAATTCATTGTACGCATACTGTAGTATTACCGTGTATTTAGTGCAATTTAATGTATACATGATATATATTTTTACTCAATGTCTATTGTTCACTTGGTGTATTTTTACTGTATATATAGTGCAAATCCACTGTACAGATAATGAAGTATTTACTGCTTTACACCCATGTGTTGTTTATTGTTGATTTAATGTTATGTTTACTTGTATTTGTTTCTAGATGCGGGTTTTTTCATTATATCTTTCTTCGAGGGGTTGTGATCAGATGTCATGGGCCGTCAAAAATGCTAAATTGAGTAGGTTGTCTATGCCGTGGAGGGACTCGGAGAACAAAGTTGATTGTGGGATTTTTGCAATGCGCCACATGGAGACATACATGGGCGGAGGCGCAAGAGGTTGGGACTGCGGGCTAAAAAAGGGTGGCGGGAATCTAATATCTAACCTTCGCATTAAGTATTGCTACTCGATTATTAGCCAAGAGAACAATGAGCAAAGAGAAAAGAGTCTGATGGAGGCAAGGAAGTTCTGGATGGGGAAGGATGTTATGTGATTTTATCAGTTTTTTTAGGATGAACGTGTATTAACTCTATGTTACTATTTTATTTTGTCGGTTCTCTTTGTTGGATTATTTATTTCCTTGGATTTTCGTGTCGAATTATCTTTGTGAATGCTACAATGGTCTAGTTAGGCGATTTTGTTGTTGGTTGTTTTTTTGTGGTCTAACTGAATATCGTTTTTGTTGGAATTGTTTAATTAATGCAGTTTAATTAATTGATACGTGTTGTGTGTGTGGTTTAATGTTTGTTAATATGCGCCCATGATAGTCGAATGTTGTATAATTAATATTAGAATGTTGTACAATTAGTGTATTTTTTACTGTAAATCGAAAACTGAATATCGTTTTGGTGTATAATTAGTATTAGAATGTTGTGTAATTAGTGTATTTTGACTGTAAATCTAAAACTGAATATCATTTTGGTGTATAATTAGTATTAGAATGCTATATAATTAGTGTATTTTTACTGTATAATTAGCATCAAAATGTTGTATAATTAGTATTTTTACTGTAGATTTAGTGTATTTTCACGATGTACATTGGTAATTTGGTTCACTGTGCGGTTAATATTGTTTCAGTGTATAATTGTCATATTTCACTGTACTATATATACATGTTTACTGTGTATTGAATGCAGTTATTTTGTACAGTAAAAATATAAATAAAAAAATAAATTATAATGAGCAGGTGATAACATACTAACCAAACAGTAAAATGTACTAACGAAACATTATTGTTGATGCAAAGAAACATTGAAAACATACTAAAACTCGATGTATGTCTTTGTTGATTGAAAATGGTTAATATCTAATTAGGTTTTTGAACGTTTGGGGCATGTTCTACTATTATGGGTTGTGACTTCGCCACATATACCACATCATCTCTTCAATTTTGTGCTTGCTTTGATAGCTTTCTCCCTTTACTTTGTATACGACTTTTCACGCGGCTCCCACTACCTTTGTTTTTTGCTTGTTGTGGTGGCAATACATTGATATCCTTTCCTGATGTTGTCCCACAATAGGTTTCAATAACTGCTTGCTTGCCAACTACGGACCTTTCATTCTCTTGTTCGAGTAGTAGCTTTTGCTTTTCTTCTGATAGTAAGCGTGACAAAGATGACAATTTCTCTATATCACCTTGGGCGAGCCCAAGACAACTATGGAAATCTGACCAAAGCTTGTTGAGAGTTACACATGCTGTGTTGCCTCCATTGAATTGGTACACATCACCGTTCCTTGAAAAATGATGAATTGATGCATTTTTCAACCAACGCCTTGTTAGATATTTGGATGGAATCTCTTGTTCTCCCTTTATCAATAACAGTATATGGCGACAAAGTAGTCCGCTTTCAAACATTTTGCAAATCGCACTTGACATTGACTCGTTCTTGTAACAAATGACATCATATACCCTACCAGTTTTGTCTCTTATTTTGTAAGAACACGTGTATGTATTATCAATCACACCAACCACTGTGCAACTGAAACACGATTGTTCAATTTCTTTGTCGACTTCGAGAACACCGCATGTGTGTACACCGATCTTTGCATGTTTCTCAATCAGAATGGTGTATCATTTGGGATTTAACGTTTCACATTTGTTGCCTAATCTATCGGATTCGTGGCGTTGTGAGTCCATGGCACTTTCAAAGTGCATAAAAAATTTCACCAAACTTGCCTGAGGGTTTGTGAAATTGCCAAACCAACTATTTGTACTTTCAGATCTTGACGTTGTCCTTATTAGACCTCCCATTGGCACGTCCCTAAAATATGCCGGTATCCATTTTTGTCTAAGATCGAACATTGTATTAAACCATGGATGTGAAGTTAACTCATACTCAAGCATTACATCATGCCATTTTGTCTCGAACTCTGCTGGCTCATCGTAATCATCCCATACAACAGAATTTAGTTTCGGCCTAAAACTATTATCCTTGAGCAATGCCGAACTGACTTTGGTGTTTACCTTCTCCATGATGTGCCACATACATAGACGATGACTGGTACTTCGGAAAACAGCTTGTATTGCATTCTTCATTGCGGGGTCTTGGTCAGTAACAATATAGCTTGGTTCTTTACTCATTGCTTCTAAGAAATTCTTGAATAGCCATATGTATGACGCTTCATCTTCCTTTATTATCAACCCAGCTCCAAACGTTACACAACGCTTATGATTATCTATTCCCGTAAAAGGCGCAAACACCATCTTCTACCTGCCATTTTGCATAAATAATTTCAATTCAATAGACATTGAAATAAATATGTAGTACAGTGAAATTTCAATTATTATACAGTGAATATCACCTACCAGTACAGTAATATTAAAATGAACTAACAATATTATTTGGAAGGATTAATAGGTCTTTCTATTTTTGTATAAATGCAATTCAAGACACAGTGGAATAAAAAATAGCATATAGCAAAATTTTGAAATTTACACAGTACAATGCTCGTATCCAGATAGTAATGTCAAATTAAATAAACAACACATGTTCGTATTATTACACAGTTAATATCACCTACAAGTATAGTAATATTAAAATGAATTAACAATATTTTTATGGAAGGATTAATAGGTCTTTGTATTTTTTTTATAAATTCCATTCAAAACACGGTGGAATAAAAATATCCTACACAGCGAAATTTTGCTATGTACACAGTAAAATGATCGTATACAGACAGTAATGTCAAAGCAAATAAACAACACCTGTTCGTATTGTACGTAGCGTCAAACGAAACGACGTCACCAAATACGCCATAATTCCGCACTGACGTCTGGTCTGCCCAAAATAGTCGGGTTAGCTGATCATTCTCATCGACATCATAATTGAATGCCATTCCTGGACTTATTTCTTTTTTCCTCAAGCTCTCTTATCTATTACCAACTGTGCATCTGCACCACATATGTAGGCCTGCAAGTCTCTCCTAAAGTTTTTGAAGTCTATTTGAAGTTCTCCGACATTGGAGTACCCTCCCACCATCTCTTTAAACACCCTGAGGGTTTTAGCAGTACCAACATTTGCCTTTGTGCAATTCAAGATGAACTGTTGGTGCCCAAAATTAAGACTCTTGTTCACCTTCATAAATTGTCTGTATGGTTCTGATCTCAGAGAATGAGTATGCCGCTCTTCAAAGTATTTTATCTTGTAGGAATTTGGTGTTGCGTATTGAAATATACACCTTGCATTGCACCCCACACGACTTGACGACCTTGTACGTGATGTTGAACTCCTATGCGGATCATCTTCTTCATTGGAACCAATTGGAGGTGAAACATTACTGTTTTTGAACCCTTCTCGGTTGCATACTATATATTGGACATGAATGTCCTTATTTTGAACATTCTTGTTGTACTTGTTCGAATGTCGAATCCACTATATGAGCCATATTCGCTATAGAATTGCACGCCTTTCTCTAATGATGGAAATTCCATTCCTATGCGCGGTATTTTGTCTTGTTCAACTATTGGGATCCAATACTTTGTTAAACCAGGCGAAATCTCTAGTCTTTCTCTAGTGTAACCTGCATTGTCTAAATCAATAAACAATTAATTAGTTCTCTGAAGCAAAATACCTATATATAAGGAATATCAATTTATTGATTTAGACAGTAAACGGTACAGTAAAATACAGTAAATTGTACACTAATAAACAGTAAATTGTACACTAACATACAGCATAATAGGCAGTTATAACATTGGTTAAAAGTATCATAGAAGAGCAATCTATTTTTCGTAGTATCATGGGACGTGTGCTATGGTTTTAGAAAACAATTTAATAATTACAGTTACATACACACCATTATATATAAATATACAGTAAATTGGATTTTAAAGATTTCATTAATGTACGTATACAGTAAACACACATTACACGTACATTAAAATACAACTACACATACAGTGTTTCGCTAATAAATTTCGTTCAAAGCATCTTGGAAGGTGTTCGAGTTTTTACAAGCAAACATATATGTAATACAATATATACAACAAATCAGTTCTAAATAAACACTAATGTCATACTATTTATACTGTTAAATATCAAAGTAACGTTGTTTCTCATGTTTCTTCGTACACAAACAACAGAAGGATGGAGGGGCAATATTTTTCCCGAAATTACAATTACATAAATTTTAAAAAAAATAAACAGTGTATAGAGATAAATATATATTCACCTTTTTGTACGTCGGAATCGTTAATATTCTCTTCCATCGCCGGCACCGATTTTGTTTTCTTCTGTTATGGGGTATGCGCAGACTCTCTCTATTGATTTTTTGCGAAATGCGTCTATGGTTAATTTGCGTGCGTCTATGGTTATATTGCAGTCGTCGGAAGAAGACAGACGTTTTTTTTTTTTGGAGGGATATTGTTGATGAAGACACACGTTTTTTTGGGTGGGGATATTGGTTGTGATTTGGAAAGATTGTGAATCCATTTCTTTCCCCTTATCTATTCCTATAAATTAGAACGGTTCCACTACATTGATTTGTTATTTTCTCAAATTGTCTATTGTGTCCTTATTGCCTATATTTAATAATTGTTAAATTAATATTAGCCATTAAATCTGAACCATTAATTGTAATATTTTCAAAGGCTTGGATAAATCCCTACCGTCTCATATAAGTGGGGTGTCCCATTTGAACCTTCCCTATATATATATATATATATATATATATATATATATATATATATATGATTTGGTTCAAATGAGACCACCCTCCCTAGGTGAGACAGTGTGCACTCATCTTGCCCCATTGATCTTAAAAAATGAAGGGATGTGATTAATTCAATTTTTTTAATTATTTCCTAATTTTCGCTGATTTTAAGGGTAAGATTGTAATTTTGTAATTCAAATTAGTGGTCCCAAAGATTGTATAGTTGATTAGTGGTCCCAACGTTTTATGGGGCTGAAATTGACACTCCGGATTTTGTGGCGGAATTTAAGGAACCTTGTTTTCTTTCCAAATATTTTTATTTTACAAAAGACAGATTAAGGTTCTTTTCTTATCGCATAATTAGACACCAAATAATGCATATTTAGTTATTTTGTTGGTACTTTGTTTAAAAACAAGACATAATTGAATATAATGTCTTTGCATATGTAGTTATACTACACTTTGCATAAATAGGTTCAATATAATGTATATTTAGTTATGAAAATGTGATGTTGCTTTTGGAAATTATAAAAATGGGTTGTTACATAATGTACTGCATATTTAGTTATTCCACAATGCATGGATAGTTTCTAGATAATACATAGTTAGTTGATTTTGTTGCATAGTTTATGACGTCTTGCATAGTTGGATATACTGTACTACATATTAGTTTTTTTACGCTTCATAGATAGTTTTCAGATAATGCATATTTAGTTGAGTTTTGTTGCGTATTTAGTTTTCGAACTCACTGTTCGTTATTTCTCTGTAATATTGCACCGATTTTTCTTGTTTTTTCTCTGTAATTTTCATGAACTGTAATTTTCGAGTTCTTCACATTTTCTTTATTTGCGTTAATGGAGGAATGAGAGAGAGAGAGAGAGAAAGAGAAAGAGAGACGTGAGATTGGGAAAATTGGGAGATGTATGAGAGAGAAAGAGATTTGATTCTATTTTTGTAACTAACTTGTTATGTTATATTACCCTACTACCCTTATATTGATTAAATTGATATTTTAATATATTTTTTATCCATTAAATCATACTCATTGATTAATAGTGGGGGATGGTTGAGATTAGTCCATTCTGTCTCACCTAGAGACATGGTCTCACTTGATCATCCCCCTATCTATCTAATATCCTAAAAACATACATAAAATAAATCAAATCCAACACAAACCATCCCTCAACAAACCACCCAGATTTCTTGCCAATTCACTTTCGCCATCACAAATCAACCAATCAATTTAGTTCAATTATAGAAAAATTTAGTTTTCAAATAAAATTAACTTATTTTTCTAAATTTAAAACTACTGATTTAATAATGAAAAGAAAATATTCAAAATTAAGATTTGGAAGCCGAATATTATTTCGCATTGTATGATTTCGTAATAAAAATGAGAATACTGATATTGTATTTTTTTAAAAAAGGAATCTTCATATGTTAACCAAATTTACTATTATAAATATAGATTAAATATTTAATTAATATTGATTAATATATCCACCAAAATCGTTGGATTTGATTTTACTGAAAATCAAAAATTGTAAAAAGGATAAACAGGGGTAGGCACTAAACACGCGCGTGCAACTCAAAGATTTTTTTCATAAATTAGAAAAAATCATAAATTTGTACACAATGTTTGACAATGTAAAAGTCATTGGATTTAAATCTAACTCCTAATAAGCTAATATTATGCTGTTGTTTAAATCAGTATATTTTATTTTACAAAATACTTATTTTTAAATACAACAACACCCTTTGTTTAAAAAAACAACAAAAGAAAAAAAACATCAAAAGCATTCGTGGTTTCCAAATCCATTTGAGTTATCCAAACCTCACTTTGCTTTACTTTTGTATATACGCAAACAAATTAATTGTTTCCGGACAAATCAATCCGAAAATCTTATTCTTTGTAATTAACATTCTTATATAATACATATATATAAGGTATTAGAGATTTTTGGACCCCTAAATTTGTCTTAATTAATTTTTTGGGCCTGAGTCAAAAGACTCACTTGCCTCATAAAAGACACGGCCCTGTAGGGAGAAATCAATACATATTGGGTGGGTTTTAGTGTTTTTCATGGTGTTTGATTTTCTCGAAAATAGACAGAATAACGGGACAAAATTATAAGTCGAGGCGAGAATTAGATTTTCTATCCGCAAGGAAAAATTGCCCCATAAAAAGTGCTAACGGTTCGGACAATCGTCTCTAAGATACAATGACTTTCAAGTTCGACTTAGCAAAGACTTGCAAAATCGAACTTACAAAATGAACACAACTCTGTTTAGAACTTTCAAATACAAAAAGGAAGAGATGAAACAATATAGGGTCTTTGTATAGACATCCAAATGCCCTTTCGAGCAGGTGCATCCTTTGGTCCGAATCGATCAGTATTATTGATCGCACCTTGATCAAGAGACACGCACACTGAACAGAGGCATCCGATCGATGAACGCCCAAATCGGTGCCGTGTGTCGCCATCCGGGCGACTCTGCCAAGTCACTGCCACCTAAGTTGTACTGTCACATCACCCAGCCACTAGACCGAATCCTGGTTCGATTTTTCAAGACTTTAAGGCTCCTCAAAGCTCCTCGCGATGATGCGTAAATACGCCCAATGCAATGTGTCTGGGCCCGATCCTGGCTCGAGCTCGGACGGTACTTTGCACCATCCCCGCAGCTATTTGAGCTAGCCAAAGGCGCTAGTCAAAATTTACTTGGTCCGCTAGAGTGTACAATAAGGAGCTACACATGATTAATCCTTATTAGTGGTGAAACTCTATATAAACTAGTCAAACATTTAATATGCTTTCTATGTGGGATATGACTTTCCATATTCTCACCCTTTTATATTTCATATATAAAATGTATTTAAGTGACTAATTTTATGCATTAATTTCTCATTCACGCGAAATAAGTTTTAAAAAATTCAAAATGCTAAATTCGTCTAACCGCGGTGTAGATTACGATTATACCATCAAAATCGGGTCAAAACCCATTTTTATAAACCAATTTCCAACATTTAGTTGATCAAAATCAAAATTCTTTAACGAAGGATTTGGTCATTCTGGGTTCAAAAATAATTTTCTTGTACATGAGTTGGTAGATCGAAAAGAAGTTTCCTTATTTTGAAAATTTCTCCCATTTTAATTCTCAACTAACATTTCATTTCAGAATCCCATAACTGTGGCACTCAAGAAATTTTGTGTTTTTTTTTAACATACAGTTTAAAATTCTGCGAGTGATCCTATCAGAAGCTGGATTCTTGCATAAATAAACCAAGAGTCCATATTCCCCGTTTGTTGGTGCAGTACTGTCTTCTTCAAAATCGGTAAATTTCCAAGTAATTTATGTGTCTTTTAATTAACAATGACAAATATATATTCAATTCAAAGTCTTATTGCACCGTATATAAAAGAAGCTCTCGTTCTCTCTCTATTGTAATCCTGCTGAAAGCTTAACGTACATAAGACGAAAAAATTAAAAACTGGACTGACTATTCTTCTGTTCTTCATGAAATGGTTCAATTGGGCATACAGAATCCTCGAGCTCGGACTCAACAGGGAATACAGCCTGGCTGATATTCATCATCAAGTTGAGGAGCTTAAAGAATGGGAACTGTCGTCTGATGAAACGATTGAGGACCCGAAGATTCGAGCTCGTGGCTTGGAAGTTCTTTGGTGGAATACTTTGCTCGTTTCTGAAAAAATTACCTGGATCAACCATAGTTTTCACTCGAACCAATTTTTCAAAATTGTTCTTAAAGTACTTCAGTCCCCAACTGCTTGCTTGTGCATAACTAGTGCCGTCAGCCGCGTTATTTACTCCCAAATCAAGGTCTCTATAATTGATGTAGGCAGCTCTAGGAGACTTGGAAACATATGGAGTCATGTAGTCGTACAATCTTCTTACCCAAGTTATTGACCTTTCTGATGCCTCGGGCCCAGACTCATCCCAGTACGCCAGTTGTTGGATTTTGTACAAGTTACCTGCTCTATGAGGGAATGGAAGCGCATCTTCGGAAATTTCCTTCATTTTTCCACCGTATGGCACTACTAGCATTTCTGCCATACATGTTTCTCGTTCATGTAACAATTTCCACATACCTTCAAAACCAGATACTGGGATGGATTCCTGCACGTAGTCTAGTTTTGCTTTGAAATGAAATCTTGTTATTGGAGCGACCTTTGCTAATTTCTGGATTTCTACTTGTTAAGACTTGTGGTGATTCTCCGATAGAGTATCCACCAAAG
The DNA here is from genome assembly GCA_016081115.2 of Rehmannia glutinosa. Lineage (NCBI taxonomy): Eukaryota > Viridiplantae > Streptophyta > Magnoliopsida > Lamiales > Orobanchaceae > Rehmannia > Rehmannia glutinosa. Next base: position 31,020 of record JABTTQ020000766.1, on the reverse strand, counting down.
AAAAGGGTCGATTGAATCCAACTCACTTCGGTGCAATCTTCTCTTCTTACACTCAATTCGGAAAGCTTTGTTCTAACAAATGAAGCGAGTTGATCCACCCGTCCGAGAAATAGTGAAATGAAGATGGCTTGTATAGTTTTCTCCCCACTTTTACTTGAATTTACTGGTCCAATGGAGATTGCAATTAAAAGGTCTTCATGGAGATTGGGAGCGGCGTATTGCCATTTATGAATAAGCTCTGTTGCATTTTGTTCTAGGGTCCTACCAACTGAGAATATGGTTAAAGTCTCCGGACAAAACCAATTTCAGATTTCAAGCGATTATGACGCCAAAGCTAGCGCCTCCACCACCCCGATGGCCCGAAAAGATCCTCGCCCATTGATTTTCGATCAAGAATCCTTCCTTTAACATCGACCAACCGTGCATCAACAATATTATCAGCAGCAAGACCAAATTTTCTCAACAATGGTCCATACCCTCCTCCGCTAAAGAGCCCGCCAACTCCAACAGTGGGACAAGCACCTGCTGGAAATGCGAGTGTCTTACTTTTCTCACTAATTTTGTAATAAAGTTGCCCAATGGTTGCACCAGCTTGAACCCACGCTTCTTTTTGCTCAACATCAATTGTTATTTCACTTAGATTGAGCATATCAAGGACCACATATGGGACCAAGTATATGAAAGTCCCTCATAGTCATGTCCACCACTTCGAGTTCTAATGTGCATTCCGTTTTCTTTGGCACACAACACGATAGTCGGAATTTGGGATTCATGCACCGGAGTGACAATGACTTGCGGTCGAGGGGTGGAGGCTATTGTGAATCTTCGGCTTTTTATGGAAGATTGGAGGATGGACAAATATGACGAGTTGTTTGGAGTATAGACAACATTGGAAATTCCAATTTTGTTTTGCAAATGAAGAGACAAACATTGGAGAAAATCATTGTGACCGTGGGATTGAGCATACCACGAGCACAAAAGGATGATAACAAAAAGAACAGAGGATTTTGAAAGGCTTGTAGTAGTGCTCATTGTTTGTAAATTGTAACTAATTGATATATATGAAAGATGAGAAGCAAGAAATGCTTCTATTTATACACACAATAAGCCGTGATTGTGATTTGGTCAAGGGTCTTCTGACTTGCATTCATGAGTATATGACAAAATGTTATTCAATTCCAAAGATGATTCTATCTAATTTGGATGAAGCTAGTTATCAGCGTTTTCATTGATTGCAATTGACCGTAACCAGGCTTATTTAACATAAGATGACATATACTCCACCAAGTTAAATTTTTTGGGTATTTGCCAACCCTTTAGAGTACCAAAATTACGCACTAATGAGATCAACGCCTTCAGGGCATCTCCAACCCAACTTCAAATCCCACCTTATCACACCAAATATGCAAAAATCCCTCTCCAACCCAACTCTAAACCTCACACCAAATTTGGTGTAGTGAATAGTATTACACCAAATTTGGTGTAACACTATTCATTTACACCAAATTTGGTGTAATGCAAATATCCCACATTTGCCCTCCAATTCCCTTTTACTTCAAAATTAAATTCCAATTATATCCCCATTTTACATATAATTAATTTATATAACATGATTTTAATAATTAATTAATATTTTCTATAAATTAATAAATAACAAATAATTATAATGTAAATTATAAGAAATAATAATATTAATTTTAATATTTATTTTAGTAATATAACTAATTAATATAATATTAATTAAATGAAAGTTTATAGTTAATTACATTACTATTTAAAAAAATATAAGTAAATAAAATAATTGTATAAATAAATAAATTTTGTTACTATAAAATGAAGAAAAAAGAATAAAATATTCATTTGGTGTAAGATTTGGTGTAATGGGTTGGAGATGGTTTTGACAAAATTACACCAAAACACCAAATTTGGTGTAGTTTTTACACCAAATTTGGTGTAATGGGTTGGAGATGGTCTCAGAGTAGGCATTTTCCCTGATAAACAAATAGTATTATCATATAATATAATATATAATATACAGATATATAGATTAAGGGATATATACAAATCTCTTTCGGAAATATTATTTTTGTAAAGGACCAATTTGGAGATTTGGTCCTCACTTTTTTTATTTTTTGAAATTGGCCTTTTAGATGACTATTTTTCAGATAATTGGTCCTATAATTTTTTTTTTCCTTTTTTAGAATTTATATCTTATATTTTTTATTTTTTATATTTATTTTTTATTTTATCTATGTAATATGGGTGTCAAAGTGAAGATCGTAAAAAGACGATGAATTCGATATATCATACGTAAAAATAGATTAAAAATAAAAAAATTAAATTTTAAAAAAAAAAAGACAAATATAATAAGTTTAAGATTAAAAGAAAAAAGAAAGAAAAAGGTGACCGAGCCCACTAAAAATAATAAATGAAAAAGGAAATTTATGTAGGCGGGAAGCACTGATACGGATATGACACAGATACGATACGACACGGATACGAAAATACGACATATTTTGAAATTTTAAGGATACGGGTATGGTATATATACATATAAAATTATATATTTTTCTATTATTGAAAATATAGGCGTACTAAGTATAATTAGAAAAATAATGTTTCAATCATAGAAAACTAAAATTTCATAAGTACTCAAACTGAAATGTGATAACTCACATAGACACAAAAAATGCTGAAAAAATGAGCAATATAATCAATTCTATCTATTTTCACATGTAGATATATCCATGGAGTATCCATGAAGTATCGGATAAAGTATCGTATCAAATATGTATCCGGTACGGGTACGGCATCCTCACAGAAGTATACTTACTTCTTAGGGTGGCGTTGATGGGAAACGTCTACCTAAAGGTGTTAGATCTCATAAGAGCCTACCCTTGATAGTATACTTCTTAGGGTGGCGTTGATGGGAAACGTCTACCTAAAGGTGTTAGATCTCATAAGAGCCTACCCTTGATTTTTAAAGAGGTTGGAAAATAGCCAAATACCCCAGAAGTGTAACTTCTTGGGGTATTTGTCATCTTCTGTTAAATAAGCCCCGTAACTCGGTCTAAGTGACTCATGTTCCATGAGCAATTTTTGATTTCAACCAGTACAAACATATACATACTATCAACAAACAGACGCGTGAAATGGGAATAGGAATAGAAATTGAAACTAATTAATAATCTTATTGGGTGTAATAGAGTGCTAGAGTGCATCCATATTTGACTGAGTCATATTTAGATTAGGTTTATTTGGAAGCCTCTTATATTAGGACTCTAACAAAAATATGCGATTGAGATATATATTGATATTTCTCCTACTATCAGAAGAGTAAGAAAAATCATTCCCTCACAAAATGAAGAATAATCTCTCCTAAAATTTCTTAAAATTTCTATCTACGGTACAAGAAGGGTGTTGGCGTACACAGTTCGTGGAGTGATACACATCAACGAAGAAAGTTTGTAGGCGAGTCGTAGATCTGAATGTGATGACACCCGAGCCGAGCTGGCACCAAATTGTTCCACGTGGCCATTCAACACATGAAGGTATGGGACCCACAAGGCCAGCACGGACCGAGTTGGTGACGTCAGCGACCGACCCTGATGATGTCATGAATTGTGCTCGGTTACCATGAGCCCAATCTTGGCGGGAAATTCAAAGGATAACCATCCGATTAAGGAAGGCTAAGTATATCATTAACGTGAATAAGGCGACACTTGTCAACACACTAGCCAGATGAGTCGACAAGTAGCAAACACTTCGCCTGCATGCGTACTCAGCGAAGGACAAGTGTCCCTTTTTAATTATTTAAGTATTAAGTGTAATAGTGAATATTAAAAACCCACTAATGAGATGGGTATAAATAGGGTCTCATTTATTAGGAAAAGGACAGGAAAAAATAAGAGAGAAAAAAAAACACCTGTAAACGCAACCCTGTAAGAAAAACCGACCAGAACTTTCGGCATGGAAACATATATAAAAAGGCATAATTAGCCTACACTTAGACTTATTTCCATTTCCACGTAGCACGTCCTCACACATCTTTGATTGTTGACCAAAACGCACGTCAACAAATTGGCGCTAGAAGTAGGGCCCCGTAAAGGTCCAGTCCGAATTCCAGGCTATATCGAGTCAAGTAAAATCAGGTAAAGCTAAACGTTAACCTTTTCGTAATAGACAAGATGAGTCAACAATCACGAAATGCCCGTTTAAACGAGGAACATCACCTAAATAATCAAACCAGCTAAACTACAAATGGCCAAAATGTGCCCCCAACCGAAGCAGGGAGCACAACGTTACTTCCTCTGGCCCAGTTTATTGCCAATCCTACGTTTGTGCAGCAGATGAATCAACTTATCTCTCAAACGCTTGCCACCACCAATTCACAAGCACCTCCTGTAAATACTCACCCACTCAACCCCCCACTAAATATTAATATAAATACGCAAGCCCCTGTGCCTCCCCATAATGAAGGCCAGGAGGCTAGTTCTGGCCACAAACAGCACGGTCGTCGTGACAGAAGACGACCACGTGATGACAACGAGGAACAGAGTCGTGTGGCGGAATCGCAGCTGGAGCCTACATGCCACCGCCGCGCCCGCTCTGTGTTTGCAGGGCGACTAGGGGACAATCCTCTTCACCCTACTCGATCAATAAGCTCTAGGCTTCGGTTTCAGATGAAAGAGAACCGGGGAGGGCCCATCAAACTCAAAGTACTAGTCTGCTATTGGAACGGGAAGCAGAAATTCATCGTCTTCACCGCGGGTTGAACGAACTAGAGGTGGTCTCGAAAATAACCAGTTTCAGAGGCGCGATCGTGTATGTAGCCACTTTACATTATATCGCCTTTTGTTGCTAGTATCTTATCAACACCGTTGCCGCCGAAGCTCAAAATCCCACAGGTCGGTCTATACAACGGTGAGACCGACCCCACAATGCACATCCGCAAGTACTTAGCGTGGATGGAACTTTACAGCCCCAGCGATGCCATTCTCTGCAGGGCGTTTCCGTTGATGTTGGGCGATCGAGCCCATCGTTGGTTCAGGACCCTGCCGCAAGGGTCCATTCGATCCTGGGCCGACCTGGCCCTCGCATTCATAGCACATTTTCTCACATGTAAAGTCCGAGCTGCACCAAAGGATTTCCTTGTAAATATCAAACAGGGAAATAATGAGTCCTTAAAAAGTTATATTGCTCGGTTCAACAAACAAGTTCGAGAGATGGAAACAGTGTCAGACGATGCCATTCTGATTGCTGTCATGGCTGGGCTTGCCCCCGAGACATGGTTCAATTACTCTATACATGAATCGGGGGCGACCTCGTATTAGGAATTTTTGATCCGCGCAGAACGCCACATTTGCGCGGAGGAGGCTATGGCAAGTCAACGCCCCCAACAAAAGACTGGGGGCATAAAGAATAATGGGAAGAAAGAGCCCGCTACTGGGTCGGGGTCGGGTTTTAGGCCATTTTCGGAGCACCCGACCACCGGATATAAGGCTCGCCAGGAAGTGCGAGCCGAAGTTGTTGCGCTGAAGAGTACCTTGACCCACACTCCAGCAGCAATTTGGAACGAGATACAGGGTCTGAATTTGTTGCCCCCAGCTCGGCCTTTGAGGCTCGAGCCGGCCAAATTGGATGCACAATGATATTGTGCCTATCATATATCGATAGGTCATGATGCCGACGAATGTCGGGACCTTATTAGGGAAATCATGCGCATCATTCAGAAGGGCGGTTTAAGAAGATACGTCCACGAGTTACAGCCCCCATCGGCACTTACTCCAGGTGTGAACCCGGAGCGATTGGTGAATCCAGCTCCCTTACCACTGCCACCGAATGAAAATCAAGGTAGGGAGATCCTAATGATGTCTGGTGTAAATAGAATCAATATTAATGCAGCTGAGGATAGCCGCTCGAATAGAAAAAGGAAAGCCGACGTCAGGCAAGCTGCCCATGCGGAAAGGCAAGTTCAGGTAGCCGAGATCAGATAAGGCCAACCAACAGGCCGTTTTGTCTTTTCCGACGTTGATGCTGACTAGGTGGTCCACCCCCACTCCGACCCCCTGGTCATTACCGCACCGATCTTAGGCATCCCAGTCCATAGAATTTTGATCAACACAGGGAGCTACTCTTCAGCCATCTATGTTCGAGCCTTCCGGAGGTTAAACATGGACGATAATTATATTCGTCCTTGCAATGACGGTATTTTGGGCTTTGGTGGAGGAAGAATAATCCCGCACGGGGAGGTTGACCTGCCCATCCAAATGGGATAGGGACTGCATAAGCGAACCGTCATCACCATATTCAAAATCATCAATGCTGACTCGGAGTATGATGCGATTATCGGAAGGCCATTACTTTATCATTTGAAAGCAGCCATTTCAATTTATCACTTTTGCGTGAAGTTTCCGACCCCAGATGGATAAGCCATCCACAAAGGGAACCAGAGGGAGTCGCGGGAGTGCTCTCTCAAACTCCGACCAGTTATATGATAGAACGAGGTGAAACCAGCAGGACGGTAAGGGACGACCCGGAGGAGAAGACTGAACCTGAGCGGGTAAAAAAGATTGTTTCAGAAAAGGATCCAGGTAGGCGACCTGGAAAAGAACCGATGGTGGAGTACGAAATGAACGAGGTGGAGCCGCGAAAAGAGTCGACAACTGAAGACGAGCTGTCCCTACAGAAAAAAGAAGGGCATAGTAAGAAGAGAAAACATGCGGAACCAGTTGAGGAGGTCAACACGGTCAACGTTGGTAGGCAGAATGGAGGATGCCAATTGCGCATTGGCCACGACCTCCAAGAGCCATTTGAACGAGCCGATCAATTTACTGAAATAATCTCGACGTCCTTGTGTGGACACACTCCGACATGCCAGGAATTGATCCTAAACACGTTTGTCATTGTCTTAATATTGACCTGACGTTCCGCCCAGTTATCCAGAAAAGGCGTAAACTCGGCCCCGATAGGCAGGTCGCCCTGGAGGCCGAGGTCAATAAATTGCTGGACAATCAATTTATCAGGGAGGCCCTCTATCCTCGATGGGTGGCCAACCCCGTGTTAGTGAAGAAAAGCAATGGCCAACGGCGCCTTTGTGTGGATTTCACCGACCTCAATAAGGCATGCCCTAAGGACAGTTATCCCCTGCCTAATATCGATAACATGGTAGATGCCACGGCCGGACATGAGCTGATGAGTTTCATGGATGCGTACTCAGACTACAACCAGATACAAATGCATCCGGACGACGAGGAAAATACGTAGTTTTTCTCTACTCGCGGCGTCTACTCCTACAGGATGATGCCCTTTGGGTTGAAGTATGCCGGGGCGACCTATCAGAGGTTAGTCAATAAAATGTTTGAGCAAATGATAGGTCGTACTATGGAAGTTTTTGTGGACGATATGTTGGTGAAATTTTTGTATATATCCGATTATTTTAATGATCTTAATAAAATGTTTGTTGTTTTGAGAGAGTATAAGATGATGTTAAACCCGAGAAAATGCACTTTTGGGGTCGGCTCGAGTAAATTTTTTGGGATATATGGTTAGCCAAAGGGGGATTGAAGCCAACCCGGATAAAATAAAAGCCATCATTGATCTTGTACCCCTAATTCATCACAAGAGAGTACATAGCTTAACAGCCGATTAGCGCCCTTAATCGGTTCGTCTCACGGTCCACGGACAAATGCAAACCATTCTTTGAAATTATAAAGAAAAATAAGAACTTTGAATGGACCGAGCAAGCACAACTTGCCTTCGAGTCACTCAAAAAACAATTAGCCTCAATTCATTTACTACAAAAACCTACCCAGGGAGAAGACTTATATTTGTATCTTGCGGTCTCTGAGTATGCCGTCACCGGCTCGGTCTTTGATCCAGTTGGATAACTCTATCCAACATCCCATTTATTATACGAGTCAAGCATTACATGATGCCGAGCTTCGATACTCACCTATGGAGAAGATGGCCTACTCATTGATCATTTCAGCTCGGAAGCTTCGTTCGTACTTCCTAGAGCATAAGGTCGTAGTTCTGACCAATTATCCATTAAAGCAAGTATTGCACCGACCCAACACTTTGGGTCAGATGATCAAGTGGGCCATCGAGCTTAGCCAATTTGACATTCTGTACGAGCCACGTACGACAATTAAAAGACAAGCATTGGCCGACTTCGTGGCCGAATTCACGCCTTCAATCCAGTTAGAGGTGATTGAAGATCAGAAATGGAAGTTGTTTGTCGATGGCTCCTCCACTGCAGGCCGAGCAGGGGGCGGGATCGTGATAATCGATCCAAAACACAAGTGCTCTTTGCTTGCTCGGTATGCGGTTCGATTCCCAGCGACTAACAACGGCCGAGCACGGCGCTCCTAGCAGACTAGAAATGGCAAAGATCGATGGGACTAAAACGATTCTTGAACAACGATTCACGCTTGGTCGTCCATCAGATCAATGGGGAGTGAGTATGAGGCGAAAGAACAAAAAATTGCTCGATATCTGAACTTGGTCAAGAAAAAATTATCGGGTTTTAAAATGTGTTACGCATATTCCCGAACAGAATATGCAAGCGATGCCTTGCCTCGGTTGGCCTCCATTCCGGGGACCGGCGATTGCGAGATGTAACCATCACCCACCGGGCTGCCCCATCACTTCATACGCAAAACATACATGCTAGTGAGGCAATCAGCGACCGGATGACTCCTATCATCCAAGATTTTGAGAAGGAGTCCAAACAGAAAAACAAGATCGAAGCTAGAACCTTACGCACTCAGGCTGCTCAGTTTACGCTGGTTGATGGCGTCCTGTACAAACATGGGTACTCCGTCCCACTCCTTCGGTGCTTGTCCGACACAGATGCAGATTATGCACTTCGGGAGGTACACGAGGGAATATACGGAAATCACGCCGGGGGCCAAACTTTGATGTACAAGCTGATACGACAAGGATACTACTGGTCGTCCCTGAAAAAGGACGCGACCGACCTAGTGAAGAAATGTGAAAGGTGTCAAAGATATGCACCCCAGGTCAGGTACCACCCTGAGCAACTTACATCCATATTCAGTCATTGGACGTTTGCCAAATGGGGAATGGACCTCATTGTAAGTCCAAGAGGCTACGATAATCTAGAGGGGGTGAATAGATTATCTCCATCTTTTCAATTATGCCCTCTTTTTCGAAACAAATAAGTTAAGACAATAATAAAGGTGCGGGAAGTAAACAACACGCGTCGATTTATAGAGGTTCAACCCACCTAGTGCCTAATCTTCTACCACCCCAGTATATCCTGGATGGATTTCAAAAAGAAAAAAAGATTTTATTAATTACCAAAATTCATACAACACCTTACAACATCACCTTGAAGAGCACTACACTCTTCTTCAACACCACCATTGAGATTACCACAATCTCTCTTGAAGATTACCACAACCTTCCTTCAACGGCACCTTGTGAAGATCACCACAATCTTCAATCTTGAAGAACACCAAATTCTTCAAACACCTCAAGAGCACCACACTCTTGAAACACCTATCACCTAGATCACCCAAGTGTATTCTTTCCACAAGAATACTCACAAGGATGTCTTGTGTTGAATGATTGACCAAAAATCAAGATTACAACTCAATAATGAATATTACAATTTGAGTGCAAGTATAATCAAGAATCAAGCCTAGACCTCAAGATGTGAAAGTGAAATACTTAGGCTATAAATACAACAAGAGTGTTGAATATGAAAGCTTAGAAATTTGCAGATTTCTTGTTGTGTATTTGCTTGTGTGTAGTTCTCTCTTGTGTCTTCCAATCATCCTCTATTTATAGAAGAGTCTTCAAGATTGGATCTCCAACATAGGCTCCTCCATCTTCACTTTTGTCTACAAAAAGAAGATCACAAGATGTAGAAATAATGTACAAAATTGATAAAGAAAATCTTGCTGATATGGATGTCCAACGGTACAAATTTTGCTGTCAAAAGATTACAGGGCGAACGGTCGCGTAGAGATAGAAATTCAAATATAGATCGTACAAATTTACACAGGGCGACCGGTCGATGGGGGGTCCGACCGGTCGACCCCATGCCCAGTCGGTCTCCCTTTCAATTTTGAAGAAAAGAACGAAACTCGCACAAGCAGGCAGGCACCAGTCGACCCCCTGGGCAATCGGTCGGCCTGCTGTCAAAATCTTCAGTCTCTCTTTCTGTTTCAACTTACACCTTCAGGTACGGGTTGCCCTATAGGGCGACCGGTCGACCACGAGACAGAAGTGTTGTCCAATTTTTTATCGAAAATAAACTTCAAGAAACACTCCGAAAAATAGTAAAAACATTTTAGACCGATCGGGAGTATTAGGACAACATTTAGAAATATTGTTTTGGTGTAAAAACACATTAACACAAAATCATCAAAAGTGTTGTCCAATATTTTAGTCGAAAATAAACTTGAATAAATACTCCGAAAAATTAGTAAAAATATTTTAAATCAATTTGGAGTATTTGGACAACATTTAAAACATTGTTTTGGTGTAAAAACCAATTAACACAAAATCATCAAAGTATTGTCCAATTGTTATCGAATAATAAACTCTAAGAAATACTCCAAAAATTAGTAAAAACATTTTAAATCATTTAGGAGTATTTGGACAATATTTATAAACATTGTTTTGGTATAAAAACTCATTTAAACAAAATCATCAAAAACTTGATAAAAATATTTTTCTAACACTCATTGGACCACTCCCCACTGGCAAAGGGGGCGTGAAGTACGCCATTGTGGCGCGATTATTTCACAAAATGGGCCGAGGCGGAACCTCTAGCAAAGATAGATGAGGAGAAGATTGTTAATTTTGTATGGAAGTCCATTATCTGCAGATTTGGGATTCCGCACTCAATTGTCACGGATAATGGGAAACAATTCGATAACCGGAGGTTTCGGAATTTTTGCGAAGGGTTTCATATTAAAATTATTTTTCGACCCCGCACCACCCACAATCTAATGGGCACGTCGAGGCAAAGTGAACAAAGTACTGAAAGTATACTTTGAAGTCAAGGTTGGAGGAGTCTAAAGGCAATTGGCCCGAGGAGCTTCCCGGTGTGCTATGGTCGTATAGGACAACACACTGAGCGGCCACGGGGGAAATACCCTTCTCTCTCCGCTCACGGCACCGGGCCGTCATTCCCGTGAAATTGAGTCCCTACCTTTAGAGTTGCAAATTTTTCTTGGAAAAATAATGATGTCGCGCTCTGAGCCGAGCTAGACCTATTGGAGGAGAAGAGATGCAGTGCCGAGATGAGAAATGCCGTATATAAACAAAGAAGTGAGAGGTACTACAACTCAAAAGTGAAGGAAAAGAAGTTCCAGATCGGCGATCTTGTCCTAAAGAGAATAACGGGAATCGAGCCCAATCCGCTAAAACCGACCTGGGAAGGTCCGTTTCGGGTCAGTAAGGTCTTGTCAAATGGGGCATATGAGTTGGAATACTTGAGTGGAAAAAAGTTCGAACACCCATGGAATGCAACACACCTTAAAAGGTACTATCAATAAAAAACTCAGCTTATGATTCAGATACGACTCTGGGGATTTATCCTTTCATCTGATATTATGTGAGCTCTCTCAAAGGGAGGAACAATTTTTATTCGCCTCGGCAAAGATCCGAGTGCCGCTTCGATCGCCTCGGCCAAGAGTCGAGCGCCGACTGCTCGTCTCGGGTACGTCCCTTGCACGTCAATAAAGGGAGACTTGCCCAAAAGGCGGACCTACCCTAAAAACTAGGACTCGGTTTAAGCTCCGAGCATAAAACTTAGTGAAAAAAATCCAGGCAGTTGAAACCCACTACTCGTATTGCTTAAGCATTGAAGATCGAGCCCCATACTTGGGAAAAATAAAGAAGGCAAACAAAATAAAATCCATACAACAAGAAGGAAAAACGAGCGTAATACTTAGCAGGAATTCAAATGCATACACAAGTGACTGAAAAAGAAATTCCATTCCAACATCAAAAATATTTATATTGGGGGGGGGCCAGAGCCCATTACATCCAGAGGCCCGAGGCCAACTAACCTATCCAAAAGTCAAAGACGAAAAACTTCAAAAAGAGAAAGAAAAACATCAAGCCCCTTTGGGAGGAGAACCACTGGAGGCCACTTCTTCTTCCTCGGGAGGAGGTGGATCTTGATCACCAGCGGCCTCGGCAAAACGGGGATGCAGGGCCTCGAGGTCGGCATCTAACTGGGCAAGGTCCTCTTCAAGCTGGGTGATGGTCCTGCCGGCCTTAAGCTCCAGAAGGATTTCACCAATGCTGGTGGCGTGCCCACAAGTCAGCATGAAGGCGTACTCTTCCGAGTTCTTGTAAGCTCGGATGGCCTCCACCCGTGCTTCCTCAATCTGCTTACAGGAGGCCTCCTCTATCTCCTGCGTGCATCCATCGGCCATGCGCTATCTCTGTCTCCTCGGCTGAGCAAAGAAGAAGACGCTCCAACTCTGCGACCTTGGCACGAAGCTCATCCTCAGCCTTACGGCCTGATCCCACTCGGCTTCGGCCTTCACAGCCACTTCCCTTTCAGTATTGGCCCTGGCCGTGGCCTCCTCTGCCTGAGTCTTTAGAGACTCCTGCACCCCCTGGCAGAGGGCATGAGCCTCTTGCAAGTCTTGGTGGCGCCTTTCTAGCTTCTCCATTCCGCCGATCATGTGCCACAAAATCCCTTGACGCGCGACCCGGGCACCTCGACGATTGGGCCTTCTCAATCTGTGGTCGCCCGATTTCCCGAGCAAAACTGCTTCGATTCTATGGTCCACGCCCTTGCGGCCACGCCCTCGGCCGCCCCGCCAAAGATCGCAAATTTTTCACCGCTTCGTCCGTCGTGGGGCGTAGAACACCTCACGAACTCAACGAACCATTGGGGACGTGACCTGATCATCCCGTCGCAGCCTCATCCATTACTTGGCTCGGGGGAATGAAATGACCCTCCCTACGAGGTCATCCGAAAGGTCCTCGGGACCCCGCCGCAGAGTCTCAGACGAGGTACTTAGTGGCGTGGGCCCGACTGCCTCTCTGTCTACCCGGGCTCTCAATCACGATCCCCTTCTTCTCCTTTGGGAGTGGGGGCTCCATTGCCGGGGACTCAGCCAGGCACTTCCTCGCCCTAATCGCCTCCCCTCCGTGCCGCTCAACGCCAACAGGCTCGCCACGGCCACCCTAGTTCGGGCGAGCGGTTGTGTTCTCACACGATTAAGACGTGCGAAGAGATCTACGCCGCGCCCTGCAGAAGACGCCAATTGAATAAGAAGCAAAAAAAGAAATTGAAGAAAAAAGGAGTGCCAGAAATAGAAAATTCATACCTTGGGCCCCGGTTGGTCTAGCGGCTCAGAGTCCGCACTTTGCGGGGTCGGCATGGACGCCGCCCGGAGGATCGCCGCTATTGGTGATGGTCTTGCTCGCTCCGTCGACAGGTTGTTCCCCGCCTGGGGTATGTCCCCTTTCACCTGGAGGGCTCTCTCGACCGCCTTTCTCGCCTTTCTTTCCACCATTACCGCCTCAGGGGATGGCAATGGGCGGGTCAAAACCCGCCCCGCATCAAACCCGCCCGACGGCGGGTCTAGACCGATAAACGGGTCCCGGGCGGTCTCGGTCCAAGATTACAAAACCCGCTGGTCCGGGCGGGTCCCGGTCCAATAGAACCCGCCGGACCCGCCTCCCGTATATTAATTTTTACTATATTTTTAAATATATATTGAAATATTTTTGCATTATGTATTTTTAAATTTGAGTGTTATATGTTTAAAAATATTAGTTGAGTACTAATATAATATTATTTACTTTTAAAGTTTAATTTACTAATATAATATCTTGTAATATTCTACTTTGAATATTTATTTTAAATATTAGTTGAGTATTATTGTAGTATACTAATAGTATTTTTTTTTTAAAAATCTTAATAGTAGCCAATTCTAAAAAATAGTTATAATAAGTTGAATAATTATATTTATTTATTTTTTAACCTATTGGCATTAGATTACTTTTGAAAATTTGGTCAAAAATAGAAAAATATAAATTATTATAATTTAAAAAAAAATACTTGGCGGGTCTAGCGGGTCTAGACGCCCCCGCAGGTTTTGAGGCGGGGCGGGCGGGGCGGGTCTTGAGGCGGGGCGGGCGGGTCCGGTCTAATTTTTCTTGGCGGGCGGGTCCCGGTTTGGCCAAACCCGCCCAAACCCGCCCGTGCCATCCCTAACCGCCTCCCCGAGCCACCCCTCACCTGGGATCGGCAGCAAGCGACCCACAAGCCGCCCGCCGTGGCCAGACGAGCTTGGTGGCCAACCTTTCAATCCGCCTATCTCTCTTGCCCATTGCTTGTATGTTGTCCAGACAATGACAAAAAAGGCGACCGATAGTGGGCCATCGTAAGGTCGATTCTCCCTGCATGCGAAACAAAAGATAAAGGTCAAATGACCCCGAAAAAAAGAGAAGAGAAAGGCAGAGTTATCCCCGAAAAAAAGAAATGAAGAAAGAGTAAAAATAGAGAAAAAAAAATAAACTTATCAAACTAAAGGTAAAATTTGAAGGGGGGTGAAGGACGGTTTCATCCTGCCCGACCCCAACGCGAGCCCTTTACTCGTTGCTTACCCGAGCCATTTATCCTTCCACTCCTTTAAAGATCAAAGGCCTTTGACTAAGTCAGCCTGGGGTACTGGATCGGGTGTGCACATAGTACCATCCCGATGGTCGCCTAACCCGGCGACGGGGTCACTCGCCAGACGAAGAGCTCATTTATCTCTAAAATTTGGGGCGAGGTACCCATCCAGTGAAACATCACCAAAGAAGCCAATAATTCGCCCCAAGAGATGGGGTGCACCCGAGTTAGGGGAAGAAGGCTCCACTTACAAAACCACCGCATAAGAAAAATCGGGTGGGAAAACGCATCCGTATAAGAGATCGGGAACATATGTGGCCACGCACCCTCCTCGTGAATGCTTTGGGCACTCCACACCGTCCGCACCCAAAAATGTATGCCGCCTAGAATTCAATACTTCCGGCGAAGCTCTCCCATCTCCGGGAGCATCAGCATAATGGAGACATCATTTAAATCGCATGGCGTCCACCTGGGCTCTACACGCAATGCGGGGCGTCCTCCCCGCCTGCCGTCACCGTTACGATGGCCCGCCGGCCCTGCAGGTCTTTCAACCCTCAAATCTCCGGAGGGTTCGTCCACCCGCTCTGCATGATCACGCTCAGACTCCTAAGGGTTCATGTCTTCTTCTTCTTCTTGCTGACGGATTTGGGGTTCAGAATTTGGGGTTTTCTTACTAGAATCTTCTGGCACTAACCCAGGCTTATAGACAATGCCCTCTCGAAAAATAGTCACGACACCAGATTAAAGATTGTATATGTCTGTTCTAACGGAGTCTTAACGGGAGGAGTGTGGCTCGAACTGGAAATCTGGACAACGCTTGGACTGGAGGGTGCGGTTCTTTGAACTGGAGAAAAGGAAACAAAAGGTTCAAAAGGAGGGTCTTCAATTTCTACCTCCACACTATAATTGCGGCTCCGGCTATCTTCAAAGGAAGACATCTATTTGAAATATAAGAGAAAGAGGGTTTTTTGAGAAAATACCTAAGTTTGAAGCCTCTGAACCCTAAAAACCGACCCGAAAATTCTGCTCGCACTCAGATGATTCTCGCTTAAAGACTCAGATGCGAAAGTGTACAATGAAGGACGAAAGGGGTATTTATAAGGTAAGTTCTTTCGAAAAATGGGACACCAACTCAAGAAACGTGTCCTTTCAATCTCAAAAAAGCCGCGTAAATATCGAAACGCCACGTCCCCATCGCTCACCGACACACTTGTCTCACCTCTTCTGTTCAGTAGCGAGTTGGTCCAACTTGGAACTGCCACGTGTCCATCATCATGATACCACAATTAATACGCCGTTTCAAGTATTAACTGATGACAGGTGTCAGAGAAAGATGACTTTTGAGGTTTCCTTTTCCCCATTCAAAACTCATGATTAACATTAAAGTTCAAATCCGACTTCGTGAATTCTTCTCTAATTAAACTTGGGGCCATTGATGACACCCTTAAGATTTGAGAAGCACCAAATTGTTCCACGTGGCCATTCAAAGACATGGAGGTATGGGACCCACAAGGCCCGCGGACGACGGGTGGCGTCGTGACGCCAATGACCGATGATGTCATGAATTGGGCTCGATTCACGAGCCCAATCTTGGCGGGAAATTCAAAGGATAATCATCCAGTTAAGGAAGGCTAAGTATATCATTAACGTGAATAAGCTGACACTTGTCAACACAATAGCCAGATGAGTCGACAAGTGGCAAACATTTGGCCTGCATGCGTACTCAACGAAGGACAAGTGTCCCTTTTTAATTATTTAAGTATTAAGTGTAATAGTGAATATTAAAAACCCACTAATGAGATGGGTATAAATAGGGTCTCATTTATTAGGAAAAGGACAAGAAAAAATAGGAGAGAAAAAAATAATCAGAACGCACTGTGGCTTTCAGAAAAAAACCGACGGAACTTTCTTTCGGAACGTATATAAAAAGGCGAACTTAATTAGCCCCGCACTTAGACTTATTTCCATTTCCACGTAGCACGTCCTCACACATCTTTGCTTGTTGACCAAAACGCACGTCAACAGAATGAATCAATTCATCCGCTGCTAAGGTAACTCCGATTCACATATATTATGTGGTTTACGTGGCTTAATTTCTAACAAATCTTAATTCAAAAATGAAAGTCTAATTCTTAGGAAGGTATTTTCTTTTTGATTTTATGTTTTTAAGGATATCAATAAAAGCTCTATTTAATCAAATTTAACATTCATGCATGCGTCTCTATATGTTGTTTTTTTGTGTTTGGGTTGATATTCTTGATTCAATGCAAGTATTGTGGTGTTAATATGGGTAAATGTTAATATTATTATTATGTGAATACATGTTTAAATTAAAACATGATATTAAATTAAAAACAAAAAAAAAATAGAAAAATGAAAAGGTTTTAGCGATCGAGTCAGTGACGACAAGTGTCGGGCTAATAATTTGTACAAAACAACGAGTTTTTGTAACGACTATGCCGTTGCACAAATATTCACGTTTTTATTGTCGTAAATGCTTCTGCCATGTCAACCTAACAAAAAGTTTGACGGAAACCACTCAACGAATTATTAGCGACGACAATGTTATTGTACATAAATTAACTTTTTGCGGCATGGTTTCGCCCAGCGAAGTTTTTGTGAGACTTGCATTTTGTCGTCGCAAAAAATCCTTTTTCTGGTAGTGAATTCAACTATTACATCCCACGTGTCGTGAAGAAATTACTTCATTTTTTTAATTATTAGTTGAATGTGTTTAAGTTATAAAATGAGATTAGAAAGTAGTTTCAATAAAACAATCATTGAGATAATTATGTCTTCAGTCACTCTTCAATGTGTAACAACCGTGGTGTTCACTTCACACCATCTATTATTTGTGGTATTTAAAATAAAAATCACATGCAATGCATCAGTCATTCTTGAAAATATGAAGAAAAAAAAAAGTGAAATAAAAACATAAAAAAATAAAAAGAAAACTTTGCCATGGTTTACATTCAAATTAAAGTTCTGTAGCCATTACTGTTATTTCAGGTGTTCGAGTTAACAATCTTGCTGAGTTCTTCGAGCTTCCTCATTCTCAATTTCTCACTTTGATTCACCAACTGTTAACACATAAGACCAGAAAAGAGAAAGGAGAAATTAATACCTTCTTCAATTGGTAAAAATAGTTTAAATTGTGAAAGAAATAATTTAAAAGGTAGATGATTACAAAAACCCTTGAGGTTTGGGTTAATTATAAATTCCATAGATTTTTTAAAATTACAAAAAAAAAAAAAAAACTTTGAGGTTAGATTTCGTCTTACATTATCCCCTCTAAAATATTTCTAAAACCCCCTTACATTTATATGAATATTACAGTTACCCCTTAAATTTAAGGCATAATCACATCTGAAGGGGTTTTCTGTATTTTTTTTGAAATATTCCTGGATTTCTTTTGTAATTAGCTCAAACTTCAAAGTTTTATTGTAATTATCCCTTGAAAAATCTGCGGTTTGGGGTCATTATTTTTAAAAAAGATCTAGAGAAGTTTCAAAATTCAAAAACCCCTAAATTTTTATTTCATCTTATATTTTGCCCTGACGGGATTGGTATACGTCATTAAGTAGTTTACAATTGCATCATTCCTCAACTCTCTGAATATTACAAATAGCCCCACGTTTTCGTCTGACTATTTGTAATATTTGGAAAAGTTGATATATCATTGTAAAATGTAAGATATAAAGTTTTTGCTATTTGTAATATTTAGAAAAGACTAAGGGATGTGACTGTAAAATATTTAACGATGTCAACAAATTTTGTCAGTTCAATTTGCGGTTGGGGTAAAATTGTAAGACAAAATAAAACCTCAAAATATTTCTATAATTTTCAAACTTTTGTGAGTTTTTTTATATTTACCCCAAATCATGTAACTATCCCAAAGTGAAAATTTGTTGCAATTTTATGAAAATAGTTTGTCACCTCCACAAGGGTAGTGGTCAATTGAGCCTTTTCATTGTTCTTTTCTTGGAACACCTCCATGGCTTCTTTGTATTCTTTCTCCTGTCCATTTATGGAAAGTTGATTTCCCAATCAATACACGACAAAATATTATACGCAGCTGATATTGACAATGTCATCATATGTGAAATATTGCTCCTATATTTGTGCCAATAATTATTTAAGAAGGCAAAAACTTGGGTGAGACGGTCTCACGAATTTAGATCCGTGAGACAGAGCCCTTACACAAAGTTTTAAAGGTTTTTTTTTCAGATTTTATTTTTCTTAGGGTTTATATTTGTTTTTTTATGGTTTATTTTGTTTTTTGGGTTTATTTTTAATTGATTTGGGTTTTTAGGATTTTTAGTTTTTTTTAGGGTTTACTATTTATTTTTTGGGTTTATTTTTGTTTTTCGGGTTTATTCTTCATGGTTCATGTTTTTAGGGTTTATTTTTATTTTTTCATGGTTCATTATTATTTTTAAATTTATTTTCATGGTTCATGTTTTTAAAACGGAGCCCTTAGGAGGTCCGTCTCACGGATTTAGATCCGGAAGACCGTCTCACAAGAGACTTGCTCATTTAAGAAATATTGCTCGTCCAAATAATTCCTTTAAGAAATATTGTCTTGTAATTGATACATAACCCGAGGTGACCACGGGTCGGTTTGGACTTGGTGCGAAATCTCGTGCGGGAAACAATTTGAAACTATGTATAAAGTGGACACAAAATAAATACGATTATAAAAATCTATTTTTTCTTTTAACATAATTAATTAAAAATTATTAGAAATATATAATAACTAGTTGAAAGAAAACAAAAAGAATTATAAAGAATAAATAGTAAAAAAATTACGTGACCTTATAATGGGAGCTATAGCTCCGTCATTACAGTCGCGTAATCGGTCCGGCCTTTGGACACAAGAATTGGTCAAGGACTGGGACTTCCCAAACCTTGATCTGTTGATTTCAACACATGTTTTTTTTTTTTTAACTATCATACTGATCAATGGTCAACATTTCTTTTTTTTTTTTCTTTCTAATTTGTCATTTTTACTTTAAATTCAAAACTATAAAGAAAAAGAAAAGAAAAATTTTTGGGACCGGTTTTAAAGTAAACGGGGGAGATCAAACTTATGCTCCGATTGCTTGTCATTTTTTTTTTTTCCAAATTTTCATCTTTGAGCGAATTTTTTTGTGGAATGTGTGAGTGTGATTTATTTGTAGAAAAAAATATTTTTTTTAAATGAAAATCACACTTCTCTCCAAATTTAACTCACTTAATTTTCTCTTTATCTCTTAATATCCAACCATAATATTTGTTTTCCCTCCTATTCATATAAAAAAATTTGGTAACTTCTTTAATTTATCACAATTTTTATTATTTTTTTCTTTATAACAAAATATATAAAATGGGATTCATATTGTCTATTTTTGTTCAAATTTTTATTTCTATTCAATTTTCATGTATTATATTTTAAACTATTATTACTACAAAAAAAAGTATACAAACAACCAGCATTTCTAAAATATTTTCCATCACATATCAATACAATCATTATTTTTTCTTTGCACAATTGATTTTTACTTTAAAAAAAAGAATCATCATTATTCACTCGGAAAATGAAAATAGGCGAATCAAATGACAAATAATTATAGTCTTACTTTCTTTTGGCAGATGTTTCCAAGGGATTTGAGGTCGCGGTTAGCCAAATCTATTTTTTTCCGCACAATGGCAACTTCCTTTCTCATGGGATCTGTCAGCACTTCCAGTTCCTAATAGATTTAACACCAATGAATTATCATTAGGACTATATATATTCTGCCCAGAAAATTATTTAATTCCGTTTTCCTGTTAAAAATAATTGTGATTTTGAAAGGCAATGACATCTTTTAGTTCTATGACATTTAAGTAACTGCAATCATATTTCTCCTTTTTTGTTTATGAATAACAAAAAACGTGGATCAACTTGTCTTTCTAGTAGTTGAGACATGTGTCTTATAAGAGTGAATGACCCGGGTTCGATCTCATACGGGTGCGTGTGTTCCTCCCCAAGTTCCCCCATTGTACTCAAAAAAAACAAAAAACAAAAATGTTGGTTCAAAGAGGGGTGACTCAATGCCAAACCGAATACGAATTTTAAAAAGGTGAAATAGCATTAACTAGAATAACACCCGTGTGTTACACGGATTTGTCAAAATATAAAATTTGTGTCGCAAACTCTGATAGTTATAAGAGATCCAAATAATAATTAAAAATACTAAAAAAAATTCAAAATTTAGAAGAGTTCCATAGAATCGTTCACTTCAAATTCTAAAAAACTTCTTTGTAAAATATATTATTTATTCTATTCGAAAGTGTAACATCCTCTTCACAACAACGAATTTTCAAGCCGTATTAGTTTTTGATGGTGAATTAGTGCAATATCAATCTTTGAATGTTTTCATGAAAGGGAAAAAATCTCTATAAAATTATTTATTTGTGCTAATTTAAAATATTTGGCCGTAGTTTGTTTTTGCACAAAAGCTAATAAATTAGTTATAAAAATAATGAATCATTGACGTGCTTAAAAAAGATATTTAATAAAATTTTTATACCCCCGTAAATTATTTAAATAACAATTAAAAGTATAATAAGTATTGGAAATAATAATTGAAATTATATCCTTGATTTTTGGGATTATTTAATTTGCTGATTAAATATTTGATTGCATTTTAATAGTTATATACGGAAATATGAAATTTAATTATTAAGTTGATGATAAATTGATATAGTAAATCAATTTATAATTGGAAGAATAAGGTGGTGGCATGGCGTGCCACATGGCTAAATATGAAGGTGACACATGGATTTGAAAGAATAAGGTGTTGACATGTATACCAAATTGATTATATGAAGACATGTGGCAGCTTGTTTTTTCTTTTAGTATATAGGGTTGATATATGTTTGGAGAGAGAGAGAGAGAGAGAGAGAGAGAGAGAGATTTTTAGTGCATACCCAATACGAATTTTAAAAAGGTGAAATAGCATTAATATCCGTTTGGGGGAGAGAGAGAGAGAGAAAGAGAGAGAGAGAGAGAGAGAGAGAGAGAGAGAGAGAGAGAGAGAGAGAGAGAGAGAGAGTAGACTTATATATAACGGTATTGTAATGTTGTAACTCAAAATATATATCGGATGTAATCTTCTATTCCAAAACCGTGTTTCATCTTCTATTCTAACTATGTGGATGATAGACACGTGTATTATACTTACCATGTTAATTTTCAAGCATAAATCAAGCAGAAATTGTGGGGTTCTAATATGGTAGATATTATACACGTGAATTATTCTAACCGTGTTTTTTTTTTTTTTTTGATGATTACCCTAGTTTTAAGTTTTGATTTCGTCCTACATTTTGTCACTTTCATAAGCAAAAATATTGCAAAAGTCCACTTAACATTTATAGAAATATTATAATCATCCCCTTAAATATAAAATAAAATCAAACCTTAAGAGGGTTTTTGTAATTTTCAATAATCTCTTGGTTTTTTTTTACCCAAACCTCTGTGTTTTTTCTTTTTTATTCTTTTGTAATTGTAATTATCCATCCGATCCCTATAATGTATAATCATCAAAAACAGAAAGAAAAAAAATAGCACTAACAAACGTAACAACCATATTCTTAAACAAACTAGGGTATTCAATTAACCATATTTGTCTTGTTTAAATAATTAAAAAGGGATAATTAAAAAAAACCAAGGTTTTGGCGCGTTTTTGTAATTTTCAAAAACCTTTAGAGTTTTTTTTGTAATCTGACCGAACCTCAAGGGTTCTTTTGTAATTGTCCCTAAAAAAAAGTAAGAAACATACAAGTACTTATCATATGATCATCCAAACAAAATTACAAGAGTGATGAACTTACTTCCCACACTTGTGCCAAACGTCTGGTTTCTTCCTCAGCCCGGTTGAGTTGAGACTCCACTCTCTCCCTCACTTCCATTTTTCTCCTCTCTATCTCTTCTTCTCTCGCTTGATATGCTGCGATCACCGTTTTCGACGCGTCATGTTCGTCATCGTTATCGTCCGTCGATCGCCTCCCGCTGCTTGCAAGACTCGCCATTAATTCTTCAAAAGATATATTATTACTGTTTCTATGCCGCCAAAACTTTAGTTCCTTATATATCTATGTGTGTTGCCTTCATTGCATATATTTTTGGACATTATATGTTATCCCAACCAATGTCTTGCTTTTGCTTTAAACTTGTTCTGTGGTGAGCCCACTTTATTGTACATGTATGTTGTCTCAAACTGCAATGTGATATATTGTATAGTGGGATCTTTAATTTCCAAAAAGGATAATCATAAATAATATCCTTGAAGTTTAGCCTAATACGAAACATCCGGTCAGTTATAAAATTACAAATATCCATTGATGATATATAATTCTATTTTACAAATTGCACTATTGACGGAATGGGAGGACATCAGGGTAATTTGTATAACAAATACAAACTCAAAGGGGATCTGTAATCTCTTTTATTAGTAATTTTAAAAGGTATGTAACTGGTGTTTTTTAATTAGGCTAAATCTCAGGGGTGGTTTTAGTAATTATCCCATATAAGAATGTGATCTCATATTCCCTACAGTATTTCATCTAAATATATTGGGTAAATACCACATATGGTGTATTAGAAATACAAGATTAGAACTATTATTTGGGCATCTATTACAATTTTTGGGTCTTGGGGTACAAGTTTATATTGCTACTTTCTTGTATTAAGATTAGATTTTCAAATTAATGTTACAGAGCTATATATGTTTTGCTTGAAATGTGGGCAAGTTAGTTACTAGGACACATTCAAGTATTGGTTACTCTGAAAATCCTTTGATAGGCATATGTTTGGTTTGGTCAGAATGACATGTGAGCCTTATGAGATAAAATGTTTCTTTTTTCACCTTACCTCAGAAGTCACGCATTAATTAGATAAACTAGCTAAGCTGGATGGACAGTGAATATATACTTATTTATGATGCACGACATTTTGAAAATGGTTTAATTATAAAATTACCCCTAAGGTTTGGAGTAATTTTATATGTACAATCCAATTATATCCAACTAAGTTTTAAATTTACCAAAACACCCTTGAGGTTTGATCCGTCTAATATATTATCCCATGCCATTAGCTTACCAAACGGAATTTGTTGGTGTCATAAAAAATTGGCCTGATAAACCAAAAAAAGGGAAATTTTTAAAGTACCCACTATGGATAGTGGGTACTTTTTTTACTCATCAATATAACAAAACTCTTTTCTACCCAAATTGACAAAATTGACCCTGCTTTTAAGTTGAGTTTTTTGAATTTTGAAACTGAAGTCATTATTATAACCATTAAAAACCGTATAGAAACCGTATACAAACATTTAGATATCCTCCCTCATGTTCGAAATAGATATGGTGTTAGAAATCTATGAAGTTTAGTTGATAATTTTCGAAATCTATTTGTGAATGTTCGAATATATGTATAAAATAATTGATAATGTGAAATATTTGAGTTTAGTTGTTAGAATGTTCGAAATAGATGAAGTATTTTGGGTTAGTGTTCGAAAATGGGGTATATTTTTTCGGCTATGGCACGATTAGATGAGGAAGACGAAAAGGCACGATATAGACACGATATGGTGCCATCGTGTCGTTGGAATATTTGGGCATGATATCGTGTCGTAGGTTTAATTGGGCACGATATCGTGCCCAATTAAGATAAAACTCGTTCAGCCAATAGATCGAACACCTAATGAGCATGCTTTATTATTATTATAATTATTAAAATAAAATAAAATCTGCGTCTTTTTTAAAAAGCTTTATTCCTGCAACCCACCTTGGAAAGGAACCCCAAACTCATGCTTGTGCATACAAATATTAAAAAAAAAAATTGATCTGAAAAAGGTATTCTCCACAAATCCAAGAGTTCTTTTGCAAGCATGCTAAAACCCACTTGGTTAAAAACCTTTATTAATTATCCACGCTCATATTAATGAAGAGATTAATTGGGCACGATATCGTGCCGCAGGGTTAATTGGGCACGATATCGTGTCGTAGGGTTATTTAGGGTTATATGAAATCATACCTATATCGTGCCAGCACTCCATATTGTCAGTATACTGCATGTTATTCGATTTAAACAAGGTTAAGTAACTAAGAGGATAAGCAACATTACCTTGTTATTCAATTTTTTGGTGCGATTTTAGTTACGAAAGAACACATAAAAAACTTCTTGATATTTTGTAAAGAAGAAGAAGAAGAGAGAGAAAAAATGAAGAGCAAATGAGGGCAAATCGTATGTATGTATGTATTTAACAAGAACCTACTTTAAAGACTTGCATTTAAAGCCTCAAGGGTATTGTGGTAAAATAACCCCAAAAATGGGTAGAAAACTATATTTTTTATCCTACATGTCAAAAAAGTATCTATCCTATCTCAAATGGGTAAATCCCACCATTTGCTCACCGAAAAAATACCTTTGCAATGTTCATAAAATTTGACAAATTCCATAACATTAAAACCCTCTACGAAATCTTACAAAAACCAAAAAAGAAACAACTTCAATTCTTTTGGTTTTCCATAAACTACAGAAAATGTCCAAAAGTTTTGGGGCTAATTTTATCTGTCCACTTCTATTTTTCTTCAGCTTTTTCTTTTTGAATTTCCGTCATGGCATTATCGACTTTCATGAGTTCCTTTAGCTTTATTGCAGTTCCTCAAATATCAAAAACACGTTTTGTAATTTTAAAACTTAGTTGAGTTTTCTTTGTTTGTAATTATTCTAAACTCAAAGGTATTTTTAAATTATAGTGATGCTGCTAAAAGTACAGATAGCTTCAAGTCAAAGTTTTTGATTAATTGGTCAACTTTCTCTTAGGAGATGGCAAATTCTTTGGATGAGAACTTGCATGCAACACCAGCAAACATTAGACGGGTCCTGGAGTTGTCCTCCTCCGCGCTCAAATCAGCCACATTCAGAGCAAATGACAATAATCTAGAGCGCGTAAAATTGAGAATACTTGCAAATGAACAAGGATTGACCTTTTATATATGGGTAAATGGGATGTGTGGGATTAAGGTAATAGAACGGGCCGTGTGGACTCAACAATTACAGGGAAAATTCCACCACTTACGCTCATTTTCGGGAAATCCCAATATTTACGCTTCCATTCACTTTTTTACTCTCCCGGTTAAATTTTTTGACTTTTTTATGCTCATGCATATTTTTTTGTTATTTTTACGTTTTTTTCGAATTTTTTGTTTATGTATTGCTTTATATGTTATTTATGTTGTTTATATATGTTTCTTAGTTGTTTCTATGTTGTTTCATTATTATTTCGATGTTTCAATACAACTTTTATATATTATTTTTTTGTTATTTTCTGTAGCGTTTCTAATGTTGTTATGATGTTTCTTTGTTTTTTTCCATGTAGTTTTCAATGTTTTAGTGCACTTTTTTTTTACCTATTTTAAATTCTTTTTATTGATGTGGTATTTTCTATATTCTTTCTGTTGTTTCTGGGTTGTTTCTATATTATTTTTAATGTTGTTATGATGTTTCTTTATTGTTTAATTTCTATATTGCATTCGATGTTTCAATGTATTTTTTTTACCTATTTTTAAGTTCTTTTTGTTTTTGTGTTTTTTTGTATTGTTTTGAGATTGTTTCTATATAGTTTTTAATATTGTTATGTTGTTTCTTGGTTGTTTCTACGTGTTTTTGACGTTTTCAATGCATTGGATCAAAAATTGAATTGTGTTTTTCTATACATGTGTTGCTTCTATATTATTATCATTGTGTTTTGATTTAATATGTATTGTTTTATGTGTATAATTCTTGATTATTTCTAATATTTTGAGTATAAAATTGATTATTTAATGGGAGCAAAATTATTTTTTCACAGAAATTTTACTAGATGAAACATGTTCGAAATTACCTTGAAACATGTTCGAAATTACCTTGAAACAATAATGTAAAAAATTCGAAAAAAAAATTGGCAGGACGTAAAAATGTCCTTTTTCTTGAATGTTGGGTATTTTTGTCATTATACCATAATTATATATGTGACCCAATATTAATTATTAATATTGGGCAATTAATTAAATAATTCAGAATTAAACAAATACATAAAATAATAAAATAACGAATGCGTAAAAAATAAGTGTTTTTAATGGATGTATAAACCTAGTTTATATAAATATATAATCACCCAAAGAAAATAAAATAATAAATAACATTTACCAAGTTAACTTGATTTATCATCCCCACAAGTCGCCAAATACGAAAGTCTCTCGCCACACATAACTATCTACGTCCTCCGTCATCCATCAACCATGCGCCACCATCAGCCAACATAATTGGTTATAATTTCTGACACGGCATAATCCGTGTGATTAACCATATCCATCAACTGTTAAAGATAAAGCCACTTTTCAAAGGTGGGGCAAATAGTGAAATTCGATTTACATAATTGATGCCATAATTTGTGGAGGATTTTTTCAATAATTGAAATTGGCACCAAAAGTTGATGGAGATATGTTGAAGATTTGCATGTACTTGCCTATAAAATGGGTTGATTCGGGAGAAGGAAAAACACACCAAAACAAGAAATATTATTAGAAGCAAAGTGATAGGTTTTAGTTTTCATTCTCCAATTATTTCTTCATTTAAGAGAGTGTCAGTTTTTCTCATATTTCAAGAAAGAGTGTGATATTATTCTCTTCTTGTATTTAGAGAGAATGTGTTGTAATCCCTATTTTTATAGTGAATTGCTCTTACACTTGCCCATGGTTTTTACCTCAAACTTATTTTCCACGTAAAAATATTCGTGTTCATTTTACCTTTATTTTTTCTTCACATCACTGTTGTCATGGGTTTGTTCTGATCCGTAATTTCCTAACAGTGGTATAAGAGCCATTGGTTTGAGGTTACTGTTCACGGGTTACTCTTCATGCAGTATTCAAATGAATAGTGAAATTCGGTTCAAGTGAAAATTAAAATTGGGTGTGAACAAAATGACGACAAAGTACGATGTAGAGAAGTTCAATGGAAATGATTTCTCATTGTGAAAAATGAAGATTAAGACAATTTTGAGGGAAGACAATTGCTTAGCGGCAATTGGAGATAGGCCCGCAGATATCATCGGAGATGCCAAGTGGAACGAAATGGAGGGAAATCTGCATTTAGCACTAGCTGATGAAGTGTTATCAGTGTGGCGGAGAAGAAGACGACAAAGGAGATATGGGATACTCTGATAAAATTGTACGAGGCCAAATCACTACACAATAAGATTTTCTCAAAAAGAAAATTGTATACGCTTCGTATGACGGAAACCACTTCGGTGACCATATCAATACCTTGAATACTCTATTTTCGCAACTCACCACAATGGGTTACAAAATAGAAGTTATTGAACGTGCAAAACTTTTACTTCAAATTTTATCAGATTTGTAATCATCAATTTGACGAACAACGTCATTTCGGACTATCTATTCTTTGATGAAATTGCAGCCGCTATACTAGAATATGAGAGCAGGCGCAAAAATAAGGAGGACAGACAAACAAGTTCACAGCAAGCGGAAGCTTTGGTGGTGATGAGAGGAAGATCCACGGAACGTGGCTCCAGTAGGAGTCAAAATTATGGTAGATCGAAATCCATGAGTAAAAAGAACATCAAGTGCTACAATTGTGGCAAAAGAAGGCACTTTAAGAAGGATTGTTGGAATAAGAAGAGTGGCAATCCTAAGTCATCAAATGCTCAAGGGAATGTTGCAAGTACCTATGAAAATGGAGAAGTTTTATATAGTGAAGCAATAACCAACACTGAAGACAGAAAACTATTTTCTGATGTCTGGCTTTTAAACTAAGGAGCAACTTCGCACATGACCTTCCGGCGCGAATGGTTTCACAAATATGAACCAATCTCTGGAGGATCTGTATTTATGGGGGATGATCATGCCTTGGATATCACTGGTATTGGTATTATCAAAATGAAAATATTTGATGGTACAGTTCACACCATTTAGGAGATACGACATGTGAAGGGCCTACAGAAGAACCTTTTGTCCTTAAGACAATTGGATGTAAAACCTGTACTGAGGGTGGAATCATTAAGATCGTGAAAGGAGCAATTGAAGTAATGAAGGCGGAGAAACTCGCTCTGAATTTGTATATGCTTAAAGATGAGACCATGAAAGGAGGAGAAGCTTATGTTGCAGTTGCAGGTTCAGTTGAAGAATCAACGATAATGTAGCACCACAAACTTGACCACATGTCAGAAGCTACTACCTGGTCTTACAAAGGTATCTTTACCATTTTGTGAGCATTGTGTTACAAGTAAGAAACACGCATTAAAGTTCGGCAAATCAACCTCTAAAAGTAAGGGTATCTTAGAGTTGATTCACTCTGATGTTTGGCAAATGCCACTATCATCCCTATGAGGGGCGAGATACTTTGTATCTTTCATTGATGGTTACTCCAGAAGATGTGGGTGTATCCTATCAAAAGAAAGGTCGATGTATTTTCATTCTTCAAAGTTTACAAAGCTCAAATAGAACTTGAATCTGGGAAAAAGATAAAGTGTCTAAGGACAGATAATGGAAGAGAATATACAGGTGATGAATTTGAGTCTTTTTGTCAACAAGAATGCATCAAAAGACAGTTCACGGTGGCGTACACACCTCAACAAATGGAGTAGCAGAGCGAATGAACAGAACCTTGTTAGAAAGAACAAAAGCAATGTTGAGAGCTGCAAGTCTACCCAAGACATTCGGCGGCAAGAGGCAATAAAAATCGCATGTTATGTGATCAATCGGTCACCATCAACTGCGATTGATCTGAAAACTCCCATGGAGATGTGGACTAGTAAGTATGCTGATTATTCTCGCCACATACATTTGGAGGTTTTGTGTATGTGATGTACAATGACCAAGAAAGAACGGTTGGACCCAAAGTCCGTAAAAATGTATCTTCTTGGGTATCTTTGATGGAGTCAAAAGGTATCGCATGTGGGATCCCACTACCCACATGGTTGTCATCGATAGAGATGTGATATTTTGCGTAAGATATGCAAGAAATGGAGATAGTAATACATTAAAAGAACCGGAGACTACTACGAATGCTAGTGGAAAATTATCTACAGAATAAAGATCTGAAATCTTCTAAAGCATTACTAGAACACGAGGTACAAGAACAAGTCGAGTCTGATGTTTCTAAATGTTTTATGAATCTAGAATAGAAATAGAGGGGGTAAGGGAAGGGGTTTGTTGTTGAGAACTCTAAAACCGGAAAGAAATTTGAGGATTTGGTTCAATAAGTACGTCGGCCAACTCATGAGAGAAAGCCGTCACCGGTAATCGAGTATGTTATGGAGAGCAATGTTGCATATTGTCTTTTAACAGAGGATGGAGAGCCATCAACTTTCCATGAAGCTACAAAAGCTCAAATGCATCTCAGTGGATGATAACAATGCATGAAGAAATTGAAGCTCTCCATAAAAATCAAACTTGGAAACTAGTATCATTACCATAAGGCAGAAAAGTCATTGGTAATAAATGGGTCTACAAGATCAAATGATAGAAAAAATACAACAGACTTAGTTCAGACCATTGTGCGTACTACAAAAAATTTGGTGATAATGATTTTATTATTTTGTTGTTGTATGTGGATGATATGTTGGTGGCAGACCCCAACAAAGATCAAATCAATAAATGAAGGCACAAATTGGCTACGGAGTTTGAAACGAAGGACTTGGGACCAACAAACAAGATTCTAGGGATACAAATTCATCAAGACAAAATAATAGGAAAATTTGGATTTCTCGAATAACCACTTGAGAAAACCTTGCAACGCTTCAACATGCAAAATTGTAAGCCGCTTTCCCCTATTCCTATTAATTTCAAGTTATCCTCAAGTATGTATCCTAGCAATGAAACAGATAGGAGGGAGATGTCTCGAGTCCGTATGCATCATCGAAAGCTGGGGAGTCTAATGTTCGTTATGATATGTACAAGACCAAACATTGCACAAGCAAAGGAGAGCAACGGTGATACATGGTGAATCCTGTATAGAGCCTTGGATACATTGAAGAGGGTTTTGAGGTACATGAGAGGAACCTCGGATGTTGCATTATGTTATGGAGGGTCGCATTTCTTGTCGGGGTTATGTTGATTCGGATTTTGCATATGATCTTGATAAAAAGAAAATCCATTATGGGTTATATGTTTACACTTGCAAGAGGAGTTGTAAGTTAGTTTCAAAACTACGTACTATTGTAGCTCTATCTACAATTGAAGCTATGAATCACATGGCAACTACACAAGCTTGCAAGGAAGTAGTTTGGATTCAAAGGTTATTGAGGATCTTAAGCACCTAACACGAAAAGATTGTTATGTTTTTTGTGGGCGTCGAGTGCTTTTGCATATTACAA